>CM014737.1:55001867-55531867 GCA_004329165.1 Spatholobus suberectus | reverse complement strand
TCTTTTCATATTAATCTGAGAGCTTTATAAAAGTAACAGTAGGAAATGTTTTGAATGCACTGAAATATACTATATAATAATTCCGAGAAGCGAAAAGAACAGGGAATGTTAAGATAGCTTGAAAATCACTCAAAACACAGGGTCAGCACATGTATGTAGGGGCTGAGTGGGATATTTGCTCGCTAAACGAGGAAGGAGGGGCCACAAGCAGAAGCTAAATGCGTTAAGCAACATCATGACTCAAACATTGGTTCCCTCTCCTTAGTCCCATTTATGGTTCGTTACGCTAAAATCTCACAAATCCCAAATACTTGTCGTAGTTTATTGATGGTAAGAGTACATTCAGGAAAAGAGAATGACAGAAATTTACGCTACCTTGAGTTGCCATCACGTTTTAATTTAACCATCCATTCATATTATTCTTAATAATAACTATACAACATCATCGGCTCCCCCTCAAGGCTTTGGTCCTTCTGAGGTTTTTTTCTTGCTTCGGTTCCTTCTAGTGTAATGCGTTTGCTATTAAGCCCGGATAGGTACTAATACATATTTTAACAGCAAAGGGGTGATACAATGAATTGCGTAACCTTAAATATTAAAATCATATATATACAGGCGTAATTGAACCAAATAGTACACTACTTACTATTTGATTCCCTTTAAATGAGATTTCGAATTTAAATTCTATGTGTGAATTTTTTTTTAAAAAAAAGTTAACCTCACCATACTTTAAATATTTCTAATTTAAACGGAATTGTCTCTGGAGAGAATAGATGGGAGCTAAAAAAAACAGTAGATACGTATATGACGATCAAACAAATATTAGTTAGGGCTTTTAGAAATAAAATAAATACTAGAGGCAATCCGGATTGAGAAAGTTAATTTAGAGACAAATAGGAATTAGGACTTAAAATAATAGGACATATGGCGTGCCGTTACCCCTACAGAATGTTTAGAATTCATAACTATAAAAAGAAAAACGAATTTCACCAATAAAAAAGTGCATTAAGAGTGTCATACCAATCCCTTGATATTTGGTAGGGGTTAGTCACCGACTGTACATGTTTTACAACACATTTTAAATTTGTCAAACTTAATCTACTCATATGATATAGCATAATTAGCTGACTGAAAACTGTTACTCATTTATAATGTGTTGATAAATGGACTGCAGCTTTTGTTTGTGTAGCTAAAAGTAGTTCTGCCAAATCGGATCCCACTTACTACTTGTCGCATCAATGTTGTCGTCAATTTTATATATATTTTTGGCTCAAATACTTTAATTTTTGTAATTGTAACTATAAATTAATCTATAGAAATTTGGGACTCGGAAACGCGTACGGGGACGAATGGTAGTACCCGCCGATCTCTGGTAAGGGTAGAACTAGGTTAGGTTTTGTTTAAGTATGGTCTAACTTATTTTATAATTTTACAGTCTAAGTCGTTATGTTAATTAGTATGTTAGAAGTATATTTTTTAGATTTGATTTGACCTTTATAAATCTGATTTCACTTAATAGTTTATTTAAAAACATATTTTTAAATATAATACTTTAATTATTAAAATAATGATATGATATTCAAATATTAATATTTTTATTAAAAATAATTTATTTATAAATAGGTCACCGTGCCAAGCTTGATAGGCTTTTCTAAAAACCCATAGTATAGCCTATTTAACTAAAAATGCTTTTTAAAAAACTTGGGTTTGGCCTTTTTGTTTAATAGGTTAGGTTAAGTCAAGTCTTAGGTTAGGTTATAAGTCCTTGATTAACCTATTTTTGCCCGTAACCTTTGGTGGCAAAAGAAGATGGAACGTGTTTTTTACAAGAAACCA
This sequence comes from Spatholobus suberectus, assembly GCA_004329165.1. NCBI lineage: Eukaryota > Viridiplantae > Streptophyta > Magnoliopsida > Fabales > Fabaceae > Spatholobus > Spatholobus suberectus. The sequence continues at coordinate 55,530,031 of CM014737.1, read as the reverse complement.
CTTCAATGCTCAAGTTAGTGAAAGTTTAAGCTGAATAATAGTACATGTTAGATGATTTATACCTTAGAAAGGACTAGTTCTTTTTATTTATAGGCATCAGTTGATTATGAAGTTGGTAAAAAAATTCATTATATTAATGTCATGATACGGCTCTCTAGATTTGCTTCTAAGTTTGCGTTTGTGTTGGTTACTTTTCTAGGGTATCTCTAACTGAAAAGGTTTTGAATCTTCATCCTATTGCAGGTGTTCCAGGATTTTTTTTTCCCCTCACAAGCATTTACTCTCAAGTCCATAACCACCCAAAGGTGTCTTTTGCAAGCATTGGCAATGGTTCACCACAAACCCTTTATGCCCTGTTTGGTAAGGACAAAGAAAAGGATGGAAAGGGAGGGAAGATATGAGAAAAGATAAGGTTGTTTAGTTGACGAAAAATAGAGTGAAAATAAATGTGTAAGGTTGTTTGGTTTGAAAGAAAAAAGAAGAAAGGAAATTGGATTATTACCATTACACCTTATGTGTATGACCACATGTTTTTTCAATATTTTTTTCAATTAAATCGATTTAGGGTTATGGAAATCGATTTTGATTGATCTCCAGAGAGCACGAATTTATATATTCAAAGATATTTATATATTATGAATTTTAATTATAATATAATTTTTATATTAAAAAAAATTATTTATTATATATTTTAATATATAAGAAGAATCATTTATCCTGTGTAATGCAAAAATTTAAACACTAGTGAATTTTATCAATTTGATTTCTCAATATTTAAATTTATAATGTTTTAATTCTTCTATCAACTTTATTCAACCCGCCATTCGCTTATTAATTCTAAAAGGAACATAAATTTTAAGAATTTGAATATTTTGAAACAAAAATAGTAAGATTTAATGTTAGTGACCGAGTTGATTGCTAATATATCATAAAAAGATTAAAGTAAAATTTTAATCTGGGTAATACTTGCAAAAGAAGGTAGGGCCACACGCAAATAAATCGATTTTCTTGTTGACAAAATCAATTTTGCCATTCCACTTCACAACCAAAATCGGTTTTGTAGTGAGCAAATCGGTTTTCTCTTCCAACAATCGTGAAAATCGATTTTGGCAAGGGAAGAAATCGATTTTCATGCTATGTTGCTACAGTACGTCACACACCAAAATCGATTTCCATATCAGAAAATCGATTTTTGAGTTCAAGTCTTGTGCAGATCTAGTTATGGAAACCATATATTAATCACATATTATCGATCTTCAATGTCCAGACCACCAACTACAACTGACTCAAGCTTCACCACGAGAAGGGGCTATTATTATTATTAATAGTTATTTTTATTTTTATTAATATTTTATTAATATTTTTATTTTTATTTTTATTAATATTATTATTATCATTATTATAATATAATAAAAATATGAAACAAAGAAAACATCAATAAAAAAAAAGAGTAGCAAATTAGTTTTCTTAGTGTGTAAATCGATTTACACATTCAAGTAAATCGATTTACTTGACATGTTGAAGAAGAGCGAACTCGGTGCTTAGTAATTTTTGCACATTTCTTTGTTGTTTTGCCAATAAATTTTTAATGGTGGGTCCCACATATTTTTTCAAAAATTGTTTTGCTTTTCTGCGCTACCAAACTAGCGAAGCACAATAATTTCATTGCTCTTCCCTCCTCTTCCACATTATTTCTTCAATACCAAATCAACCGTTAGGGATCATATTATTCTTTATGTGTGATGGGGTCGAGCGATGATTCTGCAAGGTCGCCCCAGATGTGTATCAGGCTCTTAAATGACATTGTCTTTCCTTTCACGAGAGCCTATATTACTTTTTCTCATTACCAACTCTATCATTCAAACCATAATATCTTTTGTTCTTATAGCGCTTGGGTTTCACCTCATGGTTTTTCTCTCTCATAACACAACAACAAAGATGGCACTCTTAAATCATTTGTTTTATGGTATCCTTTAGTTGAATACACTTATGCGTCATGTATTAAAATCCTTCATAAAAGGCATAGTATATGAAGTAATCACACTGGGAGCATTTCTTTAGTGGTTGGGGTGTTGGACTACAGCAAACTAGGCATTCATCACTTCTTGGTAAGTCATAGTTAAGTTCTTGTTGAGATGAAGCATCTCAGTTGAACTGTTGGGGAGGCCTAGAGCTGCCAAAGTAAGCCAACTCGGCTCACCCGGGTTGGCTCACCATAGGTTGGTCAAAAAGTGAGTCAACCCAACTCAGCTCACTTTTTGGGGAGCCAAAAAATGTTCAACCCGGCTCAACCCACCATGGGTTGATGGGTTATACGAGCTAGCCCACTTAAAATTAAAAAAAAATCAAAGATAAAAAAATAGAATACATAAGTAAAAAAGTAACAAAAAAATACAAAAATTAAATTAAGGTGATAAAAATTTTGATGCACTTAATGAAAATCAAAGTATCAATAAGTTTATTATATTGTGTCTCACAATTTATATATATTAATGATTTGGAAAGTCATATTCACATTCCAATTCTATCTATATATAAAAAGATAAGTTAGTATACTACTATCCTTTATTATGATTGGAATAGAATTAAATGATTGGGTTTATATGTTACTTACTTTAATTACTTACAAAGTTAGTATAGTAAGCTATATTAAAAAAAAAAAAACTCTCAACCTGTGAGTCGACCCAGCTCACCACGGGTTCAACCCGGGTGAGCTGCGAGTCAAGTGAGCCAAGTCCAATTTGACCCACCATTCAGGCAAGCTAAATTTTACCAATCCAACCTGGCTTAAACTTGTGGGGAGCCAGGTTGGCTCAAGGGCCATAACCCATTTTGACAGCTCTAGGGTGGCCTTCACCTTGTTTTGGTGGAAGGTTTACTATCCCTAGGTGGTTATTGATTCCCCTTGTCTTGGCTCTGGCTCGTGTTAAATGGGGTGAGGTTATTTAGGTGCATCTAGCGAGCGACATACTTGGCTACTCTAGTCCTAAACTCCTCCATAGTTTAAGGTTCCACCTTAGCTAGGCATAGGGCAAAAGGCATGGCTTTTTTTGTGGATTCCACTATGAAGTATCAAGTAAAGTTGAATATTCTTGGGAATGTCGGGGACCAAGTTCGCTTCTTTATAGAACTAAGATAGAAAGCTACTTAAAGGCTCATTATCTCATTGTATAATATTTGCCAAAACATGTAAGGTTCAAGTTATCCCTTTGACTACAATGAAGTGTCAAGCAAAAGTTGAGGTGAGGTCGTTTCAAACACTCAATTATTAACCGACTTCAAGGAAGAAATCCTAAATTAATTTATGATTTTATATAAAATTATAATATAATAGAACAATTGTCTTTCTCCATTGAATGTGTGTGTGTAAGCCAGCTCTTATAAATGTGAGCCAATGTGGATTGGCCCGTATAGCCCGTGAGTTAAACAATTTGGTCTGTAAGTTTGCATATTAATCTGTTTAACTCTGCTGACATATATTTTGAAGAAAAATAATTAATTGCAAGATTTATATTTAATATTTAGTGATTCTTTAGTTGGAATTTGAGACTATTTAATGCTGGTTAAATTTTATTATTTTTTATATTTTATTTATATTTATTTAGTTTTTTTAGATATTTTTTATATTTTTATTTATATCTGCGGACTAATCCACCAACTTGTAGGTCAATAATAGTTTGGTACAGGCCAACTATTATGCTAACTCGTTTATTTTACAGGCGAACCAGATCAAACCCATTTATTTGTGCCCTATATAGACCGAACTAGCACATATACCCCTTATATTGTTAAGTGTGCGGTAACGCATCATGCTATTTGTTTTCTTTCCTCCTTCGGAACTAGATAAATTTGGGATTAGCCTATTTTATACTCTCCACTGCTCACATGCACTGACCTGTGGGGGGAAGAGGTTTGAAATGCAATGATTTGTGTTCCACCAATTCACTATCTTAACCCTATTTTATTTTCTTCGGCTAAATTCCTGTTGACTAGTGTGAATGAGAACTTTCAAAGGTTGGAAGTGGTATTAACTACGTATAGCTTCAATTGGAAATTTCTAAAAGAAAAATGTTATTCAACATGTAACGATTTTAATGTATCTAGAAGTTGACACATCATATCTATCTTGACACGTTTTTCTCTTCTTTTCTCATTTCTCTCTTGGGTAAAATTTATTCTAAAATTTTAACGTATAAGTAACAACATTTCTTTAATTTTTCTAAAATTCAAAGACAAGGTCAATCTACTCCAACGTGTCCATGAAAATTTGGCTGGAACAGTCAAAGGGTGCTGTTTGGCCTTTAAAGCAAAACCATAAAAGTCGTGGGTTGATAATGAGTAGGGTCACCTTTCATTGAGGGCCAGCCGGTTCCAACTTTGAAGTTCGGCTAGACTTTAGGACCCCCTTTTAATTTTTATTTTTTGGGTCTGTTTTACTTTTTTATTTTTAACGTAATTATTGTTCTCCCTTTTTGGAAGTTCCTTCGTCTGCTGCGTGTGTTTGTAGTTAAAATTGGCCAAGTTCACTTACCATGCACGTAAAGTTGAAAGGAAGCAGGGAGCAGTAGTTTGTCCCGGGACTGGGACGCATGAAGCAAACTACTCCTTGCTTGCACGGGCAAGTGAGTGAGAATATATATATATATATATATATATATATATATATATATATAAATATCAATTAAGATGAATTGGCAAGAAACCCCCCACCTTCTATTTAGTGCATTAATTAATTCAAGTTCAGGACTCAGAATTTCATCAGGGCATGTCCCAGCAATTTGAACAATTTAGTGATTGGAAATATGATATATTTCTGTTTCCATTGCTTACTGCACAAAATGTTGAAATGGAGGGAAAAAGTATTACTACTTTAGTGCGAACGAATGAATTGTCTTATGAGATTCAAACCGGCAAAGCCGACGAATGAAGAATTAATTAATATGACATTGATAGTTGCTAAGTGCCAAATGCCAATACGTAGGATCCGACTATTACACGATGGCGTGCTCATCCACTCGGTTGTGACTGTAACTTCTCAAGACAGGGCAAGATTCACATGCTATAAAGGACCAGTCAAAAAATCTTTTGTCCCTTCCATCTGACTCAACACTTTCTTGGGAGAGAAAGTAGGGTAACGTACAAAATCAAAACCACAATCGAGTCAATCACGTGCAACAACATCAGTTCCTGAAATTCACGTGCCTCGCAAGTGCGCACATCTTGATTCATTACATTTTTATCCTATTATTAATTAAAACTTAAGTTTCACGTAAATGTTTTTTATTTACTATCTTAAGTAAACTAAACTGCTTTTATTTTACCATACTTTTTCTATTTCTTTTATTTACATTCATTAAAATAAGGAATTTTTCACTCTCAAGTCTCTCCCATCTCTTTTTGTATTCAGTGAATTGACATTAAAAACAATGTAAAGGGATGACTGATTAAAAGATGGAACAAATTAATTAAAAAGGAGAGATAAAAGAGATGAATTAGAGATATAAAAACTAAATATAATTATATAATTTAAAATGGGGAGGAATCAAATTACAATATTACTTATACTAACTAATATTCAAAAGAGTAATATTATCTTTTTTTCACAAATTTTCGTACATTTTTTTTGTTTGATAAAGAAAGTATTAAATAAGAAAGTAAATACATTTAATATCTTAAAAATATAAAAAAATTCAATACTTATTATATAAAAGAATTTTGAAGGGAGATATTGTAAGAAAATTTAAAATTATTCTATTTGAAAATAAATGCATTTCTAACATAGCCTATACAACATTTGACATATTATTTATTGAAAAAAAATTATGCTTTCACACTTTAAAACAATGCTGTGTGGAAGTGTGCTTATGGAGAGAGAACATGAAAGGATTATCATATTCATACATTTACTTTTTCTTTTATCATCTTATTTTTGCTTCTTTTTTTTATCTTTCTCTTTATTTCTCATTATATATTACATCTTTTTACTTTCTTTTTTCTTTCTATCTCTTTATTTTCTCTCCTTATCCATCTCCTAATTAGGGTAAATGGTACGCGTGTCAACTATAAGCAATACTACCCCAATATTTTTTGTACTTTATTCGGGGTCCTCTAGTGTGCCTCCCAAAGTTACACAGGTAGGTGTCCCGATCAAGTATCAAATTATTGTAGTTGTAGACTGGTAGTTTGTTCACTCATATCTAAATAATAAGGATGACTTGATCAGTCCTCATCCATATTTTAATTTTTCCTTTATTTGTGGCTTACCTCAACCCGAGTCTTGGATTGGAATTCTCAGCCTGGCTTACGAATTCAAAGAAGTTAATAGGAGTTTAATAATTAAATGAAATGACACTCAAATTTAGCACAAGTTAAACTTGCAAAGTCTAACTTAGACCATACTCAAGTCAATAGTAGATTATATATGTATATATAAATAATACATCATCACGTGTGCACGCGCTCACACCGGTGACCGGTCGCGAGGGTCCCTCTGAACGAGCGGCATATAGCAAATGCGTTAAGCAACATCCTCTGCTCTAGTCTCGTTCAAATTCTTCAGTCAGGTATTGAGATATATATATATATATATATATATATATATATATATGAACACATGTTTATAAATGAAGTAATCTTTGCAGTTTCAGTTTGTTAATTCAATTCCCCTTTTAATTTCTCGATGAATACCTGGGTAAGGAAGGGGGAATGAGATTGATATGTTTGCACGTAAACCATTCTTGCCTTCGCTGAATCTAAAATATCTTAACCTCCTCTCGATTCTCATTTGCATTCGTGGCAACAATCATAGCACAACTTAACATTTTTTAGATATATAATTCACCCGCACCAAGCTTTATGTCTTATTATAAGTTTGAAGCCAGTGCATCTGTGCATGCATGCTACGAATGGCAATGATAAGGGCACGTAGCCAAGTTAACTACTTAGAAAATCCTATCTGGAATGAATGGGTTATATTAAATGGAATGGAACACATCTTGTAAACGATCATGTATCTTAACATTTCTTCAGCGCAATCAGAAATTCTGCGTCCCATCCCCATATGACGTTCCATTCGCTACCTATCTATTCATCACCACGTATCAATCATGCCAATAAACCCCCTCTAATTGAAGTTTTGATGGCCTTGTCAAATTCTAGCATTAATCATATTTGCTCAAATTAATTAAATGAGCAGATTGAGTTAAAACGAAATAAGATAAGAAATGCTTAGAGCCGTGAGAAGCAAGTTAAGGTTATTATGAGTCGATATCGTCACAAAAATAAAGTATATTAATATTTCTTTATATAATAAAGTAGAATTGTCACTTTTGAAAAGGAGATTTTTTTATTTTTTTCTTTTCAAAATACATAATTTTATAATTAAAAAATACTTTTTATTTTTTAAATTTCTAAATTAAGCATTTTTAAATTTTGTTGTATACTACTTCTAAAAAATAACACATGCGATCATTTCTATTTTTTCGTTTAAATATATTTTTTTATAATCTTTAATACTTTCTTTTGTAATACTTATTTTTTCTAGCTTTATATTAATATTAATTATAATTTATTTTCTGTCTTCTTTTAAAGTCTTTAATTTTTTTAAATGACATTTAAATTTAAAAATACTCATAAAATAAACAAAACACTAGTTAGTAATTTTATTTCAAACGCCCCTTTAAATAAGAATAATTTGTGTTTAGAGCATGAACAACACACACATACATCTTATCTTGTGTTAAAATTAAATATTTTAATTAAAATAATAGAGATGACCACAGAATTCTATACCCAATAGTCATGGAAGCTCTAGTAGTATATCATTAACCAAAAATTAATCCAAAACCTAGGTTATTTGGGCAGAACTACATGAACGGTTTTCTCTAACAAATATTATAGATTTTTTTCGGTCAAGAAAATTAAAATGTTTTCCTTTAAGTATTGACTTTGCTGTATTTCTGTGGCCAAATACAAGGGCCAGACAAGTGAAGAGGCAAATGAAATATATTTAAAGAATTATAGATCTAATTTTCCTTTCCCCTTTCTTTGCACCAACTCAATTGCATGATGTATACTTTTTTGAAGAACTCTAGAATTCTGATTCGTGCGCTCAGTTGAGTGGGTTTTGCAAATAATTTTTTTATATGATCCTTTATCTAATTGTGTGACATGTCTTTGTCATTTTAGGTGTTTTCTTTTTTTTTCTTAACATCGGAAAAGGAAACAACAAACAACTCTTAACAAGAAGTCAAGAACTATATCCATGGGTCATGGCATCAGCTGAGAGTAAGTTGCTGATAATATTATCCGGTGATAGATCCCAAATAACTAGACTATCATCTCCTGTGTGGATCTGTTTTGGTGATAAAGTCAGCGCAGCTGTTAATTGGAACTTCGAGTGGTAGATAATGGGAGAAAGATGGTCCTCCCATTCTTGCAATTAATAACAAGTATTTAAAATTCAAAATTTATTAAGTATATATGGAGCCAAATTTTCTTTTTATTTCATATATTTGTTCCGGACCGGCTAGGTCCAAAATTAATAAACTAATTACATTGACCTATATAAACATGGTGTAAGTAGTCTAACTCCTTTCCAGGTCCAGAACATTCTCATCACAATAAGTTGATCATTACAGCTTGAAAACCGTTGCAGCTTACATGAGCATATTCTCCATGCACTCAAAAGAGTTTACACCACCCTAACAACAAAAAAATGACAATATAATTAAGCAAGCATAGATGATGCAAGGTGTATATTAACTCTAATCTTTGCTTTTATCACCTCTATATTGTTACTAACTTGATAGTATGAGTCTTTACATTTGACCACGTCAAAGCATAGCTCAAAGAAGAACTTGGGAATTCCACCTATAGATTCGAGGTACTCCAACAAATATTCCACATCCTTAGATCGGTGCAGAACAATATCATTAAATATAAATTAGATCATTTATTATAACAATAAACAATGATTAAATAAAAATGTATTCCACTTAATTAAAGTAGATGCATTTAATATTACAAAAAACAGTTAGTACTATCTATTTGTCCTTTAACAATTCAAAATAGCATTAATATTTATTTTTTCAACTAAATAAGAGAAAAATAATAGGAAAGAAAATATTAGAGTTAGTTTTGTTTCGTTGTTTTTTTTTTTCCTCTGCCTACCGAAAAGACAGAGCACACAAATTGTTTTTCCTCTTGCAATACAAGGTGATATCACTACTCACAGGAGACATTATCATTTTGCACAAGCAAGGTGAAACCAATCATTCATGACACAAATCTCTACACATCTCCATCAAAGTTTATTTTCATATATTTGCCGGCATTGCGACACTTATGGGCAATTGTTTCAAGTTTTAGACAAGTATTTCTGAAAATGTCGTTTTCAAAAATATATAATGATAGGAATGTAATTTACGGTATTTTATAAAAATGTATTTGGTCAAATTTAATATTTCAGTGATTTTTTAAAATTCCAATGATAAGAATCAAAAGTGAGAGTGAAAAAAAAAGTTATTAGTTAAATTTATGGTAATTTTTAACATTTTTATGGAAAAACAACATATTTCACACTCACCCTAAGCATATAAATGTGAGAAAATATTAGAAAATCACTTTCCATAAAATTAATAATATTCAGGTATATTTTTTTTAATATTTGTAATAAATATAAAATTTTATATTTGAAGTTAACTTTTTCAAAAATAACTTTATATACCTCAAAATAAGTACAACTTTTACATATGTTCGGAAGCTAAGTTTTTTTTAAAAAAAAAATATGACAATTTTTTCATTTTTAAATTAACAAAGTCATGTAATATTTCTAAAAATAAATAAATAAATTTAGTCATCAATTTATCTTAATTTATTATATTATTTTATTATTTTATTATTTTAAAAATTATCATATTAAAGAATATTTATTAAAAATGATATTTTTTTCTAAAACTTTACTTTTAAATATATCTTTAAAATGTCTTTTGAAAAAAAAAGTTCGTTTTTTATGGTAATAGCAATAGAATTTTCTTCTTCTTTTTTTAATACACGATAGCAGTAAAATCCTATGTACTACTAATTGTTTAACATTTGAATTAACTTTTACATTTGTAATATACATTTTAATTTTAATGTAAAATTTATATATAAAATTAAAAAAAAAAGGGCACAGTGGATTTTTTTTAGGTACGGAATTAAAATTAATTTAAAGATACATTTAATGGTTAAATTAATTTTATTAAAATTTAAACTATACGCATACGGCATAGCCGTTCATATCTTCAAACCAAAAAAATCATCCACGTGGCAGAACTTGAAAAGAGCCGTTCTTGCTCAGAGGATACAACTTACCTGTCTTCAAACCTTCCAACAAAAGTGGGCCCTACTTAACAGATCTCTTTCACATATCAGATCAGATTCTATCCAAATTGACAAGAAATGAAGTGCCTATTAAGAAGAATTAAAATGCCTTTTATTTCTTTCCAAGCATATATTTAATTTTAGTTCATTGTAAATACTTAAAATAATCAGTTTAATTTTTATATCTTGTCAGTGGATAAAAAATAATACAAACAACAATAAAAAATTGTCTAAAATATGATTTTTAAAATAATTATTATAAAATTTAATAAATTTACTATATATGACAATCTATAATTTGAATTATAGTAAATTTTTACTGTCAATATATTTTAATTAAATTTTAAAATAATAATCACTTAAAAACACTGAAATAAAAGATAATGTGCTGTCACATGAATTGTACTGTAAACTAAATTTTTTGATAGATATTTTAACAAGTAATTACTTTGACATTTTGTAACATCGTTCATATCTCATCTCATCATTTTATGGTCATGCTTGATTCTTAATGTCATTTAAATTATTTACTAATTCTAGCTTGTTTTACCCATTTCATGAATTTTATTAGTCATTTTAAATCTACCACACGATTTTTCTGGAGTCTTTGCTTTTGTCCATAACTCGGCTATAATAACTTCTTAGCTAATCCATTTATTCGCAATCTTCTACTCCGTCCATCATGGAACATGTTTTTCTTCCTTCCGAGCGACACTGCTAATTCAAGATCATGGTACGGATGTTTATGGTATGTTGGGATAATCATGGTGAAATGAAATGAAAAGGAATGAAATGATATGAAGTAAGATGAAATTAAAAAATAGGTTATTATATCATTTTTTAAATATTTTATAATAAAATGGAATAAAATTTTATTTTATTATTTTGAGTGTTGATAAAATAATAAAGTTATAATTTTATTAAAATAGTTTCATTTCATCCTTATTAAATTAAAAGAAAAGTAAAAATATTAAATGGGACAAAATTAAATAAAGTCTATCGTATATGTTCCGCTTTACTCATTCTAATTTTACAAACAAAATCAATATAACGATAAATGAAAATATTTGACAATATTATTCTTCGTTTAATAACTTTTCAGCCATTTGTATAAAAAAAAAAAAAAACTTTTCAGCCATCCAAACATATAAAAGAATGGTTTGTCAATTTTTCCGGGTTGAAGTTGTCGGGTCAGTTTATTTTATAAGATATTAAGATAAACGATATTGAATATAATATTAGGTTTCTAAGTGCCAATTAAATTCCATAACTGAAAACGGAATTCATCTATGTACAAAAAAAATAAACAATTTATTTAGGTTTCCTAAAAATATGACATTTCTAACTTTAAAAAAAAAAAAGGTGACATATTTTCTTCAATAAATTGTAAACAATATATGCATTAACAGTATAAATGATTTGTCATTTAATCACAAATTATCATATATGATAACTTTGTAACTTTAATAATAACTATCTTAAGAGTTATACCGAAAATAATTTTTTATTAATTGATAATGTAAAACGTTTTACACATGCAAAAAAAGAAAATAAAATAAAATAAAAAGACAAAATCTAGATAAGATAGGTTGATTGACCAATTTGGGACAGTTGTAAAAACAAAATACCAAAATAGGGTTATTTTGAAACATATTACCGGCATAGGACTGTTTTGACTGTTGACCAGTCAAACTTGTCAATTTGACTAGCAGGAATGGGTCCACGTCAACAGTTTTTATTTTTTTTATTTTTCTAAATTACACGTAAGAATCTGACATGACCAAAAAAATGCTAGTGGAAGTAGCGGAAATGGTAGGATGATGCCACGTGACGTCATCCTGTGATTTCCACTAGTGGCAATAGCGGAAATCACATGATGATGCTACATGGCGTTATCATGTGATTTTCACATACGAACGGGGAGGGAAATTCAGGATAACACAAAACTTCAAAAGGACATAACTTTTCGCTTGGATGTCGGATTGAGGTGCTTTTTTTTTTGTTTCATATAACTTTTCGAGATCTATGCGTTGGCAAATGTCTGAAGGGGATTTGGGCCTACCATTTTTTCCAAAAGACCTTTTTTTCTAGGTTAACGGAGACCCAGGAAGAATTTATATGTACGTGAAAATCACAGGAGACGCCACGTGGCGTCATCTTGTGATTTTTGCTACTGCCACTTGCGAAAATCACAGGATGATGTCATGTGACGTCTCCCTATGATTTTTGCTAGTGGCAATAGCGGAAATGACGAGATGATGCCACGTGGCATCATCCTATCATTTCCGCTACTCCCACTAGCAAAAATCACATGATGATGCCACATGGCATCATCTCGTTATTTCTTCTATTCCCACTAGTTAAAAAAATAAAAAATGCTGACGTAAATTCATTCCTACTAGTTAAACTAACGAGTTTGACCGATCAATGATCAAAATAACCCCAGACCAATAATATGTTTTAAAACAGACCCATTTTAGTATTTTGTTTTTAAAACTACTCCAATATGGTCAACCAGCCACATAAGATACGTATATAGGTTATGGCATTGGAGAGATGGTATCATACTAAGCTGGCCATGCCACTCGACCCGATCGCCACCATTGCTTTTAAATCTAGATAGACTTCCTGTTATTTAATATATATATATATATATATTATCTGAATGTAAATGCAATATATACATGCAGACTGCCACGTGTTGAGCAGTGGAAAAGCCTAATCCAAGTGTATACCAAAAAAATCTCATATTATGCTAGAACGTAGGATCTCTGTAGCCGATATGTTGTCCACGTCCGATCTTGCGCAAGTGTTAAATTAAATTTGAATAAAATTAATTTTTCTCATATCACTACAAAAAAAAAAAAAAAACAGTTTTTATAACCAGAATTTAAATTGGTTCTATTGAGCCCGATTTAAAAAAAAAAAAAAACTTTGCTTTCATTCTTAGGAAAGCCCAGGAAAGTCGTCCAAGGCGAATCATTTTCTTCGTTCCCAGTTTTGCTTCCAGGCGCATTATCACAGCCCCTCCTCTGAAGTGCACCTCCATCAACGGTATCTCCGTTTAGAACAATCCAAAAGTTCCAGTGCGTGGCCTTTTTTTCTTTTATGATTTTGTTTTTCTATGTTTTCTTTGTTGGTTTTTTGGATTCAGTTTGTGCTCGTTTTGTGAGCTTTTGTTGTGTGGATTTCAGGTTTTGGAGATTTTGATATCGCATTTCTTGACAGGGTCCATCTTCAGACCATCGGAGGACACCATGAGTGAAGAAGAGGCCAAGGACGTGGTGGATCTTCAGAGTGATGACAAACCAAAGAATCACATGGGAGAATCTGCGCAAATGTCGTCGGTTCGTGATGAGGAACCGAAGAGTGATGTTGTTTTGGAAACTGTTATCAACGAAGAGGAACCAAAGAACAATGCAGTGTTGAAAACTATGTTCAAGGACCCGGATCCTCTCCGGTTAAAAAAAACTGAAAAGTATCTAGTTTTTAATCCTCCCCATTTAATGCATAGTTTTTATTTAAATTTATTAAATATTAAAATTAATCAAAAATTAAGATTGCATCTAGTTTTCACATAATTGGAAAGGATCTTTTTTCCTATGATCAATGCAGAAGAAGAACTTTTTGTGGCTAAAACATTGAAGGAAGAAGAAGATGTTGTGAATGAGATGGCAAAAACACAACTCATCTTTTAAATCGGTTCAAAATCTGATTGAAAAAGCTCCTATTTTTTATATCAGTTATATCTAAATCATTTTTAATCGATTTAAAAAGTCGTTTTTAACCAATTTAAAAAATATTCTCCACAGTAATGTAAAAAAAAATTAGTAATTATTTTTTAGAGAATTTTAAAAAAAGTAGAAGCTAATCTATGTTTGTTTAAAATTACAAAAATCACTTATATATATATATAAAAGAAACAATTAATTTTGTGGGAAACTGTTCAAAGTAATTTCTGATTTTAATAAGATTTTATATTCTTTTCAGTTTCCGATTATTTTAAAAAGCTGAAGCAAATGCATAAAAAACTAAAAAATGATTGTATTTTAAAAAATATATATAATCTTTATGAATAAAGTTATAGCAAATGGCCTAAATCTTTTTGTAAATCCATCTAAACCATCATCTCAGTAAATTTGTCAATCTCATGCATCTCCTTCTTTATTGAGACAGTTTTAGTCAACCTAACCTTGATTCTTAGTTGTTTGTTCCCTTGTTTTCTTTTTCTCGTAAAACATAGTCTTCAATACTTTTTGTTGAAACTCTTAAGAATGTAATCGATAGAATAAACGATTATGTATTTTCCCAAGAATATCAATAACCACCTTGATGCCTTTCCTTGTTGCCTCTAACACCCTTGTGTTTGTAACTGGTCCTATCAATCACACTATTGCTTTCTGCCTATTTCAAGATCCTTTGTTAGGTGAGAAGGAAGGAATTATAAAAATTTGAAATTTTAGGGTTATATCCTCAACCAATTAGATGTGTACAATTGTTACCACATGAAATTCCTACATAGCACGTAATATGTCATGTAAGTATCTCCATTAGCGTTAATTCAAATTTATTAATGTGAGAATCAGTTTGATCAATTGACTAAACTTTTAAAGACTTGTTTAATAATTTTTTTAACGACTAAATTAACGGACCATATCTTATAAGAAAGAAATAAGGATACTCTTCAAATACAATAGAAATAATTTTTTCATCAAATGGACTTTACTCAAATTTATACACAACAAAGAAGCTTAATTATATTATAACTTTAAACTTTCTTTTTGTTACCCACTTGACATTTTCTAAAAAGAAATACTAGTAATACATATTTAACATGTCTTTTTATTATTACGTAGAAATTAAGGAAATTTATAAATTACTATTCTAAATTTTGGGTCATGTACAAGATTAGTCCATACATTTAAAAGGTATTTTTCAATTTTTATTTGTTTAAAATGTATAAAATAGTCCTTTCATAACTAATCCATAGTTGACCTGACCCCTAGTTAATTTGCTACAAATTAGTTAATACCTTACTAATTGGTGAATAATTTTTTGGTGTATATTAGTGAAGAATTAGTTATTAGAGAGCTAATTCACACTTTTTTTAATTCTCATTTTCACATCTTATAAATATCAGTTATTGAAATGCATTTTTTAAACATCAAAGATTTGACTTAAATTTTAAGATATTAATTTGGTATTATTCCATGAAATTTATCAAAACTCATAAAATAATCTAAGACTTACTTTTTATTTGATGAACTTAACATATAATTTTTCAAGTCTCAATAAGTTTTAACCATGAATAAAAAATATGTTAAAAAAGTTTTTAAAAACATATTATTAACATATTTTTTAAATTATACTCATCTTATTTGTGGTCTCCGAATATAATATTAACTTCAGGTCCTCACCATATTATCCTTTACCACATACATACATACATACATACATAAATATATAACTATATATCTACCTCCCTCTCAAATTTTACTATAATTTATTTTGAGATATATTATTCAGTAAAAAACATCTTTTATTTTGATTTTTTTAAATTACATATATCATTAATATTTTTTGGTCAAAAATAAGGTATTTAAAAATACTAATTTAATTGACAAATTAATTTTTTTGAAGCATTAATTTGGTAACAAAATATATAAAAATTACATAAATTATTCAAATATTTAAAATTTTAATTTAATGACCAAACTTTTTGGTAAACTATTATAATAACACATATTTTTTCATAAACTAATTTGGTAAGATATGAACTAAAGTGAGGCCAAATGTTAAGTTAAATTTTAAGTCTTTTGAATATAACTCTTTAATAAATAAAAATTAAAGTTATTAATCCTTTATGAAAAATATCAATATTTTAAGGACAAAAAATTACATTTATTAAAACTTAAATGATAAATATAAGCATTAATATTTCAATTGTAAGAATAAAAACTCAAACGAATAAAATTATAGAAATTAATATGAATTTATAAAAACAAACAAACTAGAATGTAGGGTGGTAAAAATTATAAATACAGGTGTATTTGAACCTGTTATGTAATATATATAAAGACTTTCCACTTGAACAGAAATAACGTAGCTCGATTCGGTTGGTCGCTTATATGCGCTGATTTAGACATGAAACACAATCACTTTATCTATGATTATTCAATTCAATGCTATTACAATAATTTAAATTTATTTCGTATTTTATTTTCATTATATTGATGTCAATATTTTTCTTCATAGAGAAAAGAAAACTTTTCGTCGTCAAAGGAAAAGCACCATGAAAAAACTGTGGTGTACCGCTTAAAAAAAAAAATGTCAGCAGTTGTTTGATTTTAGTAAAATAATTATATTCTATAAGAATTATAATTTTCATATTTGGTTATAAAACAAAAACAAGAGTCACCACTCGTCTCGTAATATTATTCCACCGCTTGAAATTATGTCAGCACTTGTATGTTGGCATTAAGAAACAGAAATGATCGATGACCATTTTTTTGTTTGTTTGTTCTGATCTATGAAAATAAAAAATGAAAAAAGAATGCGATTAAGGATGTAGTAGCGTAAATTATATTTACCGTTTAGTCTAGGTAGGTGGTAAAAATTTTACTTCATTTGTAAAGTGAAGTATTATACTCCATTTTGTGATTAGAGAAAACAAATATTAAACTATTTCTTTATATGAATCTTATCACAGTCATATTAGTTGGCGTTCAAAATAATTTTTAAATATCAATAATATCATATAGGAAATAAAATAATGTTTTATATATTATTAGTATAAAAAAATTTATATAGTCAACGTATTAAAAATTATGATAAATACAAATTTTTAAATAATTATTATAAAAATTAACAAATTTATTGCATATAACAGAATAATTATCATAAAAGTTAAGAAATTTAGGATGACAATTTAAATAATAATATAAAATTAGTTTAAATTGTCCATGCATAGAATATTGTCAATAATATAACTGAACTAAACTAAGACTGAAACGTACATTTGACTTTGGGATAAATTGAATCTTTTAGTCTTTTAGAAGAGAAAACGTACGAATTAAAAAATCAATGAATAAATTTAAAAAAAATATTATTTATCAGTTAAATACATGTATGAATTAACCTTAAGCAAAGAGACGTAGAGATTAAAAAAGGAGCGAGAGTACTTTAAAGTTTAAAGTTAAAAAAAAAAAAAAGAGACTGTTCAAAAGCGTGCAGACAAGGGAGAAGGATTTTGCAGTACAAAAGAAAAAGAGCAGAGGCATGAAGTTAAGGGGGAGGACGGGGTGGATCTGGGTCAACGCTGTTTGACTCATATAAACGACAAGAATAGGGCCGTTTTGGTAATTAACTACTCCCACTTCCTAATCCTAAGCGTTTTTTTAATTTATTTTTTAAAATTTTATTTCAAGGTTGTGTTGTGGTGGTGTCGGGGTGGGGGATTCTGATTTCATTGCCCTCTCCTCTCATATATAACTCCCCACTTTGCTTTTACCCTTCTTTATCTCTCTCTCTCCCACTTACTCAACACACCTACACATACAAGACCTACCCACATAAATAGACCAAAGAGGTTAACTTAGGCATATTATGAGAACGAGAAGAGGCCTTTCTTATCCTCCACTTCCGACCATGTCTTCCGACATCACCGTTTGCCGGAAAAGACAAAAGAAATCGCCGGACAAAACCTCCGACTTCTTCGAGTCCTTGCCGGACGACCTTGTCCTCTCTGTCCTCTGCAAGCTCAGCTCCACCGCAACTTCACCCTCCGATTTCGTTAGCGTTTTAGTAACGTACGCAACTTTCTTCAAAAAAAAAAAAAAAGAAAGTTTACCTCTTTTGTTAATTAATTTCGTGAAATGAACAGGTGCAAGAGACTAAACTCCTTAGGCCTTCACTCTCTGGTGTCATCAAAAGCATCCCACAAAACATTCCCAGTCAAACCCAAAAACTGGTGCGACTCCGCGCACCGTTTTCTCAAACACTGCGCCGATGCCGGAAACATTGAAGCCTGTTACACTCTCGGCATGGTTAGTTAGTTATTACCACCCAGTAAATCTCGCTGTTTTATTTTATTTAAAAAAAAAAAAAACAAATTCTTGTTTTTTATTTTTTACTTAATGTTGAACGAAAGTTTGGGTCTTGGGACTGTTATTTGTGTGCAGATTCGGTTTTATTGTTTGCAAACCCGAGGGAGCGGCGCGTCGCTGATGGCGAAGGCGGCGATGAACTCTCACGCGCCGGCGCTGTACTCGCTCGCGGTGATTCAGTTCAACGGAAGCGGCGGCACGAAAAACGACAAGGACCTTCGCGCGGGAGTGGCGCTTTGCGCACGCGCGGCGTTCCTCGGTCACATCGACGCGCTGCGTGAGCTTGGCCATTGCTTGCAAGACGGTTACGGCGTTAAGCAGAACGTGACGGAGGGGCGGCGCTTTTTGGTGCAGGCCAACGCGCGCGAACTCGCCGCCGTGCTCTCCGCCGGGAATAGCAAGCGCCCCTGGCCGACGTGGAGCCTCCACCCGGTTCCGCACCCGCGGGTCCGGTCGGGGACCGGTTCGGGTTGCCCGCTGTTGAGCGATTATGGCTGCAACGTGCCGGCGCCGGAGGCTCATCCGGCGAGCAGGTTCATGGCGGAGTGGTTCGCCGGTCGGGGCGGGTCTTCGGGCCCGGGCATGAGGCTTTGCTCGCATTCGGGTTGCGGGCGACCCGAGACGAGGAAGCACGAGTTTCGGAGGTGTTCGGTTTGTGGCGCGGTGAATTATTGCTCACGCGCGTGCCAGGCGCTTGATTGGAAGTTCCGGCACAAGGCGGAATGTGCTCCCGTTGAGAGGTGGCTCGATGACGACGGCGAAGATGCCGCCGGCGAGGATGACGGTGCCGGCGTCCTGGACGGGGTAATGATGGTTAATAGTTAGAGTATTTTTGCAAACGTTAACGGTCACGGTAACGGAAGCCTGCTTGGGAGTTTCAACGGGTATGAATCTATCTTTTTCCGTGGGTTAAAAGTAAAATTTGAAAAAGAAAAAAAAAATCTCATTTATTACCGCGGCCCGTCAAAGTGCAAACTTCAATGACAGAGTGTTGCATCTTCCTCTGTTCCTTTTGCTTTTTTTGTATAGAAGCGTAAATTAATTCTCCTGAAGAACAAAATGAAGGAGATACTTTTTTGTTTTGTTTTTAGTTATCTGTTCTTAATTTGGTCTATAGAGCAACTATCATCCTTAATTGTTAATTCCGGAAAGTGAAGATATATGAACTTTTTATGTTCCCAGTTTCTCCACCAATTTGCTTGCTTTTACATTTTAGTTAAACTAATTCTTATTGATTTGATAATGACGCGTATGATAGAATTGCCAAGCCATGAAATTCAAACGTTGGGAGCTTATTTTATTTTTTCTGGCTATTTCTTCCGTTTGAAACAAAACGTTAGAAGCCTTTTGAAAATTCTGTTGTTTGAGATATATAAATATAAATAAGGCTAAATTATTAATTTAGTCTTTTAATTTATTTATTTTATTTAATTAAGTCTTTTTATTATAAAAGATTTAATTAAGTCTTATAATTTTTAAAAATATTTTAATGTTCTTTTTATATAAAATTACTTCATTTTTTATTATATTTTTCATGTCTTTTAAATAAAAAAAAGATAAATTTGAAGTGTTTTGAGAATTATAAGACTTAATTAATTTTTTTTAAATTATAGAATTTAATTAAATCTTTTAATATTAATAAGATCTAATTAAATAAAATAAATTAAATGAAGAACTAAGTTAGTAATTTAACCTATAAATAAATATAATGTTTAAATCTAGTAGAATGATGTTAGGATTCAAGCATCCTTTACTTGACACGTGTTGTCTATATGCATTCTTTTGCGTTACTGGGAGTGGGCTAAGGGCCTGAAACAAAGGTAAAATAAGGATTGCACAGTGCACATAACAACAATGGCTGGTACTGGTAGAAAACAGGTCAAAAAGCTACGACATCTTGAGTTGGGTTTTACAATCTTGCCTCCCTTCAGACACCGATATCCACGATTCATCAAAGTGATAATGACGACTGACAAAAAAAAGTGTTAACACTTGATGGCACCGATTCTTTGGGGATTAATTATTTTTCACTCGGTGGTTAAAAGAGTGATCATTCTTCTTTAGGAGAGATTTAGGAGATATTCTTATATAATTGCATACAGAAAAGAATGTCCAGGAAAGTGTAAACTGGAAAGTAAGAGTGTTGGAATATTAATAATCTCATTTGGAATCAAAGAATCACTTTTCTACATATAAAATGTATTCTTATCTTAATTTGGATTTGGTCATAAATAATATTTCCCCCCTTTGTTGGTATGCCAACGTGTAAACAATTGTTCGGCATTATAATTTTCAAATAAAGAACCAATTTCAGTCCAGATAAAAAAAAAGTAAGATTGTGTGAAATATGTCTGAAAATGGTCAGACTAAAGGTATAAAAAGATATCAGTAATTAATATGTCTGAAAATGGTTCTGTATTTTTTATAATTAGGAAGAAAAAATGCGCCTATTTATTTTTTGTATAAAGGATCAGAAATATTATTATTTTACACTAACACATTCCCCCTTCATTTAGTTGAGAATAATAAACGTCCTGCAAGCGTTGTTGCATCCTCCAAAACCCGTTTTCAACCAGCATTAATTATGTCCCAACTATTTTGTGGTCAAAGAGATAAGAGATATTTGGTGACCAATCAAGGAGGGATGAGAAAACATGTGAAAAAGAAAATATTGGAAAGAGATGCAAATCGATTTTGCAAGTTGAGGCGGGGGTGATGTATCTTTTCATATACAGTATTTGATGCGCATTGGAGGAAAAAAAAATCAATTTATGACCATTAAAGATTGTTGTGTCAGATGATAGAAAAAATAATTTAAAGATGGAAGTGAGTGTGTGGGGGAGCGCACTTATTCTTTCAGCGAGGTTCATTATTAATATTCAGTTGCATTTAACCACTACAGATATCGGTGGGTGGTCCAAGCCCAGTCCTGTTAGGCCCACTACCAGAAATTCAAATTATCGATTCTATTTCTAGACCCTGTGTCACAACGAGGTCACGACTAGATAGCGAAAATGATTTTAAAACAGAAGAGTTGCTACCATAATTTATTAAGGGAAAACATGAAAAAACTCTGAAAAACGGTCTTGAACCAAAAATTGAATTCGAGAGTCGATTATGCATGGGAAAGGTATTAACACCCTACGACGTTTGTTATAAAACGGTTACCCTTAACTTGATGTGTGAAAAAATGTCTTCTCCTTATAAAATTATTAATCCTATTTTTTATTTTATATATTTTTTATTACTTAAATTTTATCATAGATTTGCTTTAAAAAGATTCTCATTATTACTATTTTATTTTTATTGTTTTTGAGATCAAAAGGAGTGGACTCCTGCTCCTATGTATCCTTTGGTGCAATGAGGAAATCAGACTCACGTAATTCTTTTGGTAAAAAATGGTTTTGTTGGTTGATTTTATTTATTTATTTATATCATAAAAAAAAAAAGGTTCATGCGTAACCAAATAAGAAGTACATCCAAAGTGATTATCGTCACCTTTTAAGATTTTCATAATAATCAAATAGGAAGTACATCCAAAATGACCATCATTAAATCCCTTTATTAATATATAAAATATTTTAAAATTTTGAATTATTTAAAAAAATGATAACCAAATAAAAAGTGAATCTAACATGGTTATCATTAGAAAAAATTTGACAATGCCCAAATAGGTAGTGCATCCAAAATGACCATTATCAAGTTTGATTATTTTTATTTTTAAATAGTGAAAGACAACAAATTAATTACGTAACATATTACTCTATTATTTGATATATATATACATATTATATATATATATATATATATAAACTTTGGAAATAACGTTTCAAACCAACTTATATCGATTAAAAAGACAAAAGAAGAAAATTAAACAAACTGCTAATTTTATTACTTATTACTAATTTAAATTTTTTTATATAGTTATGTGGCGTTGATTAACAAACTAACAAGATTTTTATTATTGCCATATCCTACGCATGCTTATAAAGCGCTAATCCGTACGTAATTGGGCCAAGATAAATAAAAGATCCAATTAAAAAAAAACAAAAAGAAATTGAGAGAAAGCAACTGGGTCAAGCTCGTATAGGAATTTTAGTCCTAAAAATCATATCTGCATTGCTCCTTCGTCGCCTCTGCTGTGCCAAACATCTCGTTGCCACTGTATGCGACTGCAACTTTCCCAACGCGGCTTTGCAAGCTATGCGCATATCCATGGTAACACGGCGTCGAAGGTTCTACTACTTGAGTTTGGGGTGCGAATCGTAGTCGCATATTTTGTTATTCTCCCCTTTTTTATTAATTCGGTTGATACTTATTTGGTTTGTTTATTTCCAGCCACATTGATTCAGATTCATATTCGTTATGTAAGCTTGCAGCAGGTAATTAAACGAAGCAACAAGTATGTTTAAACGAGAAATCTGAATCCGGTTCGAAGCCATTAAAAAGTATGTCACTAACATTTCTCTTACAATGGAATGGGATAAAAAAAAAGTGAGTGGTCATTTTGGTATTTGAAAGATTATGGCTCAATCATTTTAATTATTAAAAGAAAGAAATTGCTCTAAAGGTCCATAAGTCTTTAATTTGTCAATTATGTTAGTCTCTATTTGTCAATTAATGCTAATGGAAATGTTGATATAGTACATTAAGTGTCATGTAAAATGTTACATTAAATCCACACATGGCTTCTTTTTGTCCTTGAAAGATTTTTTTCTTTCTCCATTCATTTTCCTCTATAGTAATATTTTGATCATGAATTTGGTCTCATTTACTATCTTTTATAGGTAACTTAAGTTTGGATTCCTTTTTCTCATTTCAACCTCTTCCCTCATTTTTCTACAACCGAAACACACACAATTCCTCTATCTTATTTCATTCCCTCCCCTTAAATGAAAAACAATCATTATTAAGAAGTGAAAATTAGGGGGATCCTTGGAAATTTTCTTGAATACTAATTAACAAAAAAAAAATACAAAAATAAGAGAGATTAAAAGAAGAAATGATTGAAGAGTAGCACAAAAATAAGAATCTTATTAGAAGTTGTTGGAGATCAACATACATCACACGTAACAAGCCATCATACCAATCAAAACATCATCCAAAAACAAGCCACCAACAAATATAGGTTAAACAACAAACAAATAGTAAATGAAAGGAACACTTTTTTCCAATCCCAAAATTCCATAACTATTTTCGAGTTTCGACTACAAACTTGTGGATTATCTATTTTCCTAATGTATTTTTAGAGGAATTTTACCACTCATTTGAAACATTTTAGTGAATATATCCTCAAAAGTGTATTTCTTATATTATTAAAAGAGGAAAAATCATTTGATTAAATTTACTCTATTTTAGTTAGGATTTTACTTTTTTTTTTATCTTATTTTTTGAATGTTTTTATGCTAGGTAACAAAGAAATGAAGAGTTGTGCTTGAAATGACCGAAAAAAATAAAAATAAAAATAAAGGATTAAAATCCTAATGCAATATTCGGTGGCGTAGTTGGTCACCTAGTGGTGGCCCTCAGCATCTAACGATGCATTGTCTATGTTCCTCCCTCTTTTGTGTTTTGGACGTCAAGTGATGACACACATTTAGAATCATATTTAAGGACTCATTTCACATGTTTTAGGGGATCTTGAAATCATTTTTTGCGTTTTTCTTGGAGATCTTCTCTTTCTCTTGGAGCTTTGTAAGTATGGGAAGAAAAAAAAGTGAAAACTTGAAAAAAAAAGAAGTGAAAACTCAAAATTCTTCAAGAATTTATGAAGTTTTCATTATTTTCTCTACCTCTTGTATTTTCTTTAATTATTTTCATGTTTGACTAAATCCTTCTTTATTAAGGTTAAGTAGATTTTTATGGATTTTGTCAATTTTTGAATGGATTAATTAATAAAGTTACGTTTCTTTAATCTTTGCGCACAAGATTCTCATTTTTCATGCTTTTTAAGAATTGGTGATTATTGGCATGAATTTAGGTTTTACATTAAAGGGTAGTTTGATATAAAAACAAGTTTTGGAATATGAACCTCATAATTCTCTAGGCCAGGCATAGTCATTGAATGTTTTCTATCTTTTTAGGATTATTGATGTCCTTGCTTATCTTTTTTTAAATTCACCTAAGGAATTAGGATTTTTAATTAAGGATATAGGTTTAAGAAAATAGCATTTAAATAATTGGCTTAAGTATATTTTTAGTTTCTATAAAATAAGTGAGTGTTGATTTTGGTCACTGTAAAAAAAATTCTTTGTTTTTTATCACTCTAAAATTTGAAATCATTATTTTTTGTCCCTATAAAATGAGAGAATTTTAGTTTTGTTCCTTGTAAAATACTTTTATTTGATTTTCATCCCTCTAAAATTTAAAATAACTATTTTTTGGTCCTTAACGTTCATTTTAAGGTAGATAAATAACATTTATTTTAAGAATCTAGAAAAAAATTTAGAAGTATCACATGCTAATATAGTACTACATACACTAATGGGTGCTACTTGGAATGATTATTTGATTTTTCACTAAACACATAAGCAGTTAACGAGTGTCGCATAATAATAACGACAAAAAACAATGATTTTAATTTTTTGAGGATGAAAACCAAAGAAAACTTTTATAAGGACTAAAATCAAAACTTATTTATTTTATAAGGACTAAAAATATATTTAAGCCTAAATAATTTAGTAAATTGATAGACGAATTAAAAAACCAAATTGAATTATCCCCATTCATGATTCATAAATAAAATTAAATGAAACCTAACCATAATGCCTTAATTGCTTGTAGTAAATCATTTTCTTGTGTGCTTTTTTAGTGTTTTTCTTAATCTTAGTAAATTTCCAAAAATATCATATCATTTTCTTTGATTTGAATAATTGCTATTCAACAAATTAAATCCATATTTTTTTTCTTGTGCATTCGTATTAGTAGTTGCCTTCGTGAATTGGTAATTGACTTTCCATATCTGAGAACAATACTCCATTTACTGTTTATTTATTTCTTACAACGATACAATACACTTTACACCTTAATCGCCACCTTACCCAACCAAGCATGCCCCAATGCTTGTTCAATCAAACTTGTTTTGATCATTTTGTGCCCTATGTGTGTAGCAAAAAAAAATAAAAATGGTGGGACAGAGTGAATAGACATTTACTAGTTCTTATATGGCAGACATTTAAGGACAAATTTTCAAGCCACTTGTGTATCTTAAATGGGCACATAATGTGCCACAATTAGCATTTCCATTAATGTTACTAATGTCGCTTAATAAATGAATTAAATGATCAATGGACTAAAAATCTAGGTACCTTAAAACCTATTTCTTTAAGAGTATCTCTAATGCAAGAACTCAATTTAGGTTCTTAACTCACTTATAGTAGGTCCCTTATTGCCATATAAGATTTAAGAATACTCACTAATTTTTACTCCAATAGTAAAACCCAACTTAAGTTCTTAGCTTGTTTTTAATGGGTCCCATTTTATCTCTCACTCACACAAAACTCATTTTAATTTTAAAAAAATACTTTTAAAAGTTAAGCAATCTTGGTGATTGTTGCTTATATAAGCAACTTCTATAAGAACCCATATGCTCCAATGATATTTTTAAGTTGCGTAACTTTAAGAACCAATTTAAACACCTTCATTGCTTATATTTTTAGAGATTGAAATAACTTATCCCTAATCAAGCACCAAAATAATTGTTCTCTCAAAAAATAATTATTTCATTATATACTCTTCAAATTGGTGGAGGAAATTGAAATGAAATGCATTTCATCTAATTTTACTCCACTCTATCCTATTTTAAACAATGTTTTTCTTAATGTATATTTATGGGCAAATGTTAAAAGACGTTAAACAATAGAAACAATGGATGGTTTTATGGGGAGGTATAAAAATTGAGTTTTTTTATGTCTCGAAATTAGAATGTTTCCCTTTTGTTTGAACATCTTCAATTCTCTCTCTCTTTCTCCAGCTTCTTTAATAACTTTGCACATATAAAGTTCATTTGATATATGAAAAGATATCTTTACATATATCTTTGCATGTATAATTTTTTTTCTTTACTTTATTCATGGTCACAGATATTGGGATAATATTACAGAAACCTTTATATAAGTTTTTGCATATATAATGTTATAGTATCCCAACAACAAAAGTCTTTATATAGGCTAATACATACGGAAAACAATCAACAAATTAGTTTATGTGCAACGTGCAAATGAGAAACTCTAAAAACTATCTCCTAAAGACTTGGACAAAACATAATTTAAAAACAAGTATCAGATAAATATTGATAGCTATACTATATTCAACAATGTTATAGAAGAATCTCATCATATTGGTCAACAACAAAGACAATGGGAGGAACAAAGTAGAGATCAAGGGGCACAACAATTTCAACACTAAGAAGATGAATCCCCAAAAAATAAAAATAGAAGAAAAGGGAAACGCGAATTCCACATAAAGATTACTTGTAAGTCTCAATTTGAACATTATGGATGTCATAATGGAGATCCTACATTTACTAGTAATATAGTTACAATAATATATATAAGTAAGGGATAATTCTCATTTAATGAGCTAATTTTTGAAATACAGTTAGGTTTAAATCCTAATTTTAAGATGGTATTAAAACTTATTCCAAATGGTCATTGTTGAGCCCATTGATTTACCCATAATCAAGCAGTTATTAGACTACCCATAAATATCCTGCCAATTTCACATTTAAAATGTTCAGTCCTTAAATATAGGCAAGGTTCAGCAACCCTCACCTCACACTTTAACTTTGTTAAAATTGAGTTATGCCCAAACTTAAATTCTAAAAATAATGTCATCAAAATTATAATAACAAACTAATTTCCTACTTTTTGTTATACATCAATTACAATTAAATTTAAACCTATGACTTTATAGAAACTATTAAAATTCCTACAACTAACCCAATCAACTCGCTTGAGATAATCCAAGTAATAATGGAGGGAAAAAAAAAAATTCTTCGTTGATGACTTATCCCGTGAACGAGAAAACTCCGTGGAACAGAACCTATGGTATCTAGAAACTGGTTGCAGAATGCAGACACTTAATAGTTTTCTACAAATCGTTCAGGCCTCAGGGATAATATAGCATATGCAGACATAAGTCAGTTTTTTATGGATCGTTCAGGGATAATATGGTATAGATCGGGAACAACTATATGGTTACAGTGGGCACAGGACACAGCCGTGTAAATCCAAGGATACAACAAGAACGGAGGGTTGTGTGGATATAATTTACCCCAAGAGACCCGTGAACGTAAGAACTAATTTTCGGGTCCAACAAGTAATGATAGAAAACGATAAGCTCTCGAATTTTTTAGCTATGATATCGATTTCCCCGGGTCCACTCACATAAAGAAATCAAATTCAAGAGCCTAAAGGAGCGATACCCAGTATTGTGCTTATCAGGTTTGCACCACTAATAGTCGTCATAATAATAATTAAAAAAAAAAAAAACACTAAGCAATATTTTATATGCATATAAAAGGAGGAAACAAACTTTATGAGCATTATCCGCACCATTTACATAAACCCTATTTTCTACATGGATTAGTTACACAGTCTAACCAAGTCTTACTAACTTCAAGTATGTCTAGTCACAACCACCACATGGCCTGGAATGTCTTAACCCACAAAGCAAGGTCACTCAGAAGCAAATTTTGTAAAGAAGTAAAGCTCAACTTAATCAGAATCAGATGATTCTGATCTCTGTTCCGCAGAGGCTGCTTCATCTTCTTTGACGTTCGCCTCTCCCTGTTTAAATGCCTTGGCTATCTCATCAATGGGAATCAAAGGTAGATACCCAACGAAACTATAACCCTTTTCAGTCATGACCTTGATCACATGGTTGTACTTCTCTGACCAGTGAGCAGCTGTGGGAACTGCCATCTCTGCCCATGCATGAACTGGTGGATAGTGGTTGAGCCCAGCCCACAACTTTACTGAACTTATCAACAGAAAATGCTTTGACTCTGTAGCAACATAATGTACAGCTGCTCGTGGCCCCCCAGATTGAGCTTCACTTGCTACTTTCCCTGCCTCATGTGTCACTTTCTGAATCAAACACTTGGCTCCATCGGCAAGGTGCTTAGCAAAAGGAGGAGCATGCTCATCGAACTTGTGAGTAGCTTCTTCCACCTGCCCAAATCACATGCTCTAATTATTTTAGCCACAAAAATCGCTTAGTAAATTAACATTGCCCTTCAAACATTAACATGGAATTTCAAGCGCATAAGGACACTTAATGAAGAGGCTGCCTCGAACACAAGAATCAAGCGTCAATTCAATTTAAGGCCAAAAAAAAAATTGGGTAATGAAAAACAGCTACTTACAAAGGGTTAAATCTTTCCATCATCATTAAGTCAATCTTACAATAGCAGGCCAATGAATCAAAGAAACTCCTCCTTAGGACGAAAAGTTAAACCTTTCCAGCGTCAATAAATCAAAAGTTTGGCCAACCAAAAGAATTTATAGATTTCCAGGTTTTTTTTAGTTTTGAAAGGAAATAATTACCCACAAATACAACATAGTTTTTATTTGTAAGTAGCCACTTCCTTACTAGCTATTCAAGAAATAGATCTTGATCTGAGTTTAAGTAAAATGATAGACATAAAAAATCACAAGACAATTCATGATTACAACCTTTTCCCAAATATGCCATGTCCCTCTAAATCAGATCCAGGGAGAAACCAGAAAGGTTTACAAAATCATACAAATAAAACCCCGATTTTTATCTAATACATGGATGTAGAAATAATCGAGAGGCAGAGGGAGAGAGAATTACCTTATTGTCAACAAAAACCAGGATATCATCAGGGACGCCCTTGAATTTGTTGTAGACAGGACCAAGAACAGTGGTTACAGTGCTCTCCACCGTTCCAACAGCGGATCTCAAAGGCCCCGAGTTCTGCTTTGCGTATTCATACAGATTAGACACAAACACAAAAGTTCGAATAGCAGCAATTCTCACAAACCCCAGGTGCTTTAGTTCTTTGTTCTTGCTCTCAACCTTTACATCTATCTGCAGGCATAAAGTAGAATCACAAGTTACTTTAGTTCAATAATTACAATCTCCACCTCCATGAAAAAAACAAATCAGAGAAGGAATTTTAAGAAAAGCCAAAAATATAATTATGCCAACCAACCTCAGTCTTGGCCATTGCTTTGTCTCTGTCGGAACTTGCTCGTTGCTTAAACTTAAGGAGTGGAGAGTTCAATTGTGTATTATAGAAAGACGGATGAAGAAAAATCAAAAACCAATAACTTGAATCTTCTAAGGCCCACAAAATGGACTGAAACCACGGTGGGAAACTGGAGAGGTAACCTTCAACCTTGTTTGATTGCAATTGGCTTAAAGGGATCACGGAACAGGACAACTTATATTTATTTACATATAAATCTCATCCCACGGCACAATTGAATCCAAAACACACGTCTCTGTGTTCGTCAAGGAAGGAGTGGGGTCCACGTTCGGACCGACTCCTAGGGATCTTTCTAGGCCAAACTAGCTATTTCCAGAAGCCACGTGGCAGTTTCTCGCAATTTGAGAACCTTCTTCGGAGTGGAGCGACCGGGATCCATATTTATGTTAGGATTCACACAAATCACAAACTGTGGACGGAGTTGTGTAAAATAATACATACACGTATTTGGAACATTAAATTTAATTAACTTGAAAATCCATAAAGCCATACGATTGCAAATGATATTGGGAAAATTAAAATCAAATATTTATCGAACCAAGTGTATTTATGTTTGGACGGAGTTGTGTAAATTAACATACAAACGTTTTGAAACATTAAATTTAATTAACTTTAAAATCCATAAGGCAATAAGATTGCATTTGATATTGGGAAGCTTAAAATCAAATTTAAAAGACTAGAGTAACATCGCATAACATTAAGGTTGTTAATAAAGATATCATTTAAAATGGACACTGTTGATAGTGGAAATTTGTTTGAGAAATCGAAATTGTTTTCAATTCTCAATAGATAATTTCCCACTGAGATTTTAACCAACAAATAAAGATTTTTAAGTGAGACTTAGAATCTAAACTTATAATGTGGATTCTTTTATTAGAACTAGTAGTTAAACTTTTAATTTGAGAATGATTTTGTTAATGGTTTATGATTCATCCATATTTCTTAGTAATCCTCGAATTTATTATAGTTTTGTATTATAAATTAAATTAGCATTGAATTCATTCATAATACATGTAAATATATGATTTTGAGATGTTTCGAATTACTTGAATAGAAGTTACAAATGTAAAAAAAGAACTAGATCATGAAAGTGACTGAAAGAGGAAATCATAAAAAAAAAAAGTTATCGAAAAAGAAGTGCAATAAAAGTAATACATTAAAATGAAAGATGGGTCAGAACATATACGTTTTCCTTGGAACCGGTAGCCATTTTGTGCAGCATGTGTGGTATACAGGATTTGTGTGAAATGTCAGAACCAAGAAATAATAGCTACGCGGTCATCTATTTATAGATATTCTACACAACGGTAAAATTACTACAATAAGACACGTATACAGTCTACAGTTAACTTTTAAATAATACGTTGATATCTGTATACAACCGTATGAGTAGTAACTGCTTTCAACGTTATTATGATCTCCTTTGTACGTCTTTTTGATTTGTCCAAGATCTTTGTCGAACATTACTAGAATACTTCCTCGAATATGATATAGCTTTCTTCTCGAATAAAGGATTTTTTACTGGAATTCTTACAGATTTTGATTAAGACATTTTTGAGTAACTTTTCTTTGTATACTAACTCTTCTTTTATCGAATAGAGTATTTCGATAGAATCTATGTTTTATCGAAAAAATACCTTACTTTCATGTATATCTTTTCGACAACTAAATTCGACAATCTTAAAAAATGACCCTAACAAACACAAAAGAGAAAATCTCAAATTTGTAACTTAAGACCTGATGAAACTTCTAAGACTAAATGTGATTGTTTAACAATTTCAAAGGTGAATAAAAATTCGTGTATTATATTAAGAGTTTAATAATTATGTATTGTCAATATAAAAAAATTTACACTATCAACCAATCAAAAATTATCATTGATATGATTTTTAAAGTATTTATTATAAAAATTAACAAACTTACGATAAATAATAATTTGTAATTAAATAATAATATAAAATTACTTTACACTATCATTGCATAGCCTGTTTTCTCTTATATTAATTGGTATTCAAATTACACATTATAATTTGTAACTTAGTGCTTCAAATTGTATTTTTTAATCTCAACAGTGGCAGTCAATTTTGACTTCTTATCGGGTCATCGTTCCAATCATACCTTCCTAGATTCCAATGAATTTAATTTTTCTAGATAGGGATAATTAGCATTTGCTAAAAATTATAATCTGTGACAAATTGTAGCCATTCACAATGAAATGGAATGAGGTGACAGCGACTGAATGAAGCTGAAGCGGTGGGACTACTTTGATCAACTAAAATTTGTAAAAAGTTATCCAAAAAGTCGGCTTGGAAAGCAGACCCCATGGATTTCTACCAAGTCGTTGTCGGATTGTCTCTGCTACTACTATCAAATGTATATTTTTTACGTCATATATGTTGGTGTTTAATGCGAGTACAAGTTAGATTTTGTTACTATATTATCCACAAATACTGAGGTATCTGAATTCAGGTTCACAGAGCTTCAGATCTCTGTCGCTTCATATTTTGATGGATAGGCTCCTTGACCTACAAAAGAAGGATATAAGGAAAAGAAGAAAATTGCTTTCAGACTAGAAACATGTCCAAATTACTGGAAGACTTTTAACATTAAAGAGAAAATATATCATTATAAGGAATAAAGAAGCCATAACATACCGCGCTAGTTTTCCTTGGTCGTTTGTCTTGGGAAGACTTGCTGCATATAATTGTATCAGCTTCGTCTCCTTGATTTGCAATTCCGTTTGTTCTGCCGTTCTCTTTGCCTAGCGCAAAACTCTCTCTTGATATAACTGGCTGTACAATTTCAAATAACTTACGTTAGTTATATATGTGCAAAACATTCGACTATATAAAACTGGAAATTTAATCAATATATCTAGACTCAACCCTGCTTATGGGAGTGCTCCCGGGCTCTTTTGCCTTTGTCATTTTCTGTCCACTCCCGGAGTCAGTATAGTTTATATCAGATGTCACTTTCATTCGTGTTAAATCTGATCCAATGGAGTGGAGAACCCCACATGTAGACACGTCATAGTTGTTTCCTGATTAACAAGAAAGCATAAGATAGTTGTAAGTTGACTAAGTACCTATATCGAAAAGCTGCGGAGTTGGAATACAAAATATTAACGGCCTTAGTCCATTACCATTTAAACAGAAGCCATTTATTTTGGACTTGGTATCTGGTTCACTGTGATCAACATCCTGTGAAATGTGGAAACATGAAATTGGTAAACATATATTAAAATAAATGGTGATATAAACCCCAAATACTCGGTAGTTATTACCATAGCTTCAGTAGCACTTAGAACTTTCTGGACTTCAATGAATTTCCTTTCAGTCAACTCAGAATGGATAACACGTTTTCCTGACGTACCGCAGAGATAAAAAGTAGCCAGGAAAAAAACAGAAAAAGAAAAGAGAAGGATTATTCTCTGATAATGTGTGTTTGGAACGCACATAAATCACATCAAAAACACGTCGAACACAAAACTACAAGACGTCAAATACGCACGTCTCATGTACTAAATGCAGAACTAAACACACACTTTTGATACCTAATCTTTTGTTGCCTTTGGGTTCAACAAACCCATCCCGCACCATTTTATCAATTATCTTTCGTGCTACTGTCTGGTTTACTTCTCCATCAAGCAAGCTTTGAAGCTTGGTAACTGACACGTGTGTCATCGGAAGAGCATGATAGAGAGCCTGCACATTTACTCCCAAGTTAGGATATACTATAACATACAGATATTATGTCATATAACTAAACAGCCCCTGTCAAAAGTCAACAATTTAAGAGATCCATGATCATATTTCATGTAATATACAGACTACAAACTCCATCTCCTCACTCTTCAGATAATGCATGGTGTTTTGAAAGATAGAGATAATTCACAGTAAGTAACGTCTTTAGATTTTTATATTTCAAATCGATATTACGAGTGTACTTTACTTTGGCCCAAGAAACAACACTTTTTCACTGTGAACAAACGTGACATAGATTACAAGTCAGAAAAGAGCCCAAGATCCTCATAGATAACACCAAAGAAAAAAAGGAAAAATAAAACTCACTTTCGTGTATATGCGATCTTCAACTTGCAAAGCTCTTTCAAAGACATGAGGAATTTGACCATCAATTTCTTCTTTCACAATGGCGAACTCATATTCAAATTTCTGACATTGCAATGTCATCAGAGAGGGGGCAAAAAAGAAAAGGACAACTAGAACCAAGGAAAAGGATTAAGGTCAATTGAGAGAAAATCAACCTTGTCCTTGTTAATGGCGTAGGATTCCTCCCCTATCTTTGATAGCACACCTTCCTCTACAAGCTTGTCCATGATCTCTGAAGAACCAACCAAAATCAGGCGAAAGAGAAATAAAATTTGCAAAGTGATAAAATCTGCAGAACAGCTTGAAAATGATAATTAACCTTCATACCTTCAGTTAGAACCTGCAAGTAAAACAATTCAACTAAAATTATATTTGACAAAAGATGAGGATAGAAGAAACTAAATTGTAGTTGGATCATAATCTAAGAATGGCTAAGCAAAAGCATCATCTGAATAGCAGTGTTATAATAATCAGGGAAAAAATAGGTACCACGGAGATGTCTGGAAAATTTGATAGAACGTCAGTAAGCTCAATAGTGTCACGGTGACAACAGTTGATCCACTCCTTGACCCGGACCAGTTGTTGCTCATCTTCTACCGGGTCCTGGGTATTGTCTGAACATAATGTAGATCATTAAATATTCTGAGTTACGAGCTAGTAATTGAATTAACAATTTTAAAAACTAGAAAAAAAAAATGTGTGGAGCCAATTAGAATACGGAAAATATGATTCCTCTGGATTGAGTTTACATAAACACATCTGCACACACGTACACACACACACACTTTTCTCCAAGAAAGCAAAAAGATATAATTTACCTTCATCAATCACGCCATTATCTTCCTGTCCTTGCTGTTTATCTGTCATTGTTTACATATTAAAAGAAAATAATGGAGAAAATGGAGTTGTGCAGGTGCAGCAATAAGAAAAATGATACTAGTTTACCTATTGGAGCAACTATATATTGATTCCCTTGAGTAAGATCAACCTGAAAGTTGTGATATGCCAAATTTATGTAACACGATTATTTCAATGGCGAGTCAGTCAGTTTCGGTCACTGAAATAGTAAAATCTTAATAGCAATGGCCATATCAAGCAACATACTCATTTACCTCACTGTCAGTATCATAATACTCATTCTGTTGCATGGAATCATCGCCATTGCTCATATCGTCTTGGACTCCCTCATTATCATCCTCACAAGGGTCGAGCACACTCTTCACCTATAAAATTGAAGATGAAATCATTGGCAAAAATATAAGAAATAGATTTAAAACTTAGCTATGAACACGATATCCTTCCATTACCTTCAGAGCTAATACAAAGTGCTTGCTGTTTACATTCCCAACCTCCATTTTCAATGGATTTTTCTCCCATGGATGATAAGCTTCTTCACCTGTGCAGCCCCTGAAGAAAGGAGGCTCATAATCTGCTGGCTGCAGGAAAAGACAATTATATTGTGAAATCACCCTGCATATAAGTTAGCCCGTTGCTTTGGCATAACTGAATGTTAAAATATTCACCAGTTGCATAGCAAAGTATATGACCAACGTCATTATCCATTCTTAATTAAACTACTACCAAGCCGAAAGTTCACTTTGAGTCTGGATAATGCAGAAATTCATAAAAAAGATGAAAGGAACTGAGATTTGATATTCATGTTAAAGAACATACCGTCACATCATCATAGTAGAGGAGCTTCATCAGAATGGTACGCTGGGGAAAGAATATAGAAGTAAAATTTTGTAATCAATGCTTGAGTTCGAAGAGAGAATAATGTGAAACTATCAAGCAAAGCATTTGATTTATTTACCTCTTCTGGCATTTTCTCCAGAGTTCTCATCAACTGAATTAGAGTTCGGATCATTTTACATGCAGAACTCCTGAAAATTACATCGAATACAAATAATATTAGTTTAATTAGTGAATTAACATGATAAAATCACTTCAGATCTAAATTATATTTCTTTTGCTACATCAACCTCATTTGCTGGGGAGTAATTTCTGTAGTTGAGTTACACTTGAAGGTTCCCCGTTGCTTTTTGTTTCCAGTGCGGTTGATATTCATCGAAACCTCTTTTTTGTCAGAGTCGGAATAGCTAAAGGAAACTGCACGATAAAACTAATATTTATGAATCCTCCACAAATGTCTCAAGCTAAGTTAATTTGAAATCACACTTTGCCTCTTGCTTATAGCAGTCAACCTTAAAGTAATAACTAGGTGGCATTCTTTTCTTGTTAAAACAATAAGCTACGACTGCTACGTGGTATTCCTTTAACTACAGTTTCCGAATTCCATGATACTCCACTAACCAAAATTGCAATCGGATGTGTTAAAGCCTTACATGCATATTCCTCAATCATTGGTCCGTCCACTGCCTCGCACACACAGAACAGAAGCGTCTTGAGGTATTTCTTCTGTAAGGCATCGTATACACCTGCAAAAGAAATAGGATAGAACAAACAAAGCACGCATTGCTAGCAACACAAAATCGTCTCCTAGAAGTTCAGTTAGACAATAGCTTAAACGTGCCTTTCTCCATCCAATCAATCAGTCTGCGAGACTCAGCATCCACTGGCATAAGTTTTTTTATCTTCATCTCTGTCATTCCAAGCATAGTTTTAGACGAAATTCAGCGACAAATGTTAGAAGATTCGGTGAAAAATAAAAAAGAAAATGACTGGAGCACTAAAGACAGGTTTTACCTAACGCAGGAACAGACTTATCATTGAAATACTTCTCAGGAAATAGTCCTCTGATATAACTGATATTGAATATGGCAATTCGGAGCAGGTTCCTTGTCTTGCAAATGAAATTTCAAATTAGATAATGAAAATAAGGTGATTCAGACTCTGGATTCATTTAGTAAAACCGCTCAAATTGAAGTAACAGGTGGATGAACATTTCTCCATATGACTCAATTAAATTAAACTTCGTATAGCAAATATCACAGTTTCTCAGAAAAATTAAAGGCAACTAGGTGCTGAATTAAAGTTAACCAACTTTCAGTTTTAGATCTCGTTTGATCCTAATGATAATAAAGGGATCTAAATAGTAAGTCTCTGTCAAAGATGAATCATATTATTTTTACTGAACCAAAAATCTTCGGTTACATATTCTATCGGCAAATGAAATCCTCTCAGGTGTAGAATTTGATAATAAAAGGAATATAACTTCTATATAATATTGAAGACTACATTCACTGAAGAAATCTAAAATACACGAAAGCAACAAATGATCAACGGGAAATGCAGCAGTGGAAGAACAAAGAGAAAACTAGAACGAAAAAGTAAAAGTATCAAATCCATATGAGTTAAGGAAAATTAGATTAAAATGTGTAATATAAGAAATGCATGAGGCTAAACGATAGTTAAGTACCAGAAGAAGTGAATCCTGCTCGGTGATTTCAGCTTCCTTGACTTTCTGTGCAACGACCTGAAAGAACGAAATGGAATATTAAGAAACCATTGCCGGGAGAGGAAGAAGATGAAGAGAGAAAGGAATAGAAGATTCGAAGAGGCTTCTGGTCTCACCATGGTAGCTGAATTCCAGAGTCACAAACTCAGTGAGAAGTGAGTTCAGTGAAGAGTGTCTTCACGTAGTTATAAAACATTTGAATGAGAAGAATGTAGCGGGAGGGGATGAAAGCCAAGGAGTGGTATTTATAGGCCGAATCTGATGTAGCTAGGGGCCACGATGCACCACACGCAAGTTGGCACTGCCGTTAAAGTTCTTTCGGATTCTGTTATATTGAAAGACGTTATTAAATTTGATTTATGTCACGCAGGTTCGGTGAGCAAATTGGCGCCAAAAGAAAGAGAAATTGTGGGCTTCGTTTGTTAGGCCTCGAATTTCTTGCAAACGCTAACATCCTTCGTTCCTTCTCATAATTTTGACTATAGACTCGTCCCCATGACTCCAGTCAGTCACTATGCATTCTGTGAAATTCAATCACTGAAACCCCATGCCTTTTAAATTGGGGAAGAAAAAGATACGTATTAGATAGAATGTGTTACAATGCATTTCATCCAGCTCTGCTTCAGTTTGTCCTATTTTAAATAATTAAGACAATGAAATCTAATATCGTTCTTTTGCAATTTTTTTTTCTATTAATTCAAATATAACCTTAATTATCATGAAAACAAGACAATCATTATATTCGCCAATGTACTTGTTGACATGTATGAAGGATGAGTCAAAATTATTCTACCTAATTAAAGCGCAAACAACCCGCGGATGACATATGAAAATTAATTTGCCAATATGTTAGACTTGAAAAGACATATGAATTTTTTTTTTTTTGACTTATTATATATCTTAATATCTTTTAAACTTTTGCAATTAAACGAGATGGTTATATAGGTAATAGACTCTATCAAAATCTTTGGAGAGCTTAGCATGTAAACATTATCAATTAGAAAAATAAGCATACAAAAAGGTCTATAAAAAAAATAATAAGAAGTTTCGTATATTTTTTTTAAATAACTATAATCCATTATAAATTAACATGTTTATTTTTTTACTACAGTGAACATAGTTCATAATTTACGAATAGTATTTTTTTCAGAAGTAGTAAATTTTCCAAGGACGAAATGGAAAATTAAGTTATACATATTTAGGTGAAAAGGGTAATGGACATGGTTCTTATGACATTTACTCAAGTTATGATCATGATTATTATGATAGAAAATGATGTTATTTAAAAAAAATGGCTAGCACTTACTCGATTAATTGGTGAGGATAGTGAAAATGAATGTATGTTCATTCAATAAATAACCAAAAAACAGAAGACCAAAGGATAAAGAAGAAATGAATTGGATAGGAAGAAGTTAGAAATGCACTTAAAGGAATTAAAAAGCCAGGTGAAAAAATTATATAGAGAAAAATTATTGACATGAAATAAAATGAAAATTAAAAGAAATTGACAAGATAATTTTATCCCGAAGACTTCAAATTAAGCAATTATTAATAAATTTGTTGACATTGCTCCGTGCGTGTTGCGTTACATCTACTTGAACCTGCGTCACAACAAAAGCTACAATTTGTAACTTATGCATTATTTCTCTTTATTGGCGTGATTCTATTGCTTAACATACATTTATTTTACACAAACAAACACACTCCATTGGAGATTCGGAATACAATAAGAAAGTTAAATCCAAATCCTAATAAAATAAAGTAGCATAAACCAAGTGCAATTTCACCAACGGTTGCGATTCGTGCGGAATTATGACAGATTCTAGAAGGAAGCCCAATCTAGACACGAGAGAGAATGGCACAAGATTGAAGATCCATTAGCTCAGAGAGTAATCTGGATGCATAGGTTATGTGAACACACAAGAATAAGATATATAGGTTAAATAAAAATAATTGGGGAATTTTTATTACCAGGACAGTAACCAACCAAGTATCGCCGGCACAAGTCATCTTGTATAACGGTTTCTACTCTCGACACATGCTTACACTCTCATATCCTCCCCTTCCTTTTTGCTGGTTCAGTGTATACATATCCTTACAATTTCCACAACAAAGAGAATGCTAATGTTAAATCATAATCCAAGAATGCTATAACATACAGAAGTGCTCTGCTTTCCTCCATATTGTATAACCCACAATTCATTCTGATAAGAAATCTCTTCGATTTGTATTTAGAGGATGCGCAGCTGCAGCAATTTTCTCTCGCAGGTTGAATTTCTTTGCAATTAGTGGACGGACATCATCAACACCAACCAAGCTCTCCAGAAACGGAAGTAATAAAAGCAATTCTTGATCAGAACGATCATCAAACCAACTCTCAATCGGTATTCCATTATCCACTTGGAATCCAAATGCCTAGGTGGAAAAAAAATTAACAGCAGAAAAGTAGTAAGTAACATTTAACATAGTTTTTTTCAAGAACTATGTTCATTACCTTTTTCCTATAAATAAAAGCCAAATATTTAACTCGTACAATTCATTACCTAATTTTATTCTATGTTAACAGATATCTTCTTACAAATAACAAAAAAATACGGTATTTTAAATGAGGGAGTAAACATCTTGTCGCAATCCCAGTCTTTTAGATGGGATCACGACACGTCCGTTGACGTGTTTCAGCATGGTTTCACAACAAAGATCTAAAAATTATTCGGAGGGCTTCCATCTGCAACTCTAATGATAGCAGTATAGCACAGTACAAATGTTAACCATAAGAAGTGCAATATTGAACTCTTAGACGATAGAACGTATATTCATACCTGTGGGGAATTGTCAATTATTATAACACGTGCCAGATCACGACCAAGCACTGTTAAATCTTTGAGGTAATTCCCCTCCACATAAACACAGGATTCACGATATACACGGTGGCGAAATATCTTCCGCTTTGGATCAAGCACATTTAGAAGTTGCTCAGCATAAATACTTTGACTAGCTGTAAATATAATAATCTCAAAAAGACCAGAAACTCTCTCTAGGAAATCTTTGAGGTGAGGGCGGCAGCGTACATAGACAATGTGCTCCTCACAATTGAAATTAACAGGAAAAGTGAAGTCTACATCCTCACAAGGTTCAAGGGTAGAATGCACCAAAGTTTCTGCAGAGTAGTATAAAATGAGCAGTTCAACCAAAAGCTTTGACCACTAGTTATTTTGTGTAACAGAAAAGGAAAATAAGACTAATATAATAATTAAACAGCTATAAACAATGGAAGCTTGGTACATGGAAGAAGAATAAAAGCACTTTTCACTATAAATAGCATGTTTCCACCTCCAGGCTCCAGCAAGCATTTTCACACTGTTGGATAATGTCAAGAGGACACAAGACCACTATAACTAAGGGCAGCACAGTCATGAGCTAGAACCCATGACAACCCAGTCACAAAGCAACAACCTTAAGATTGCACCAAGGTTGAAGGTT
Source organism: Spatholobus suberectus (assembly GCA_004329165.1). Taxonomy (NCBI): domain Eukaryota; kingdom Viridiplantae; phylum Streptophyta; class Magnoliopsida; order Fabales; family Fabaceae; genus Spatholobus; species Spatholobus suberectus. The sequence continues at coordinate 55,489,318 of CM014737.1, read as the reverse complement.
CAACCCCACACGACCACTTTAATATAGGTTCTATGAAACTACACTTGCCGATGTTGTGTGATGACATTAGATTAAAGCATCTAAGTAGCAAAATAGCAAAAAATTGAATAATAGTGCTAAGAGCAAAGCAGGAGCATAGCCATCATATTAATAAAATGTCAATAAGCAAAATTAGAAAGATAAAACTAAAAAAGAAAAAAGATAATTGCTTAACAATAAATTAATGACGAGCCCAAAAAAGGAGGGGAAAAGGACATGGGACAAAGGATGTCAAAATAGAAATGAACAGTACACTAGCATTAGTTCTGTTGCAGCAGAGAGACCAGCCATATATCTAAACCCGAAAACTTAAAAACCTTCTGATGCACACCTTATCAGTTAGGCATGCAACTTAATAATTAACATACATGATTTTCTTACCATCCAAGTCCAGGACAAGAGTAGTAGGAGGGCAACTCCGTGTCTGTTTAGGTAGCAATAATTGTCTAAAAGTTGGAACCACCGTTGACAAGTCTGGTAAGGTCTTTATGAATAAGTATGGGTCAAAGTCATCAAAATCCTCAAAATCATCCGCCTCAGTGCATATTTCAGAAGACATGGGATCCTGACTCTGCTCATCGACACATTCTAGCTTTGAGTTTTTCATGGCAAAATATATGGCAGAAACTTCCAAGGAAAGACTGTTTCCATCAAAATCAGAATTGCAACCATTCACATTTTTTGTGCTTAAAGCAAGCATCTGATTGCCACATCTCCCTGAATTAGAGTAGTTGGATGAATTGTTTATGTCTACCTCCATTGCAGTGTCAGAGTCTTGACTAACATGACCATCTACTGCATCTTCCTGTGGTAACTCTATTTCTTGTTTCTGAAAAATTTTGACAAAATCAACTAGAGAGAAACAAAAGAAAAGGATTAAAAATTAATTTTGAAATATCACATTGAAATTAGTAAGATTTTGTGGACAAACAGAAAAGGTAATTCACATCCAAGACTTAAAAAAAAAAAAATGATGCCATTTACCTCTGTCAACAACTTTCCCTCCGGAATTTTTGGACAAGTGAAACCCAGGGGAAAATATAGTTCCAGACTCCAGATGAACAGCTTGATTGTTGCAGCCCTGAAGCATTATTTCAAAACATTTAAAAAAAACAAAAAACTATGTAAGAGAATATCCAGTGCTCTAAGGCAATTCCCTTCAAATCAGCATTTCAATTTCCAGAAAGCACTTATATTAAACACCCTCAGTGTGTGAGAACTTTAAAATCACTACATTCGAGAGACAGGTACTTTGCAAATGAGGTTGAGTTATTATGCAGTTGAAGTCACTAAAAAACAGTTTTCAAGCAAAAGAGAAACTTATGTAGTAGCATGCACACACACATAAAGAGAAACAGCCAGACTAAGACAAGTAGAAAGGCAGTCTAGTTAAATTACCATAAAATCTAAAGAAACATCATCAACTGCATCATTTTCCAAACAAGCATTAGAAGTCCCACTGTCCATAAACTGATATCCATTATTCAAATCTGTTGAGGGGATGGGCTCTCCAGCTTTATTCTCAATAGTGCTAACTGAAGTTACACCAAGAAGATGAGAAGTAAAATCAGTTAATTTCACTGTTTTTCTAATTGATGAACAACACATTGTTTTGGACATAATATGCATACTGGAAATTTCAAAATAATAAAAAAAAAGGGGTCATATGAAGAAGCAACATGGTTATGACTTATGAGTTAGACATTGCAGAAATCAGAATCAGAATAAGAAACAATTAAAAGATATATTACACATAAGCAAAAAGCTAATTGATATAGATTATCTAAAAGAACAGAACAGACCATCACTAGTACTTACAAGATTTATTCTTTCTAGCAGATGATGTAATTAAGTCTGAGACTTTCTTTTCAACTGCTCGTCCATTTTCAGAGCCCTTCCTCTGTGCTCTTGAAATCCTAGGACTGCCACACTCTTGACCAGCATTTCGCCTGGAGGTTTTCCTCTTAGTTTGCATGTCCACTTTGAGAAGAATGTTTGACAACCTGATTAATTTCTGTGAGAGTAATCACGCAGCAAAAACAGTTCCAGAAAGACTACCCTATTCAGGAACAGATTTTCGAATATCCCTGCCAATTGAAGATATATACCTTAGAAATAACTAAAAGGTTAGATCCTTGCCAAAGGAGATACCTTAGTAATGACTAAGAAGCTAATCTATTCGAGGAATATCCAAAACTCAACACTAAGCAATACTTTTTGCACGTTGCTAAAAAACAGGATAAATCTTCATAACGGCTTAAAATTTCAGAGCTCTAACTTCTAAGTTCACATCCCCAACTAGATTAGTTGCATGGGACCATAATCCATACCATTGATATCAGAAAGAATAAAAGCAGGAAAAAAAAATGTTCACAATCAAAATTTGTTCCAAAGCAACCAAATCTATTTTGAAGAGCTATTCATACATCATCACATTAACTAAACGTTTAACGAATTAGTCGTTCCTTCCTCACACGAGACTATCGAATCAACAGAACTCCACACCCTCCTTTAAAGTATCTCGAAACTACCAAGTTGAAACCGAAAACATCTAAAAGCACACCAAATCAACTATCCAGCATCAATTCCCATCAGTATCCGAAATCTGAGCATCAAACAGAACAAGGAACAGATAAAACCGAACCTTCACATTCAAATCGCATAAAACCCTAAAAACACAACAGACCCTAAAACATAACAACTATAAAGCACGAGCATGAGCTAACCGAAGAAGCTACAGCTCAAATCATAGATACCTGATACGGAAATCAAAAGCGATGAGCTCTCACGGCAAGCAATGCATTCGCAGTGGCTTTTCCTTAAACCAGAAAAAACAAATCGAAGAACAAAAGGAACAAAGGAAATCAACTCACAGGAAAAAAAGCTGAAGGAACAGACTAAAACCCTAGATTTGTTCACTTGTAGAAGGAGAAGCCATATTCTTTCCTGTCCGAGAAAATTTTGGATGTTTTCCCTCCAATGAGAAAGTGAGAGGGAAAACAATCGAGGATGGAAAATTATTTTTTTCGGGACGAAGGGATGTGTCGATAAATAATAATGCAATTGCAGACTGAAATTTATTAAATAATATTAATTAAAAAATATTTATTCCTGTCCACCGAAATTTGGAATGCTTCTTCTTTTCTTAAAAGAGTACACGCGAGGTTGTTTGTTAGGATGAATACACGCTCATGTGGATGGGCACGTGTCTCAATCACCAATAGATTTTGGGCGTTCTGGGACAGTGATTCTCACGGACTCGCGGTCACGGGTCATGGTAACATCCTCGTTTGTATGATTTTAAATTTCAAAACAAGATTCAACTCCTCCGCTTGTCATAGAACTTCCCTTAATTTACTTTTTTATGCTCTCATCTTTCCTGAAATTGCTCATGGAGACCTCAATTAAAGGATATTGTGGATATGGATTTCAAAAGCGATTAGCAATTTTGGCAAATCTTCAGCGATTGAATTTTTTTTAATCATTCTATATGAAAAGCTATTAAAAAAAATAGGCTACTTATTTTAATAAAACAAAATTTTATAAAAAAAAGTAGCTTATAAATAAGTTAACAGGAAAACTTTTTAACGCAACTAAAAATATCATATTTTTTTAATTTTTTCAATTTGAGTGTTTTACTAGCTTTTTCGTTAAATAATACTTATATATGTTAGTTTATTTTAAATTATGTTTATTTATTGCAAAAAATTATTTACTTTTTTACTTTTTAAATTATCGTAAAAAAAATTTCCAATTTAAGTGTTTCACTGACTTTTCCATTAAATTATTTATTTTAAAAAAATAAAAAATATTACTTACTTTTTTAACTTTTCAAATATTCTTTATATAAAATAAAAGATCATTAATAAAATGAGTAAATAATACAGTTAAATATTTCTTTTTAAATATTTATAATTTTTATTCTTTAAATTTAATTTAGATGCCAAATTTTTTTTAAAAATTATAATTAAGTTTTTGAATTTTTAATTATAACAATATATTTATTAAATGATTTTGAATTATTTATTAAATACTCTTTAATATATTGACATTATTGAATTTCCTTTAAATAAACTATTTTTTATCTTCTAAAAATATTATGTAACAATAATATAAAAGTTTTTAAATATTTAAATTCTGTAATTAATACTTAAATTTATTTAATTAATATTATATATAACAATATATTTGTAATTACCTTTAAAATTAATTTTTTACATTTTAAAAATTAAATTTTTTAGATGTATTTATTACATGAAATAAAAAACATTACTAAAATGAGTAAATGATATAGTTAAATAAAAATCTTATATTTAATAATATTTATAATGTTTAGTCTTTAAATATATTTTGGAATTTAAAATTTTTTTAATTTTTAATTTGTAGTTAAGTTTTTTCATTCTTAATTACAATCATATATTTATTAAATATTTTTTGGATTACTTGTTAAATAGTATTTAATATATATTGAAATTATTGAATTTTATTTAAATAAATTATTGTTTATCTTCTAAAAATATTATTAAACAATAAAAAAATTAATAATATTTTTGTAATTAATATTATATATAACAAAATATTTATAAATCACATGTATAATTAAATTTTATTAATTAAAATAATTTTTAACATTTTTAAAATTAAAAATTTTTAATCCACATATTTTAATACTTTTAAGTATTATTATTATTATCATTAAAATAAATTTATGTTTATTAAATTAATTTTACATAATTATAACTAAAAATTAACTTTGCATATTTTTTTTATTTAATCAATATATATATATATATATATATATATATATATATATATATATTATTCTATTGAATTAGGCAATTAGTTTTGAGTAATTTTTAAATTTTTTACAAAACAACTTTTAGCTTAAAAGGAGCTTTAAAACTAAAAAAAAAAATTACCAAACAACTTTTTTTAAGCACTTTTTTGAACTTTAACTTTAAAGTAACTTTTAAGCAAAAAAAAAAAGACCAAACATAACCTTAGACCAAACCAATTCAAGAAATAATTTTTATTTTTATTTTAAATTTGAACTAAACTCTACCCTTAAAAATGAGTAGGGTTCAATTTTCCCTAAACTTTGGCAATGTATTTCAGCTAGTTTCTAGCCTTTTTTTTGCTAACTAAAAAACTTGTTTGATCTTATTAGTAGTGTTTGATAAAAAAGCTTTTTTTAATAGTTTGTAGCATTTTTTAAAATGCTACTTCAAATAACATTTTTTAAAATTTGAAACTTAACTCATACTAACTTGAGTTAATTTCAAGTAGTTTGATTTGAGTTAATTATCTAAAAATACATAAATTTTAGAGTGTGCTTAACCCACCTTTTTTTTAGCTTACTTTTTTTTTTTTAAGAAAAGCTAGGTCAAGCACATTTCATTGACTATGTTTGACAAAACTAGCTAAAAGCTAAAAAGCTTGTTGGTAGGTGAAAGATGGTAGTTGGTAGCTGAAAGGTATTAAACTAGCTTATTAAATTATAAGTGTTTGGTAAAATTATATGTTGAAGTAACTGATAAATATAAAATAACAAAAATGGACACGTTTGTATGATATTTTTATATAAATGTTATTTTTTTATTTATAAAAAGTATATTTTGGGATATTTATAATTTTAGTTTTTAATTAATTTTACACTCTTGTAAAAATAGTATTACCTATAGCAACCAAAAAATAGTATTACCTGTAACAACCAAAAAAGAGAATGAGCAAGAAGAGCGATGGCTAGTCCATGGGTTTTTGTTTTGGACGTGTAAATTAGTGAAAGAAAATAAACCAAAAAATATATAAAATTAGAGAAAAAGTCTAAAGAATGAAAAATTGAAAAAAAAGACAATAAATTAAATTACATATCAGTCTAAATAATCTTTAAAAGTTAATCGCAAATAAATAAAAAATTAATAGCAAAAGAGTATTGGTGAACAAAAGACCTAAAAAAAAAATTCTAACAAAAAAAAATGTAATACAAAACATCTTTAAATCACAGGATTACTTGGAAGGTGTTAAACACTAAAATAATGCACATTTGATGATAAGAACGAACCAGGTACGTAAAGGATTTTTTATTTTTTTTAAATAACAATAAAACAAATATTTTGAGATATTAATAATATATCAACAAAACAACTACAAAAGTAAATGACTTCTTTTAATTAGATTCTTTGGTTTCTCGATAAGATTCTAAAGTATCTCCATAAGTTTCGATCTTTTGGGTCAACTATGAAACTAATTTTCAATATGAGTCTTAGTCACCTCAAAGATTCTTATCTCCCTCCAAATATGTGTTTTGTGAGAACTGAACTCAAGTCCTTCTTATAAGTTCAGTGTGTGTTGTCAACTAAATCAAATTACTGAGTTTAAATCAAAACAATGAATACAAGGATAAATGAATTAAGATTGGGGTATGACTCAAAGAAGACACAACTACGAGATTTTTTTTGTTTGTTTTGTAAACAATGAAAATAAACAATTGCTCATCAAGTACCCTCCTCCCTAACATATGATATTAGTGACTCAAGGAACTGAGTCAAAACAGTATGCACAATCTAGAATCCCACATTCCATATTGTGCGTATTGCTACGACTCAACTTCTTGAGACATTGAAATCAGATGCTAAAGGTGTGCTCTATTTGGTTTGATTTGGTTTACATTAGATTTGAATCTAAATTAGCCTTTTTTTTTTAAGATGGATTACTCTCAGTATTGGAGTTTGTTTGAACTTGTGCTTACCCTAACTAATTTTAACAAGTCAAAATATGAAAAATACATACGTATAATTTGAAAAAGGATGATTAAAACTAAGATTTTTCTTTTAGTTTAGAAATTATGAATATGAATTTTGTTGAACAAGCGTCTTTGTAAGACTTGATCAATGAGTTAATCAAACTTAATATAAGTAAGGTTTTGTAGGGTTTATGAAGCATTAATTATATATATAGATATAGATATATAAAAGTAAGGTTTTGTAGGGTTTCTGAAACATTAATGAACGATATTAGGGTTTTTAGTGCATTAATTAGTATTTTCAATTTGATTTTATTTATGAAGATTTGAAATTATAATTTGAAATCAAATCATCCACTAATTCTAATCAATAAACCCTAAGCAAAATATATAAATTTAAACGGATAAAATAATTATTTATAAATATTTGAAATTATTAAATGATATAATAAATAAACATCCACATTATTAGCTAATTAGAATTAAAGAAATAAATTTAAATGAATCTTTATATGTATAAAAGTATGATTTTGTGGGGTTTTTAAAGCGTTAATAAGCAGCATTACAGTTTTTAGTGCATTAATTAGTATTTTCAAATTGATTTTATTTGTGAAGATTTGAAATTATATTTTGAAATCAAATAATTAACTGATTCTAATCAATAAACCCTAACTATAATATATAAATTTACACAGATAAAATAATTATTTATAATTATTTGAAATTATTGAATGATATAATAAATAAACGTCCACATTATTAGCTAATTAGAATTGAATAAATACATTTAAATGAATTTAAATTAAATTTGAATTTAAATAATTAAATAAATATAAATACTGCTCATTAAAATATAAATTGACTAAGAAAGAGATAATTTCAAATTTGAATAATCTATTATTTTATAATTATTTAAAATTTAAAATTATAATTTGAAATTAAATAATTGGCTAATTCTAATTAATAAATCAATATATTTTAGTACAAATTCAACATTATTAGTTAAGTATAATTGATTCAATTTTAAAGAATCAATTTGTAGGATTTTTGAAGCATTAATAAATATTTTCTCTTAAATAAATAAGAATATTCTTAAACAAATAACAAATTAGTTTTTTAATATAATATATAACAGATTAAAGACATAAACTATTTATATTTACATAATATATAATAAAATCTTATATATTATTATATACTATAAAATAATATATAATATATAAAATATATTATTATACATTATAAAATAATATACTATATAAATATTTGAATAATATAATATATAATATATATTGAATAAGTTCAATATTATTTTTTTCTTATATAATAAATTAATATATTAGTAATTGGCTGGTTCTAATCATTTATATTCAAATCTGAACAATCTATTATTTATAATTCTTTAAAATTTTAAATTATAATTTGAAATCTAATAATTGACTGATTTCAATTAAATCAATTAAATATAGAAATAGTACTCATTAAATCAAATATTGACTAATTACAATCATATATTAGCCACTAATTAATAATTCTCACTATCTTTATCTTAGAAATAGATAAATTAGCATTGATATAGAAAAAATGTCAATGAATATAATTATTATTTGATTTATAATATATATATAAGATAAAAACAATATTTAAAAAATATATCTATCTATATCTATTTATATCTATATAAAACGTAACATGGTTGGGATAACTTGTAATTTTAACTTTCCCACCTAATTTTAGGGTATTACAATCATTTCAATCTTTTAGAGATTGTAGGGTTAATAAAATAACTTTTTTTGTAATTTATTATTTCAATCAATTATTCTTTCATTCAAATTGATCGTCAATTTCAGCATAATAAGATAAAAAAGTGTAATTATACTAATTAACCCATTCCTTAATTGTCTTAATATTAATAATAACAATAACAATAATATATCAAAGATAAAAATATTATTTTAAAAACATATCCATCTATCGATATCTATATCTATTTATCTATCTATCTATGTTTATATAAAAAGTAACGTGGTTGGGGTAACTTAGTAATTTTAACTTTCCCCACCTAATTTCAGGGTATTACAGTCATTTCAATCTTTTAGATATTATAAGGTTAATAAAGTAACTTTTTTTTCTGTAATTTTTTATTTCAATCAATTATTCTTTCATTCAAATTGATCGTCAATTTTAGCATAATAAGGTTAAAAGTATAATTATACTAATTAACCCATTCCTTAATTGTATTAATAATGATAATAATAATAATAATAATAATAATAACAATTAATTGAAATATTTTCATTAGTGAAACAATGTCTTTTCAGTATTCATTAAAGCAATAAAAGCTTGCACCATTTCCAAGGTGCTAACTTGTTGCAAAGTTAGCAATTTCAACTTATAAGTAATGGATGCATTGTCTCCACCCATTTAAAATGAAAAGAAAACAAAAATCTATAGTCATACCTTTCTTCTTCTACCTCTCTTCTACAATTTCTCTACATTGAAAGCAATCAATTTTTTTTCTTCCTTATTAGGTGAGAAAAGCCACTATTTTGTTTTTCTATTTTTAGCATTGTCTATACACCATTTTTTTCTTTATCCTTCTCTAAACATTGTTTTGAAATTACATATTTATGTTTATTTTTTTATTCTTAAATAATTTTTTTTCCTATTTTGCAACCACCTTTTCATTTAATAAAAACTGAAAGGATAATCAAAGTTAGAAATTTATTTATCTTGTCTATGTTTTTGTATATAATTGTGAACAAAAGTGAAAGCTATGTCTGTGTTAGAAATTAGAACATGGAACAAGTGGGTTAATGGTTTATTAATTATATATAATTTTATTTGATTGTTCAATGTTTAGTGAAGCTTACGCAGTCATGTTGGTTACAAAATTTGAACTTTATATTCATTGTGAATTTGATCTCTAAATTGTTTTTTTTTTTTTTCATTACTTTGATACATTACATTTTTTTAATTTGAAATTTTTAAAATTTATTTTATTAATTTGATACAGTTATTTACGTTTATATCAGTGTGTTTTTTAAATAAATATGATAAGATCCCTTTAACATTGTTTACATGTTCCATGTTTTTATTCTTAATTTCCACTAGCCTTCAAATACATATGTTAGTTCACTATAGCTTACATGAGCAATAAACTCTCTTTATGGTATGTTTGGTTGGAAGGAAAGAAAATAGAGAGGAAAAAAAAGGATAATGAAGTATTTTCTTTTGTTTGGTTGGAGAGAAAGTGGAAGGACAAAAGAAAGAAAAGTTGACTTTTAGAAACAAAAATTTAAACTTTTCCTTCCTTCCACATTCCCTTCAATTCAAGTTTCCAACTTTTCTCTCCTCTCATATTTTCTTTCCACCCAACCAAACAGGTCATTAGTATTCTTGCAAGTTTCAAGTGCTAATTAGTAAACTCTATAGAGAGGTTTGCAAAAAGTATTAGTGCTAAGAATAATGTATTCATTATGTTAAAAAAAGCATTTCATGCACATAAACATTTGAAACAATTAAGAATAAAAATATAAATTATGCAGGTTTAATTATTACAAAAAAATGAATTCTTTTTTTCTTTCTTTTCTTTTTTCAACCATAATTTAGTTTATCGTGTATCTTAAACAAAAATATATGCAGGTTATTGATCATAGTATATTTGAGCCATTTGTAGGCTAAGATCAGTAAATTTCTTGCCAACTAAGAGTCTTTATTGCACATTCATAATCCTTAAAGATTTATCTTTAATATCTTAGCTTTTAATTTTATGCCCATTTTTGTCGTATTTAAAATGTTTATTATGCTCTAATAGCTAGATTAATATAATGATCTAATTTGAAATAGTGAAAATTTCTAATATTTTGATGTTAAACTGTTAAACATTCAACCTTGAAAGGCATACATAACAAAGTAAACGTTGAATTATATAGTTTGATGTACTTTTCGCCCCACCCTCCCCTAATTAAGAATTTAAATTTTACTAATTTTAATTGTTTAAAAATTATTATAAATACTTTCTTTAAAAAAATTGAGTACTTTCTTGAAATTTTAAACTTTTTAAAAATTAAGAATAATTAAGGTAAAATGATTAAATTCAAATATACTAATTTTAATTATTTAAAAATTATATATTTTTTTGAAATTTTAATTTTTTATAAAATTTTATAAATACTCTTTTGAAACCCAAAATAGTTAAGATTAAATAATTAAATTCAAATATACTAATTTTAATTATTTAAAAATTGTTATGAATGCTTTCTTAAAATTTTAAATTTTTAAAAATATTATAAATATTTTCCTAAAATTGGAAACAGTTAGGGTTAAAATTTATTAATTTTGTTTATTTAAAATTTGCCATAAATGCTTTCTTTGAAATTTTTAAGTTTTAAAAAATGTTATAAACGTTTTATTGAAGCTGGAAATATTTGAGATTGAAAAATTAAATTTAAATTTACTAATTCTAATTATTTAAAAGTTGTTATAAATGTTTTCTTGGAATTTTTTATTTGTAAAAATTATATAAATATTTGTTGAAACTGGTAATATTTGAAGGTTAAATTAGTAAGTAATTTTAAATTGAATAATTTTAATTTGAAGAAAGTATTTCATTTTTTTCCAAAGAGAAAACCATGACGACTACATTTCAAGTTCATTTATTTGAAGATGAATCTGTATGATGGTATTGAAAATTTCAGTAAGAAACATTTTGAGAATTATATAGTACCATTTTATGGCTTTGGGTTTAGGTTGGGTTAAAAAAGGTCAAATGGTGGTTTGCGATTGACAATGACATGGTTTGGTTTATGAGAAGGTAGTGTTTGTAGGTTAGAATGGTTGAGGGAGGTTCAAAGGTAACAAATATCAATATTTTTATCATTTTTACCATTTATTATTTCTCTTGCATTTTGTCTTCATACTTTCAAAATATTACACATTTTGCCCTCTAATCACACATCTTCATGTCAATGCACATCATCAATCTATTTCAACGTCACATGTATTGCTACATCATGATCAGAGTGCCACATTAGCAGTCAATATTGTTATGTCAGTAGTCAACTAACAAAATGGACTTTCAATTAACAGAAAGGCAAAATTTGAAAATATGAGAGCAAAATGCGCAAAAAAAATTGGGAGAAAAAATTTGCAAAATCACAAAACTATGAGGGAAAAAAATGCAATTAAGCCTATCTTTTATTGGTTTGAATTATCCTTGGTTAATTATTACAAGAGGAGTTTGTGACTCACTCTCACCCCGTAATCATAAAATTTATCAGCTTCACTTGCAAGCCAAGATGTAGAAGCCTCTCTCGTTTCCTTTCACTCTCTTCGGCTACACCACACACATTAAGTACCCCAATTTTGTTTCTCTCTAACTTCTCTAAACTGAGACACCCTATTCACTCTCTGTTCTCATTTTTCTACAACAACCCATCAAACAGTGTTTCTTTTTTAATTTTTTGGTTAAACTAAAATTTGGTTCTTATATTTGATATTGTTTTTTGCTATAGTCTCTATATGAAAAAGAGATTACATTTTGGTTTGTACGTAAAAAAAATAAAAACATATTATCTTCCATTATTTGTTAACATATAACGGTGTTAGAGTTTTTTTTAAGGAAATAAATAAAAAAGATGTACATTAAATGTAAGGACAATTTTTTGTTATGTAAAGACAAAAATAAAATATATAATTTTATTTCATATAAAGATTAAAAAGAAAAATGTTATTAAATGTCTGAACTAAGTTTAATAGCATTATAATGTTAGTAAATGACAAGGATCAATCCATTATTATTTTTTTAATGTTTGGATCAAAATATATAATTTTTTCACATAAGACATAAAGTAAAAAATGATTTGAGGTGTAGAGACTAGAGTTTTTATTTTAACCTAAAATTTTATATCCAAACCTATAAATTATTGTCAAATTTTATGTATATAAAATTATTCCTTTACATTGTTTATACATATGTTGCCCATTATTAAAAAAATAATAATACTAATACAAGTACTTTAATTGCTCAAATTCTCGTAAATTAAAAAAATATGATACATCGTCCATTAAGGCGAATATCAAAGGTGTATAGTTTGAAATGGGCCAAGACTTCTAATCCGAAGTCGAGGGGGTTCCTATTTCCACCCTCGCCCCCCTTCTTTTCACCGCTTACATTTACAAAAACGTAACTAATTACTATTTTATTTTCATTTTCTTTTTACTCTTGATCTCTCTTCTTCCCACCTTCCATTTTTCAATGCATGAAACTTTCTGTTGTGTATAATACACAATGGAAACGAGTTTTCATTGTATATTATATATAACGAAACACATTTTTGTTCCGATGTGTTAATTTTTTTGGAAAAAATTAATTATTATATAATTTATCCTTTTTAATATTAATCATATTAATTATAGTATAGATTATCATTTTTAATTGAAATTGAATTAATTATGATGCAAATTTCTCTTTTTAATAATAATCAAATTAATTATGATACAATTTAAAAAAATATACGATACAAGTTAACAAAGTATATGATATAGTTACCATTTTACATAACAATTGAATTAATTATGATAACTTGTATCGTATATTTTTTTAAAAATGTATCATAATTAATTTGATTACTATTAAATAGTAATTAAATTAATTATGATGCAATTTTAAAAAATATAGGATACAAGTTACCATCTTTAATAATAATCAAATTAATTATGATAACTTGTATCCTATATTTTTTCAAAGTGCATCGTAATTAATTTGATTACAATTAAAAGAAAATTTTGCAACATAGTTAATTTAATTATTATTAAAAGCGGCAACTTGTATCGTATATTCTTTAAAATCATATCATAATTAATTTGATTACTATTAAAAAGGGTAAATTGTATCGTAATTAATTTGATTTCAATTAAAAATGGTAATCTATATCATAATTAATATGATTAATACTAAAAAGGGTAAAATATATCATAATTAATATTTCAATTGATTTTTTTGAAAAAATTAACACAACAAAAATGCTTTTTCGTTGTACAAAATACATAACAAAAACATGTTTTTATTATGTTAAGAGGTGCATCCTCCATACATAACAGAAATGCATTTCAATTGTACAATATACACAACGAAAATGCATTTCCATTGTGTATGGAGGGCGCACCCCTTAACACAATGAAAATGCGTTTCTATTGTGTATTTTATATAATGAAAACGCGTTTTTGTTAAGAATATTTTTGAGAAAAAAATAGCAAACAATATATAGAGTAAAAAAACAAAAAATTGGGTGGGAATAGCAGGGCCCAAAGTTGAGTTGTAGTAATCTCCAAATGGGTTAAGCGCATTAATTTTTGGCTTCCCCATTATATCTAGGCAAATGATATTTACGTCCTTTTATTAATAAATACACCTCATTGTTCTTTTTTTTAATATTTTTTTAAATATCCTTTCTAATTTATTCTCTTTTTTAAGAAGTTTCTCTATCTTGTCAAGGAACCTTTCTTTTTGGAAATGTTCTTTTTCGCTTACCCCCTCTTTCTCCACCACCTTTTCTCTTTCTAGTCACTCTGTGTTGATTCATTTTTCTTATGTTTTTAGTTCAGTTCTTCGGTTTCTCTCACCAGAGTTTTACTTCTTTTCATTTCATTTTGGTGTTTCTTCTCTGACTTCTTAGGTCTTCCTTATTCAAAAGGATAGGTATAGGCTCTTACGTAAATGACAAAGTATCACTTTAATGGAAAACACACGGTATTACATATCAAGTTTGATGGAAAACATCGTATTCAATGAAAGGAATGAAATTATGGTAAAATTTTATTATTTTTCATAGAGAACAAAGAGAGGAGAGAAAATAGATGTAAGTAATTTAAAGAATAATGAAGATAAGGTGCAAAAATAGAGTTTAAAAAATGATAAAGATTGAGTACAAAAATAGGATTTAGAAATAATGAAAATGAAGGATGTCAGAATAAGATTTTAAAAAACAATGAAAATGAGATGCAAGAATAAAATTCATATTATTTTATATAAAAACGTAATTTAGTAATAAAAAAATATAGAAATAAAGAAGAAGAAAGACATACTTATTAATTTGAAAGCCTAAATATCAAAAGCCTTATATTTGTACACGAGTTTTCCAAGCTGAACCTTATTAGCCCTCTAGAGTTAAGCCGTTGAACGAAATAGAGTTCACTTGTTTTTTTTTTTTTTTTCCGTTTAACTATTTTATTTAACTGGGCTGAGTGTACTGCTCCTAGTTCGAGGTTACAGTGAAGCCCATTATATGTCTCGAGCACTGCATTAGAGGTCTGAGGACAAGTTCGATTCAATTTTTCTTAAGAATGGTAAATGTTAATTAGTATTCTAATAGCACACGTGAAGGAAAAACGTATAAAAATTCTATTAAACAGGCATTTATTATATTAAGATATTTTTTATATTTTTTACAAGTCACCTCCATAAAAGATATTTTTATTTAAGATATGATTAAATACTACGTATAGACATGTCTCCCGGTGGAATTTTAAGAAGAAATATAAAAATTATTTAAAATTTACTTTTTTAAGTGATTAAAATATTTAATAGAATAAATTTAATACTTTTAACCAATACTCTTACCGTACTTGTTAATTCTTAAAAAAAACTTGTTAACAAAACCCTTAAGAATATAATTACATTTTTATATATTTTTAAGTAAATAATAGAAAATAATTTTTTTAATTAATTGTTTCTGAATATGAGTTGTACTTTTGCTGTCTACAAAGTATAAACAATCAAACACTGCTAGGTGCACACAATTGTGTAAAGGATAAAGAAAAATGCTAGTACCACACTTTTGGGTCCATTTGATTTGTTAAAAAACATGGTATTGGACGGTACAAAAACAATTATCTTATGTTTGATTTAAAAAAAGGTTAAGGGATGGCACAAATCAAGTGATGAAGGACAAAATAAAAACTCACTTTCTTGTTTCTCAACAAACCATGAGACAATTTTTTATTCTAAGTACAAAATACACAAAAGATAAAAATACCATTTTTATTTATCATTTAATAGCTATATTTTCTCTCTTTTGTCTCTTTCACACTACCATTGTCGTCGCCACTACCATTATCATCACTACCACCATTACTATTCTAATTGTTACCACTACCCTTTTCTATTATTGCCACCATCACCACCACCACCACCACACTTGCTATCGCCGTGGCCACTATTGTCACCACTATCGTCGCAACTACCACCACCGTTGCAGTTGTCACCGCCACCATCACTGGTTTTTTTATTAGGAGTATCAATAGGTTCAATCAAATTAAAATACTTGAGCTTCAATGTAGGTTTGTGATAAAAATATGATGTTATAGTTTAGCTTAATTATTCAAATGATTCAAATCAAAAAACCTGAACTTGACTTGTTATGTCTGGAACTTGATTTATTTAGCTCATGTATAACTTGATCATTTTTTTCATTTATAAACTATATTCTTGAAATATTTTTTAAGTTTATAGACACTTTCATATTAGAAGATGAGTTAAAAATAAAAATAAAAATTTGTTAAAATATTATTTGAACATCGAAATTATGTAATAATAGTTTTCAAAATAAAATTTTAATTTATTAAGTTTATCTAAAGTTGTCTAACTCAATAAATCATGTGACAAAATGTTTGTATATTTGGCTCGTAAAGTTGCAAGAGTCCACCTAATATTAAAATAATATTGAAAAAATTTAATCATGATATCCAAACAAAATATAATATCACCAAGTAGAAAAAAAATAAAAATTGGACGAATGGCAATTGGATCTTGTAACATTGTGAATTTATTAATTATTAACGTTCTTGAAAGAAACTAACTCTAGAATCTAGATTCTTGATTTACAGTGATAGAAAGATTTTTAAGTATTAGTAAATTGAGAATCAATTATACGTATGCCTGGAATTTTAATTTTTTCCCCTGATAAACATACAATAACATAAATATGGGTTTAAATATACTTTTGATTCCTATAAAATATATTTTTTTAATTTTTAGTCCCTGTAAAATTTTTTTTTAAATGGTCCTCAAAAAATTTATTTATTTTTATTTTGGTTCTTTTATTTGTTCTTATCCCTTTAATATATCTATTTTTTTTGTTTTAGTCCCTATAATATTTTGTTTATTTTGAATTAGTCTCTTTGAAAAAATTTTGGTAAGGACTAAAAGCAAATTGTTTACATATTATAAGGACAAAAATGAAAAAAAAAATATTATAAGGACTAAACAAAATGATAGGGACCAAAATAAAAAAAAAGAATTTTACAAGGATCTTTTAAAAAAAATAAAATTATAAGGACCAAAATAAAAAAAACAGTATATTACAAGGACCAAAAGCATATTTAAGCCCATAAATATGTATTGTGATTGACACTTCAAGTTGAAAATCAATATTTTTTCTCTTGGAATTTAAATTCCAAAAACAAGAGAGCAGACTAAATCACAATTGCAAATTTGTAATGTTGATTACGTATAAAAATGATCAATTATTGGTAATTGACACATCTGCAAGAATAAATTGACTTTGGATAACGAGTGGGGACCCAGATTCAATGAGACATTAATGCACTTGTGGAGCATTAACATTTTAATTGGAGTTATGAGAATATATGTGCTTCAAAAGTATAAAGTGTTTTGCCCTTTCATTCTCTTGGAGACTACAAGAAAAGCACATTGATTTGAATCTAAGAAAGCCAAAACTTTGGGGATATGCCTTATATATAAACAGAGAGAGACGTACACATTGTTACTATAATTATTTCAAGAAAATGGTTTTGTCGAAAATAACATAATTCAATAGACAACATCCAAGTGCAATTTTTTAGTGTTTTTAGCGTTGTTCTCTAATTAGAATTTAAATTTCATTTTGATCATTTATATTAACTTTTACGACCCGTTTGGTGATCAAGATAAAATATGATGAAATAGGATATGACAACAAGATAAGCATAGAATAGGATAAGAGCAGGATAAGTTATAATTTTATTTAATATTTAGTGCATACCAGATAATGATAGGATAAAATATAAAACATTTTCAACTGGCAAAATTACTATTTTGTTAAAATTACATATAATTTTCTAAAAAGTAACTATTAATTTAATTTTTAAATTTTTATAAAAAAATGATTTGAACTAAAGTATACAATATTATTTTTTATTTATGTAATTACTTTTCTTAAAATTATAAAAAAATATATGTAAGAATTTTAAAATTATAATTATTATTCAAATATTTTTCTTTTAATATATTTAAAAATTAATTATTTAATTTAATATTTTAATTAATAATATATTTTAAATTTACATGTCAAAATTATTATAAATATATATATATATATAAAGAGAAGCTTATCCTAACTTATTGGTTCTTAATCCAACTTTTCCTTAGAATAAGAACTACACTAGAGCAACAAGATAGCACAAAGAATAAGATAACATTATCATATTCTGTAATAAACAATAGATTACAATAGAATAAGATATTTATCCTATTCTATCTTATCATATTCTGGCTACTAAACGGGCCGTTAATTCAAACTTTTAATTATTATGTGGATTATCGTCAACATGAAACTTCAATTCCATTAGAAAATAATACAAAAAATATTTAAAAATTTGTATGTAAGTTTTAGAACTTGAATTGCCTGCAACCATTCTATCTCTCCATCAAACAAATTAATCTTTTTTTTTTTGAACTTAGGATATCCCCCAGCTGAAAGCTAAAAACTACTCTCTTGAGATACTGAAATTCATTTAAGGAGTTGACCCTCCCAACAGATATTTTTTCATACACACGGATTCAGGAATCCAACCTCTGACCACATGCTTAAGGGACTAGGTTATATATCAACCATGTCACACCATGTTGGTATAAATTAACCTTTTATAACTAACTATTAAATATTTTTTTTATATTCTCAGCTTTTATAACCATTGAATTTAAATCTAATGGTGAATATTTTTTATATAGAGGCAGGCGGAGGATTCACATGCCGAAGTGTTATCCTAAATGAAATTCCAATGACTTAAGGCAGACACGTGACACGCAAGAGAGAAGAGTTCAAAAAATATTATCTATTCGTTATCCCTTCAAATTAAGTTTGGCAGGTTGAAATGATTTTATTGCATTTCTTTTTGAAGATGTTCCACTAGAATTCTTTTTCCCCATTGCTATATATAAAAATAGTAGTTGGTGTTGAATTTAATATTTCTTTCATATCATGTAACACATTTAATACAAAAATTATTTACGTTAATTACATTTATAAATTATTTTACATTAATAACCACTACAAGAAAACAAATATTAGTTGTGGAAGACTGGTTTGGTCTCGAGGCCACTGTTAATAATGTTGACTTAGTGTGGATTTAGTGATCCTACATCGACGCTACACTGATAGGGAGGAGTGTAAATAAAAGAGAGAGAGAGAGAGAGAGAGAGGAACAAAAGGAAGGAAGAAAGAAAAATGAAAGAAAAAAAATGGAAAGGAAGAGTAGAAGAAGGTGGGACGACAGTGGTAGCAAATATTCTCAAAACTTTACTTTTTCTCTACTTTAGTTCAGTTTCCTTTTTCTTTTTTGTTGATTATTTTTCTTGTTGATTGTTTGTGTGGGTTCTTGAATGGTGGTGTTTCCTGGCATGGGGAAGTGGCTTAGGGTGGAGATGAGTGGGATGAGTCATGGTGGTGAGGCTCTAGTTGTTGGTTTGAAGGTGTTAGGTAGTGCTTGTAGGTTAGAATGGTTTCGGTTTGTGGCTGTGTCTTAAGGCTCTAGCCAGAGATGGGGTTTGATTTTTTTTAGCCAGCTAATTATGCCTAGTCAACGCTAATCGAAATGCAAAAAAAAAAAATAGAGATTAATGACAACTTTTATTTGTAACAACTTAAGTGCTAACCTCTTATAGTCATCGCAAACAAATTAACATCGATTATGGTAGCGATAACCTCGAGGTCGTCACTTTGCTGATGCTTAAATAACAATTCACATAAACTTTGCATGATTAGTCCAGCTTTTGTTGGATGCAAATGTGTTTTTCTTGTAATAAACATTTTGATTAAGTTAAATTATGAGTAATGTTATATATATATATATATATATATTCTCCAATAAATCATCCTACAAATCTTATTATTACTTTATAAATAAAACATTAAATTAAAAATAAATGCATTTAATGTCTTGTAAATATAAAACACATTTAATACTTACCATATAAAGGAAGTACGAAGATATTATATTTTTTCATTCATTTTTTTTTATTCATTGTACGAAGATTTATATGATGATGTTGTAAGAAGATTTAAAATTATTCTTAAATTATAAGATTTGTGTCGTAACCTATAGATAACATTTAACCTATGAAAAATATTAATAATAAACCCTTTAATACACAATTTATTATTAATTAAAATTTATTAAAAATCATGTTATACTTTTTGTTAACAAGTTAGTTTTTAATAAATTTTAACAAATAACTAATAATGTATTAGAAAGAGCCTGTTATATAGTATCTTATTAACAATCCTCTTGAACCCATTGCTTATCAAACACTTCCGAACTTAAACGAAATATTAAGGGAGGGGGGGGGACAAGAAGACACACCAAAACAACTTCATTACTCATTAGATCCAATAATGTACGTGGTGTACCTTCAAAGAGAGATAGTATCAGTTCACTAATCAGCCCTATTTCTTGGACTGCCTTGAACTCAACTCGTACTAGGTACTTATTATTTTTTTATAACATTACATAACTTCCAATTCCACCTCAATCAAAGACTATTTTTATGCCAAAAGTTACATCGACGACGATATCCTTTATTGCGTATTAATTTATTTTACTTAGTCGAGTTCAAGAACTTATGGTGTTGTACCTGCGAATCACTTGGCATCGCAAAGGCTTTTTCATTTCGAGGGAGAGCTTGAGGCATTCTGAAAGATCCACGGGCTGCACCGGAAGCCATATGAAATGGCGAAGAAGCTGTGCAAGCCAGAGATGAACCGTGGCTAAGCCCAATGCCTTTCCTGGGCACACCCTACGTCCTGCACCGAATGGTGCGAGCCTCATGTCTGACCCCATGATTGATACATCTTCCTTCACGAACCGTTCGGGCTTAAAGGCCCATGGGTCCTCCCAGATAGACGAGTCGTGGGCTATGGCCCACATATTAACCATTGCGGTCGTACCAGCTGGCACGATGACCTTGTCCACGTGGACGTCGTGGATTGCAAGACGAGCCCAGGAAAGCAATGGGCCCGGTGGGTGCAATCGGAGAACCTCCTTCACTATGGCTTGGAGGTAGGGGAGGTTTGGGATGTCCGAGTCACGCACGTGACCGTTTTGGCCGATGCACGTGTCGATCTCTTGGCGGGCTTTCGTTTGTACGTCTTGGTGTAACACCATCATGGCCATAATCCATTCCAAAAGTATAGCAACTGTGTCTGTCCCCCGAAATATCATTTCCTGCACAAAGCACCAACTATATAAGGCCATAATAGGTAAGTCTTTATGCACAATAATGTGAAACTAAGAATATTAATAGTGGCATAGCTAACTCCTATATTCTTTTTAATGAGGTATCGATCCATAGCGAACTAACATTTTAATTGGTGAGAAAATCAACATGGCCATCTTTACAATTTTTTATTTTTTTTTAATGTAAAACGGGGGCTATCTTAACAAGTTAAAGCTTGGGGAGTTTTTTTTCTTATGTTTTTTGATAATAAGCTTCAGAATTTCTCCTCTATCTATATATAGTATGCTTGTTGTATAATGAATTCAGGCATGTTAATACGTCGAAAGATGATAATCAAAATTATATATTAGTTAATTAGTTTTAATTTGAATAATACTTATTATATTTTGAATGCAACATCAGAAAATGGTGATTCTATCATGTTAATTAGATTTGTCAAAGGTCCACCGAGTGTAGGGTTGGTGCGTGTGCTTGACAAGAGAAAAATGGAGTACTTACCCATAAGATAGCCACTACATCTGATTCGCCTATCCTTTCCTCTTGGGGCAACGATAACAAAGCGCTAAGAAAATCATTCTGTCCAACGAACTCCCCAGATTTTTTTCTTTCTTCCACAATTGGACCCACCACACTATTGACCTTACCCGCCAATTTGTGACACCTTCTCTTTACCCCATGGAAGTCCAAAAACCTGAAGGGAAAATAGTCTTCCCAATTAAACTTGGCAATCAAGTCATACCCTTCCTTAATCATGTCACCTAAAACCTCCTTCGTTTCTGAGCTCAGAGAATTATTAATACCAAATACACTTTCCAACATGTTGCTCAAAGACCCTCCATGCAATATGCCTCGAACCTCCACCACCCCTTTGCCCTCCATCTCCTTCCACGTCCTCGTCACCATTTCACCACCCACCTGTTGTCGGAGGCTCTCCATGTCGGAAATCCTCCTTGGAGAGAACATGTGTGTGGTCGCCACCTTACGAAGGTGGCGCCAATAGGTCCCATATGGAGCGAATCCAATGGCACGCTCAAACATGAGCATTCGGGCCGATTCTTTAACGGGCCGGTCCGAGAAGGCTGGCCCACATAGAATTTCTCTTGCGCTGTCTGGGTGGCTGCTGATAACAACCGGGTTCTTTCCCAGACTCACCGCCATGAGCCTTTTCGCCTTTAGTGAAGTGGCCATGGCAGCCAGTTTTCTATGGGCCAGGGAGCCCATCTCGGGCAAAGTCCCCAATATGGGCCACCCCATTGGGCCGTTAAGTTTTGCGTAGTCTTTGTAACGGTTGTGATATTTCCTCCATGCGAAACCTCCGGGGACAAGCCAATAGTTAAGGGAAATAGCGAGAAGGGCGAACAGCGTGGAGAGAAAGAGAGTGATGAGAGACCATGAGTAAGAAGAGAAGGTGCTTTGGAATATTGTTGTGCCAAGGCAAACAAGTGTTGGAATCATGATCAGGAACGAAAGAGTATGATGCGGTACGTAAGATTTATATTTGGGAGAATTCAATGAAGAACAAAACAAAGTTGAGGAGGGGGAATACGAGGAGTGAAGATGATAGTCATGGGTTACAACATGTGCAGATCAATGGTATATATAGACTTTGGCAAGTGGCTAAGGTTAAGGATCGATGGTTAATTCGATAACCATGGTTAAGCACTTCACTTGCAGTGCACGCTCCACGGCTATAAGGCTAAGGATTATGACGTTAAATATTTTAATAGTAAGAACTTTTGTAATATATATGTACTGTATAACATGTTGGTTATAATATTCTTATAAAAAATTTCTCATAGAAAACACATCAGGAACAGGGAACCAAGAGAGATAATTAACTAGTTGAAAGCAGTAGTTTTCCAATCTTGGTCCATCGTGAATAATTAAATATGGATGCTTGCTAGTGGTAGACCTTTATATAGCCCTATATTGCTTAATCACTATACTGGAATATATATCCCTAATACTCGTTTTTTTTTTTTAACATAGATAGATATTGATTTGTTTTTACACTAGAGATTTGTTATGTTTGATATTCAGCACAAGAGCAATTTCTATAAAAAAAATGAAAAAGGTTATTTATAAAAATGGGATAGTGTGACACTTTTGTCATAGCTCGATCAATCCCCGACATGGTCGTATAAAGTTTCCACTTGCCTGTGCTACCGCCGTAGTCATCTGTCGATTACCATACAGCAGGTGACATATACGTTAGCCAGAATTAACCCAGAAACAATATGGGTATGATTCCTGTGTGACTTTATTTATTTATAAATATCTTCTATATATGTATAAATTATAACACTAACAGTTAAACATAATGAAGAGTGTGTTTTCTACTTCACCAGCCAAGGACTTTCTTCTTAGTATTAAGCAAATATGCATTGATCTGAATATTAATTATTTATCTTTGTCAAGGTGAGCTTTATCTATTAGTACCCTGTACCTGTGTGCTGAAGCCCACTCGTTAATTTGTTAAATTACAAAAATACAGTGGACTGGTAAAATAAAATTAACATATATCAACAGTGTCCAGATATATAATATTCATATCCATGGGAAAACAACTTTGTGCTCTTGGTATATCCGCAGATTCTTCTTATAGCACAAGCTGCACGGCATACTTTGATTGTCTGAATTTACTTCATAAAAAAAAACCATGCTTTACAATGATATGCATGCCATGACGTTATTTCTCATCGCCATGTATTACTGGAAATCTTACAAATGTAATTGTCATATTTAATTTTCAGCTCTCGGCAATGCATTACGAACACAACCACAAGGTCATCCATCACATGAATCTCTGTATCTCAAAATCTAACCAGTGCCAGCTTTCAATAATTGCAGTGAGCAAATAAATTAATATCCACAACTTCACCACACTTGGAATGGTAAAAATTGTACGCGTTCCACTTTGTCAAGACGTAACCTCTTTCCAAGTTTAAGAATTTTTCTATATATACAGTTCATGCAATAGTTTCTTTAGGTAAAAGATACATTTTTTATTTAAAAAATAGGGACGGTAAAAATATACACTATGCAAGCTTACTCTACGTTATGTTATAATTAATTCAACATTTTTTTTATGTTTAAAAGAATGAGGATGATAATTGAACCTTGGGACACATTCTTGATTATAAAGATTTTCACATATCAAGTTAAAACTAATTCTTTTTAAGCTTAAACAATATTAGATGGTAAAGACCTAAGATTCTTATTTATTTTTTATATTTGCTAATGAAAATTAGTTCAACTGCCGACGATGAACTTGCCTTGAATTCAAATCCTGTCACTGATAATTAATTTATTGGTATGTGATACGTTAGAGCTTTTTGGTGAAGCCAACGGCGTATGTCTTTATCTTGGAATTGAGCAACTTTTTCTCTCGTTGAACATTAACTCACCAGATAAAAAAAATAAAGTTTATGTTTTTTTTAATATCAATAACACTTTTTAGCTCGAAACCTAACTTGTAACTATCAAATAGGTGCAACCTATTATGTCAAATATCTCAGGTTTGGATGAGAAATTTTAAAATTTCAAAGAATTTGAATACTTAAAATTTGATTTGTTTTAATTTAAATTTTCTTTATTTGTTAAATGCTTTGTTTGGATAAATCAATTCAAATTTTTTAAATTTCAAATTTTAAGTTTGGATATGACATTTTAATTTTCATTATATACAAAATTTAATTTTTAAATATATATTTAAAAATTGAAATTTTAATATTAAATTTTTTTAAAAATAAACATTAGTCAATTTTTAAATATTTAATAATTTACAAATAATTTTATTAGTAAATAATATTCAATAATTTAAAAATATAAATATTAATACTTTTTACGTCAATATTGATAAAGAAAAGAGAAAAAAAAAGAGGAAAAAAAGATAGAGATGGGAGAGAGAGGAGAGGGAGATGAGAGAAAAGGGAGAAAGAAGGGAGAGAGGAGAGAAGAAAGAGAGTGAAGAGAGGGAGAGAAAGAGATAAAAGAGAGAGGCTATAGAGAAACAGAAAACAAAAAGGCATGAGAGAGAAGAAAGAAAAAGGAGAGAGAGAGAAGAGAGAAAAAATAGACATAGAAGTGAGAAAAAATAAATATAAAAAATTTTAAATTCTTAATTTTTTGATAAAATTTAAAATTTTATAATTTTAAGTAATCAAAATACTTTTATAAATTATTATAATTTTAATTTTTTATTAAATTTCCTATCTAAACAACATATTTGATCACAAAATATTTTAAATTTCTTATAAAAATAAATTATTCTCTTAAAATTCTTCGTCTTAACACAAGGTGAAGGCAAATCGTTCTAGATGATCATGTTGACCATTGCCAGGTAGGGTTGTTCACAAGTTTGATGCATATTATCCATCGTTCGTGTCCATACAATAAAAATTTCCAAGGCTACTAGATACCCTAGCGACCTGGGGAATAACACTGTTAATTCTTCAGTTTTGGAGGCTTTTGGGGCATATTGACAGACAGTGCAGCAGTCAGCTCACAGTCTTTATTTTGACTTTTGAGGGCTTATTTGGAGAAATGGATGTAGATATATATTTTTTATAAAGATATTTAAATAGTAACCAAATTTTAATATAAAAATTATTTTCAGTTAAATACATGTGCTATATATATATATATATATCTTCTCGCGTAATAAATAAACAAAACTTAAAACAAATTCTTAAATTGTTTTTTTCATGCAGCACTTAAGTAAGAGAGGAATAAGCACTAGCCTAGTAAATGATCAAAAATATAATATCCATCACATCTATTAGAAAAAATGCCATGTATTGATGAAAAAATTATCCATTTGCTTCCGCTAATAATTATGATGTATTATATTAGTAACATAATATATTGATTGTAATATCTATTTTATACTAATAATTTGTTTATTAATATAAAATATTATGTTATATTTACATAAACTCACATTATTTATACTAATATTTAATATTAATTAAACAACAATTATACTAATGGAGACAAACACATGCATGCCTAACTATTACTATAGATAACTTCTTTGTAGAGACCAGATCCTCTAAAATCTAAATTTGGGGCCCATGTCATTTGAACTATATTTTATTCCCACTGCTTTAAAATGATTGTCATATCAGTATTAATTCAATGTTTTTAGATATTTTTAACCTGTATTATTTTGTTATTTTTAAATTATTACACTAATTCTAATAAAACATGTTGTATTGATTAATAAATTATAAAATTTTATTGCGTTTGCAATGATAAAACACTAAAGATAACTTAGGAATTATTCATATCTTTATTGATATTTATGGTTGTGATTTTGCATCAATATTTATGTTTTATTATATATCGTATTTTAGCTGTATCATATCTTATAGTTTTTAGAATTTCACGTATTCACGTATTTGTTTCATGTTATGTCCTTTATTGATATTCTTAGTTTTTTAGCTCCATTATATTTGGAATTAAAAAACTCCCAGTATTAACACATGATAATCATGTCTCTTATATGTGTGGTTAGAAATTTGATCTTCAAGTTTGTGTGTATAAAAAAATATCTATTGAAAAATGTTAATCCCTTAAATAAATTTCAATACTTTGAAAGATTAATCTTTGACTTCTGACCTGAAAATATCTTGAGTTAAAAAAGAACTACCAGAAATGTCTATCTTTAAAAATAACTATGTTATTTTTATACATATTTTTTATGTATCATTTTTTTATTTCTTTCCATTTTAATTACTCATCTTATCTTATATTTATCTTCTTCTTTTTTTCTCTTTTTATTTCTCTCTTAGTTGTAAAAAGAAAAGGTTGTACAAAATTATTATTCAAACACAATTCCTCCTTTAAAAATGTCTTACTCTAACAAAATAGAAAATTAAAGATATAGTACATAATATATAAACTACTAGACGAAGAGTTGTATTTCGTGTAATTGTTTTTAACAGCAGAAAGAATTTAATATCATCAGTATCGCATTGTTAATTAATTATAAACGGGATCGCCCACGATATATAGTTACAAATAAATCATATATAATACAATATGGAACTTTCCTCCGTGGTGAATGAGTACGAACGAAGAAATCGTCATAAAAAATTGTTGTGGGAATAACATAACATGTAAAATTTTGTCATTATTATTAACGGTGAAAATTGAATGGATGTATCTGACCTAGTTGGCAACACACAAGCTTAATTATGTAAAAGAACTTGGGTTCAATTCTTGTAGAATACATCATGAAGCTTGTGGTAATGCCTTGAAGTTTCATCAAAGAGCCAAAGACTCAAATTACAGTAATTAAAAAAAAACATTAATAATATAGTAAAAAAATGTTTGTAATATAGAAATTTTTACTACAAGTGTCAATTTGGCCTTAGGGCTTTTTAGCCCACCTAATGAGAGGGCTCAAAAGCCCCTAACCCACATAGCCTACTTAGTAAAGGGCTAGGGTTAAGGCTTAAAGGGGGCTAGCCCAAACATCTTCCACTCGGCTTCGGCTAGGGAATCTTTGGCTTGGCCTCGATCAGGACATATTCGGCCCGGTCTTGGCTAGGGCATATTTGGCCTGACTTCGGCCATGACATCTTCAGCTCAGTCTCAACTAAGATGTCTTTAACTTGACTTCGACCAGGGTATATTTGACTTAGCTTCAACTAGGGCATCTTTGACTCAGCTTCGACCAAGGCATATTCAGCTTGACCTCGGTTAGGACATCTTCGGCTTGGCTAGGACATCATCAATTCGGCCAAGGCATCTTCAGCTTAGCCTCGACTAGGGCATTTTCACCTTGGCCTCAGCCAGAGTGTCTTTAACTCGGTTTCAGTCAAAGCATTTTCAACTCAATCTCGGCCATAATGTCTTCAACTAGGTTTCGGCCATAGTATTTTCAACCCAGTCTCAGTTATAATATCTTCAACTCAACTTTGACAAGAGTATCTTCTACTTGGCCTTGGCTAGACTATCTTCAACTAGGTTTCAGCTAAAGTATTTTCAACTCAACCTTGGCCAAAGTGTCTTCAACTAGGCTTCGGCCAGAGTATCTTCAACTCAACTTCGGCTATAGTATCTTCAACTTAGTCTCAGCTACAATATCATCAACTTGGCCTTGGCCAGAGTATCTTCAACTCAACATCGGACAAAATGTCTTAAACTCGACCTCCGCCAAAGTATCTTTAAGTTGACCTCAACTAAAGTTTTAAAAAAGTATGTCAAATTGTTAAAATTTAAAGCACATGGGCTGGCCCTAGCCCACAAGGCCTTGTGGGCTTTTTCTATGTGGGGCTTTTTGGCCCTAGCCAGGCCGTGCTATTTTGATAGCTCTAATTTTTATAGCTTATCAATGACCGAGTATCCATAAATAATAAGTGCATTGAAAATTTTTTCAAC
Organism: Spatholobus suberectus; assembly: GCA_004329165.1. Taxonomy (NCBI): domain Eukaryota; kingdom Viridiplantae; phylum Streptophyta; class Magnoliopsida; order Fabales; family Fabaceae; genus Spatholobus; species Spatholobus suberectus. The sequence goes on along the minus strand of CM014737.1, from coordinate 55,460,630 downwards.
AGCTAAAATGAAGTAATTGGGAAGTTAGTCCATATAAGGACCAAGTCATGACGTTTACTCAGGAGAAAGGACTATTGGTAAATACGTATAAATTCTACAAGATTTTTACAAACGATCTAAGTTGTGTTTGGAAATTTGTTTGGAGACTTGTAAATGGAAAACTCCACTTTCCAAAGTAGCAAACTTAGAAGAAAGGGAGGAGATGGATTGACGTTCAGTTGAACTCAACGGAATTCCAAACACACCTAATTATTGGTAACAAGAAATTTCCAAACATTGCTACTAATGGCTTGATCATTGTTATTTGTAATTTTTTTTACAAATTTTTAAATAAATATGAATTTAAATTTCAAATAAATTATATTATATTAAAATAAATAAAATAAAATACATTTAATTAAGTAAAAACATTTACAAATAATGACAAAGACAAAAAAAAATCATAATATATATAAATAACAATCATAATTACAACATTTGAAAATTACAATATATAAATAGAATAATAACCAAAAAAAATTGTCTAAATCTTTGCCATAATCATCACTAAAGTAATTACCATTTTCGTCATGATGTGGTGGTGGTGGTAAATATTGCTGCATGAATTGTAATATCTCTTGTAGTTGTTGCTCCATTTACTTTGTCTACTTTATATGTGCCCTCAATTATGTAATTTCTAAAGAGTAATGCGATTGAAACCTAGTGTTGGAGGAAGTACAAGGTCTTGTGAGAGGTGAGAGACTCCAAAATAGTAATTGACATTGAGGTCACTAGTATCATAGATACGTCTCCTTGTCTTCTCACTAGCAATATCTGTTGGAAATATTGTTAAAAAATAAAAAGACGAAAAGAAATACTGTGTCGTAGCAATAGCCACTGCCCTGAAAGCAAATTCCAGTGGACCTTCGGCGCAACCTAAAATCCAATTTGCTCCCCAAGGTTTACATAGTAGAGTGTTTGAACCTGTGCACTCGAGGCCAAAACACGTTGGAGCCTCGCAAACAATACCCAGAAAAATACAAAGGAGAAGAAAGAAAGAAAGATTAAGAAGTAGAGAATTGCTCTCTTGGTTTCAAAACTCTTGTTGCTACTCCTTTTTATAGTGCCTAAGAAAATAGACCGTTGGAAAAAAGTTAAATAGCTTTCAACACAAAAAAAACTGATAGGTATGAATTAATGGCTAATTAAAGAAATTACTATGCCAATGGTAACGAAGAAATAATTAGCATTTATATGTCATTATTTCCACGGTCCCCTACTAATGACAGATAAGTGAAAGAGAGAGAAAAAAAATTGGGCAAGGAAAGGTTTTTGTGCTTAAGTGTCAATGTCCTAAGGATTGAATTAACACATAGTGAAGTGAGGCAACATCTTATGCCCAAGAAATGAATTACTCTTGAACTTAATGGACTTAAGACGAAGTCTTCACAACACACATTTTTACCTTTAAAATCGTGATGGCTCCACGATTATTTTTTTTTTCACAATAATTTAGACCTTTATATATACGCACCTTGGGTTGCTCATGAGTGCTCTAGAAAGATTGCCTAAGTCTTTCATGGAAGGTGGCCTATGCCTTCACATTCACGTAGGTAGATACATCAAGTGTGTCTCTATAGCACCACCCATATAAGGGCTATGTATCTATTAAGAGCTCATAGCCCAACCTCAAAACAAGCACTACCACATGCCATAGGGATGAGAAGTGTAGTGCATAGGAGTATTCAAATGTCTTGTTTGATATGTCAAAACTTGAACTCCATAATGGAACCAACTACGAGGAATGGTTACGAAGGCTGCTCATCATCTTCGAGCAACTCAAGGTTGGCTACGTTTCAAAGATGCAACAACAGTTCCTTTTTAAAGAAGCAATGAGGCTATGGAGATCGCAATCAAGGTAATCGAAAAATATGGAAAATAGAATAAACGGTATGTTGTCATCCTTTTTATCATCTGCCAAATAATTTTTTCAATGTGTTTGTATCAAGCAAACCTGCAAAATCTATTTGGAAAAATTATTTACTATTTTAATATATCGTGGTGTTTTAATTAGTTGTACCTATTAGGAATAATCTTGTCTTGATGCCAAAATTATTTTGTACATTATCAAAAGTGTGTTACATATGTGCATAAATAATGTATGAAGTGAAAGTATAAAAGTGCTAATATTAAAGGGTGTTCAATTACTAAAAAAAAAAAAAAAGTTATGAAAGAATAGGACACTGAAGGATACGATGAATGTCATGATAATTAATTCTGGTATGCTTGGCTATATGTGGGGGGAGCTATATTAATTGCATGCTATATATTGATCAAGATCCCTCATAAGAAATTAGAGAAAAGTGTGGGGGTGTTTGGCTAAAGGTGAACTACCTTTTTTCAAAAGAAAATATAAGTATAATGGATTAATAGAAAAATTCAAGGCAATATTAGTTATCGGGGGTTTTACTTAGAAAAAGAGTATAGTTTATATATATATATATACATACACATATACATATACATATACATACATATATACATACACATATACTATATACATATGTATGTATGTAATGTATATATGTATATGTATGTATGTATAGTATATGTATATGTGTATGTATATATGTATATATGTATTGTGTATGTATATAATATGATATATATTATGTATGTATATATGTATGTATGTATGTATATATGTATGTATGTATGTATATATGTATGTATGTATATATATATGTATGTATATATATTTATTTATTTATTTGCCAGTAACCAAATTGCTACTATACGTGCTTTAATAGCTTAGGCTGTAATCCATAACTTTGTTATATACCAAATAGATGTAAAGACCTTTTTAGAAGTGAAGGTTTGAAAGATGAAATTTACATGAAGCAACTAGATGGCTTCATTGTGTTGAAACAAAACACATAGTATGTAAGCGTAGAAAATCTTTATGACTTAAAACATACACCAAAGTAATGGAATGAAAAAAAATTAATAACACATTAGTGAATTATGGGTTTGTAGTAAACACTTATCTTATGTATATGTAAAAATGGTATATTCAAATTGTTTTATTATATGTTTATATGTGGATAATATGTTGATGTGTGGAATCTCTTTGAAAGTGGTAATTGAAATTAAAGAGTTTTTAAGTTCTAATTTTGAGATGAATGACTTAGGAGAAACTGATGTGATTTTGGGTATTGAATGTGGTTTCTCTCTACGTCAAGCTCATTATGCTGAAAAAAAAATATATTGAAAAAAATCAATAGTTTTGATGTTGTACCTACTAGAACATCATTCGATCGTAGTATTCATATTAAGAAAAAATAGTGGAACTTATGTGTCTCAGTCTGAGTATGTAAAAATATTTGGTAATGCCATGTATCTTACGAATTATATTAGATTTGACTTTACATATGTTGTAAGCCGATTGAGTAGATACACTAATAATCCTAATAGTGATCATTGGAATACTTTATGTCTTCTAAAGTATCAAAAGGGTACTATGGATTAGAATTTACATTTCAATAACTCTTTCAGCTATCTTAGAAGGGTTTTGTGACTCAAAATGGATTTCAAACAATGATGGGACAAATTCTACTAGTGGGTCAAGAAGTAGAGTGGTTGAAAAGTCTAATGGCTAATATACCATTGTGGGTGAGACCTACACCTTCTATATATCTCAATTGTGATTCACAGGTTGTGATTGGTGTGGCTAATAACAATGGTGCCTATAATGGTAAGAGAAGGCACACACATATGAGTAGTGGCTATTGCCATGACACAGTATTTATTTTCCTCTTTTAATTTTTTAACAATATTTCCAACAATCTGAAAGCAAATTCCGGTGGACTTCCGGTGCAACCCAAAATCTAGTTTACTCCCCAAGGTTTACACAGTAGCGTGTTTGAACTCGTGCACTCGAGGCCAAAACATGTTGGAACTCATGAACAATGCCTAGAAAAATACAAAGGCGAAGAAAGAAAGAAAGATTGAGAAGTAGAGAATTGCTCTCTTGGTTTCAAAACTTTTGTTGTTACTCCTTTTTATAGTGCCTAAGAAAACAGACCGTTGGAAAAAAGTTAAATAGCTTTCAACACAAAAACAAAACCGATAGGTATGAATTAATGGCTAATTAAAGCAATTACTATGCCAACGGTAATGAAGCAATTAATATACCAACGGTAACGAAGAAATAATTAGCACTTATATGTCATTATTTCTACAATATCTACTCACATCTTTGAGCGCTTATGCTCTTATTGCCTAATATATAAGGAGGTCACATAAAACTAATAATTAATGTTCATAGTTAAAAACGTTAAGAAATAATTAAAACAATTGTAACATAAAAAAAACGTTCACAAATGAATACAGACTCATTCAAATTAACAATTACAAAAAAGAGTATTTTTCGAATAGGCTTATTTGAAATTTGAAATTTAAATTCAAACGGCAATAGACCCACAAGCCTTCTTCTCTTTACCAACCACCTTAAAACCCATTATCACATTTTGATATATAAACACTTGATGTAAATCCAAACTAAGCAATATGGGACATTAGCCTTTCAAAATACCCATTCCATAAAACAAAATTAAAGTAAGTTATTTATTTATTTTGATAAGAAAACTAAAGTAAGTTATATCTGGTTTAAAGGTACCTTATTATAGTTTGGCAAGAGCATTTGTCTACATATTCTTTAGATCTTTTTTTAGTGCAAGTAGTCTAGAAAACCCAATCAACGTCTCGCGTGTAACATAATGTAGGTTTGGTGAAAATATTTGATAATTTATACATGAAATAAGATATAAAAGAACTTTAATCATAGTATGCAAAGTGCATGTTTAGCCACAGTTATGGATCCCAAAAAGAAGAGATCCACCTTTCTACGAGACTCAATTCTTCTTCACCTGTTGCAACACCTTTTTAAAAGCAACAAGTGTTGCCTAATGGTGGTAGCAAACTCGCATGACCATTTAGGGTGTTGGCCTCCTTTTAAGTGTTAAGCATATTGGATAGACATTATGGGTCCCAATAGTTGAAGATCCTCAAAATGATAGACTTATTCTCATCGTACTATATACTCCATAATGCTAAATCAAAAATTAAATTAAAAAGTATATATATATATATATATATATATATATATATATATATGTATGTATGTATGTATGTATGTATGTATATATAAGATAACAAAATTAAATAAATAATGAATTTACCCCAAAGATATTAAACTGTTTTTGAAGAACAACTTTAGGGATTTCATCCTTAGACAATAAAATACATTTCCCAAATCTGGGATCAAATAACTACACTAATGACCTGAAACATCTTATGACATGATATAAACTTGAATACTTTAAAAAAATATAGTTAATACAATCAAATAATTTAATTATGTAAAATAATTCAAAAATTAAGCAAATAATTGATGTTCTTTATTAACATGAAAAATAAGAGGACAACCTTCTAAATTGATCTAAACATCTTCCCCTCTCTATTTATTAATGTGTAAAAGAACGCGTGGCTACCCTCCGCACCTATGAATCTAGTCAGTCTCGTTATTGTTATAATTGAGGGTCCCTTTCAGACAGCATATATAGATGTAAAAAATTTTAGAATCCCCCACTAACAATACCTCATCATTTGTGCAGTGAAGTGATAATTGGAGGAAAGCACCGAATAAATGGTCTATGAGGTGATTATAATTATTAAACCCCATGCTCAAGGCAGGACCATTACCGCGAATCCAATACGCTGGAGTCATCCAAAGAAAATGTATCAACTAGTACAAAAGCAAATAAAGCAGGTTGTCTTTGCAGCAGTCCGAAGAGGAAAAAGAAAATATTGCTTGCACACTATTCGGAAGAAAAGCTTTGGAGAAAAATTTAAGTGGAATCTTCTTTAGACTAACTTTGAACATTTTAACGTTATATATCATAACAGCATACGCTAGACGCGTATTCCAATTCCAATGTTTATGCTAGTGGCCATTATATACAATGGCCCAGTCAGATTACTTTCCCAAATGAGTAATGACAAGGTGGCCAATATACATGTGACACCTCAAATTATTCGTACCATTAGTGGTGGACCTTGCAACCATGAATAGATGTCATAAAAAATGTTAAATCCAACAAATTTGTTACGGAGATTATGAAAAGCCATCATATGTTGCATAATAATACGCTGGTTAAATTAAAAGGTTATTGTGCTGGTATGATTTAGATTTGAATTGTCGAAAAACGAAATTACAAATTTATCGATTTTGTGGGATCAATTTTGCTTAAGAATTTGACTCGTCTGAAATGATGAGTGTACTTTAAAGAATCGTGCTATTATAGTTTTTCATTAAGAAATCACCTGTTGAAGTTATAAAAATATCAAAATTTAATGAGTAAATTACGCTAACTCTTTGAATTTTTTTGAGATTACACATAATTTTTCTATTTTTTTTAATATTTATAAACAATCTCTCTTATAGAAATATTCTTTTCAAACAATTAAGGGATTAATGTAATATATAAAAGATATTAGTGTAGTGTTTTTCAAACAATTTTAAGAGAATTATTGTAAAAAAGAGAGAGGCATCAAAAGAAATTTAACGAAACCTCATAGGGTGTCAGTGTAATTTACTCATATATATATATATGGAGTTTACTAACATACATTCACTTGTTTTTTAGTTAGAATACGTTAGTAAGCTATACCATTGGTATATTTTAAGATAATTTTTAGTTATAACTTGCTAACTTACTCCAACTAAAAAATAAGTTAGTGTAACTTAGCAAACCCCATAAGCATTTGCTAACGTACCCACTTATTTTTTAGTTGGAGTATGCTAGCAAGCTACACCGTTGATATATTTTAAGATAACCCTTAGTTATAACTTGCTAATGTACTCAAACTAAAAATCAAGTGAGTGTATGTTAGCAAATCCCTATATATATATGAGTCAGGATTCGTTGACACCAGGTGTCAAAATTAGTTAAATTACACATTCAATAACTTTTTATAGAATGCAAATTTAGTCAATCCAACCGTTGAATTTCATGTTCTTATTAATTAGATTAAGTATACAAAATTCCATACAATTCAAAAATTATTTAATAATTCATCTCATCACTTTATGTTAACGTACAATATGATATTAAATTATATGTAAATATACATTGTTAGATAACATATCTAGCAAAGTCCAAATTATGTGAAATTTAACATACATGTTTATGAAGATAATATCACATAATTTAATGGTTGGATTAGTTAAATTTACATTTTATAAAAAGTTATTAAATGTGTAATTTAACTAACTTTGATATCTGGTGTCAATGGATCTTGACCCTATATATATATATATAACCATAATCATAATCATAATATTACCTATTAATTTGCTATTCAATAATTTATACTTTATCTGTTAAAATATACTTCCTTATTTTAAAAGAATCAAATCTAAATTATTCTACATTATCTTAAACCATGACAATATCTATTATTAAAGAAATCAATGATCCTAATGATGTTTGCATATTTTTTATATTCTCCGTATCCCCCTTGGTGAACTAATCCGTAATAATGTAATTGAGGCTTCTTCCATACTCCGTAGGATTGGCTTATTAGCTTCAAGTTGTTATCTTCTTGGGCTTCAGCTCCTCTCTATCACCGGAAAACAATAAACTACGATCCTAACAATATGCAATTATCATATAACTAGTATTTTACAGTGTAATGCACATGATAAATATTTAATTTATGTAAATAAAATTTATAATAAATGAATATTTTTAAATATATAAATTATATTATAATTAAAATTTGTAATAAATAAATATATTTAAACATATAAATTATATTTTAAATTTATGATAAATAATTTATATTGTTATACAAGGTTATTTTTACTTATTAATAGTTTTTTTAAAAAAATATTAAAATTCAATTTAAAATAATAGATTAAAAAAGATAAAATATTTAAAAAAATTCTTAAAAATACTCTCTTTAAAAAAATACAGCTAAAAACTTTCTAGTTAAAAATAGTTTCTAAAAACTTTTTCGTTTAAGATAGTTATTCTAGAGGATGACAATTTTAACCGTCAAATAAATTTGAGACAATTTATAATAATGAAACTTTAATTTAATAATTAAAAATATCTACGAGTTTAAGAGTGAGTTTGTGAAAATGAAAAATTTAAGCCCCGTCACAAACGATTTTCAGTTTTAAGTTTTAAAATTTTTAGAAACCAAATTCAGTTTCAATTTTGAGTTTTAAATTTCAATATTGATTTTCAGTTTTTAGTCTTTAACATATTATGTATTTATCCATTATTGATGTGATGCAATATAATTCAGTCCAGATTCATTGTATAGTATATGGATATTTCATTGTCTTTAAAACTTAAATGACCTCAAATAAGGGTGTTGACAAATTGGATTGGTTCATGTTTAGGATAAAATTAAATCCAAACTGATAATATTTAATTGATTTAATTTAATTCCATTTTTGAATTTTTTTTGTCCTATCCGATTAAAATTGGGTTAATTTAGTTTGAATCATCAAATTATGATTAAAAAATAATAATTAGTATTTTTTTTTCAAATTTTTATCTCTAATTTTTGTCTATTTTATATAAATTTTAAATTTTATATTAATGCAAGGTATTTTGTTAAATTGTTACAACAAACTATAACCATCTCTAATGGTCATTCCTTTACTACACTTGGTCCTTAAGCTTGGCTCATAACAAGAGGTTAACAGGGCATACAGAATTACAAACCAGTAAAGCTACAACAAGTCGATGACATATGTTAAAAAGCTAATTCCTAAAAACCAATCTTTTTAACGGTAAAGGAAGGCGTAAATGATAAATGATGTCAGTTTGTAGACACCACAAATGCAATGCCTAGTCCACAATTTCCAATCTACCTCGTCCACAACTTCCAATCTAAAGTGAAGAACCTATCACCAATTACTTAGGTAACGATACAGTAAAGAAATAATATGTTTATCTTGGAGGTGGCGGGGGAATGTTAGATTTGGCCATTCCCACCCATGCTACTATACCCACTGCAAGAATAATCCATCCAAATATGTCATACTTAAGGTCATTGCTCTTCTGCCTTTTAGATTCCTGAAATGAGCCAAACAATGACATATTAAGTTCTCCTATAAACAGACTAAAACAGGCATGCATCAATTATAAAAAATAATATTCTTCATTATAGATTATTGAACACATAATCCCATACAAAATAATCATGAGTAACTTTTTCAAACAATTTAATCCCAAAAGGCTACTTCCATCATTTTTCAACGTCCAAAATTATGGCAAGCTAGAATAGAAGACGAGCAGTTCAAAGGACCGAAAAGCTTGTTATCTACATCTTCAACATTTAGCAGGTCGGCCTCAGTACTTATGATCAGAGTAACAGAAGGAAAATGATTATCTGGGAACACAAAGTTGGCCAACACAACCCTAGTTAGCTAATACAAAACTCAAATTTTACTGTTGTACCATAGGCAGCCAAAGGGCCAACCATAGTGTGGCAGTACTTTGACAGAGAAGCAATGCAATGTGTATAAATTACTAAATCTATTTAAACTGACAGCAATTCTGGAACACGTTTTCTAATTACTTATTTAGATAAAATTAAATTATATCTACAGTTAACACAAAAGGCATCTACATATAGAGGATCGAGAAATATCATAGGCAAGATAGACAGGGTACATCCCCAACGTAGAATATTAGCAAAAATCATAAGACATGAACATGCATCTAACTCCTACATAACTCAAAAACGAACCAAATGCTATTTCTAACTAAAAGGCAAGACTTTTCTAATATACATGGTGGTGTGTTGCTTGCATTACTTCACATTAACCATGAAAAATTTGTTGAGGATGCAAGTTCTAATGACTTGCTTAAATAAGGAGCCTTGTACCCCAAAATTTGAGGCATAATGGTTCTAATCAAGGCTTTATCCACAGAACAAGAACGCCATTTGAGCTGCTTTGAGCATTTTAAAATTATCAAGAAGCCACTTCCATAAACTTGACATAGCAGGTTGAAGTTGATTTGAAGTCACCAATTAGTATTTGTGAGAACATGACTAAAATTTAATTAAATGCAATGAAATTTCAATAAATACAACCTTTCCTTTTGAAGCAGCAGAGGATCCCGCACTACTCATCTGACCAAACCCATTTTTATGGATCTCCATGTGTAGTTCTGGGGCCTATGAGGCATGGTTCACAGCAACTCATCAAAGTAGAAAAGATACAATGGTGAACAAGTTATATATAATGTTAACAGAAAAAATAAGGAATCAAGAAAGCAGTTGCCCTGAATGCATATGGAAAGAATTTAAATTTATGGAAAGAAAACTAAAGTTGCTCTACCAGTACATTTCTTTAGGAAAATAAACACAAAAAAAGTTTTTATATTTTGAAAACTAGCCTTTGAAAATAGAGATTAAGTTAAAAAGTCTAATTATGCACAAGGAATGATGAAAACATTATGACATTGCACCCCTAATATATACCCATTTTAAAATGGTCACCCTAAATTTAATTGTACAAATTATTAATAAAGTTAAAAATATTTATCTGCCCTTTAAAAATAAAATAAAATAAAGTAAAACAAACATAATTATTTGCAAAGAAAGCAACTTTATGAAAAATAAATTGGCGCAATGAGAAAATTCCTGCACCTACATGTCTCCAAAAGTAATGGAGAACTCAAAGCCACATTATCTAAAATGATTATGGGTTAATTAGTTTTAATTTTATTAAATGGAAAAGAAGATCTTATTTAAGAAAGGTTATTTGATAGAATTTAAAAATTTTGAATCACCAAGTTATCACAATTTAGGAAGGCCTTAATAAATGAAACAAAATTCACAAGCTATCGCATTCAACATTTTTTAATTTCACATCAATATAAAATTATTATGAAAATTCTGAATCACCAATCCATCATGGCTCAAATGACCCTTTATAAATATCACAGAATTAACTAGTAGTCTCATCATACCTTAGCTAACCATTTTTATTAGAAGAAAAAAAAAATTAGCACTTTATTTTTTTTTATTTTTTGATTAGTGCAAGATCAACAACTGAGAAAAAATTTCAAAAATTCAAGTAAAGTAAACTTTCAATAAACAAACTAAATGCCATTAAATAACGAGATTAACTGTTAAAACTATCACCATGTAGTCAAACAAGCGAACAAACCAAATTAAAAATTTAGTTTTGGCTTGTCTTGCGTTTTTATATTTTTTTAATTATTTGCCTAGTTTGATTTATTTGTTTGATTGTCTTCATCCTAAACATATATAATATCCATTTTTTAAAATTATTTTTCTACTGTAATTTTAAAAGATCATAAACCTAACTAAAAACTCAAGTCTCAAAGGAATCCCATGATCAAAACAAAATGAATAATAAATAAAAGAAATACTGATATATTAGACAATTAATATTGTCCTATTAAGTAAACATGTGAAGTTAAGTCCAAAGATTGAAATCTCATCTCTCATTTTGGCAACTCATACTACCCACACCCCTCAATTTAAATGCACTTCAATCTTAAAGCTACTCATCCATTGACACAAAAATAAATAAATAAGAATGAATGACATAAAAGGCACATGGATGAGGGGCTGTTTGAGGATGATGGTGGAATAGAAATTCAAAGCTTGAGCATTTTGGGTATAGTAGTGCAGGTCTGGAGTGTGGTGGCTGCTCAAGGTGGTGGTTCACAACTGGGTTGCTTACAGTTGTGGGTGGTTCAGGGAAGTTGCAGTTTGGGTCAATATGTTATCTCTGAGTGGCATTTGGCTTTGATTTCAATGAGAAGACTTCATGTGGTTTCTCTAGCAATGGCTGTAAGGGGATATTTGAGGCATTGTGTGACATGGATTAGTATATAAGTTAGATTGGTATATGGCTCATAATGTTTACATGCTGTTGGATGATGATGTGTTTTCTTTTACAAATGCTTATGGAGTTGAACTGCAGGGTATGAAGTTTTGAGTTGAACAAAGGTTATGGCTTGGCAAGAATGGTTAATGCTACAAAGGTTGAAAGCACAGTTAGCAGTTCATGGGGTCACAACAAACATACATCTGAGACTAGTTAGTTCATCCCTATCAATGAAATCACATTTTCATAGAATAGGCAGCAAATAACTGAAGAGAAAATGAGAAAACTTACCTCTCTTTTCCACCAAAGCCAAAGACCACAGACCAAAATTAACCAGATCAAGATTACCAAGTGTCCTCCTCTCTACTCTCTAAACCTCTCTTCTTCCTGATTTTTTCCCCTCTTGTTCTGATGCCCTCCCCAATTGTCCCCTCTTCAAAGAGGTCCCCTTTCTCTGCCCGTTGCTTTTCTAAAGGCCAAAAGCCACGGTTAATTTTGTCCAGATATCTAATGTGAAGATCTGCAGTATAATGCTTATTTTGTTTCCCCACATTGCGCCTTTTCTATTCACAATTGTAACTTCCCACGTTCATGCTTATTATTTGCTTTGACTTTCTTTTTCTGCATGGCTTTTCTTTCTCTTAATTATTTTTGACTTGTATGCAACATACCTCAGAACACAATTTCTCTCTCTCTCTCTTGTTTTGTTTTTTTGGGGCTTATTTTTAAGAAAGCAATTGAATTTTATTGTTATTGTTTACTATTTTTTAAAACACCAAGTCATAAAGTACATTTGGTGTCTCCAATCCAATTTTGATTGCTTTAATATTAGTTAACCTTTTCCCCTATAGTTTAACACATTAACTGTAAATAAAACCTAAGATATCTGGTATGGTGGGTGTTGACATTTAGAGAGCAAACATGCCAAATAGTTTATTTTATTTAGTCATCCATAAGGCTTACTGAATCTTAAACAACGGAATATAAATGAGTCGATATAAAACACTAAAACATTGTAGATAGACCCTATAGTAAACAGCAGAAGCACTAACACTGATAGTGAGCTAGTTTACACTAATATATACTCAGCAAGTTGTGTTCCCATCAACCATGAAAAAACTAACATTTGTTAGCTAAAAACCAGAGTACACAAGGCAGTTTTAGCTGGTTTGATCTTTTTTCAGCAAAATTTTGAACATGAGAATAAAATCAAGGGCACAAATAACATTGATACAAGGGCCATGGCAATTCCATTACCTTCACAGCAACTTCCAAGGACTTTCTATAGAGCTCATTCTCAGGATCCTACAATTTCAAAATCCACCCCTAAGTTACTTGTAGATTTACAAGCATGGCTCTTAATAATACACAAAGAGGAACGGATAGAGCAAATACATTACCTCATCCACAGCTTTCTGAAAATACTCATGTGCCTTGTCAAAATAACCCTTTGCCTCACTTATATCAGGGGTTAAAAATGCGTAAGACGTGTGGGCATTTCCCAAGCACCAAAGAGTGTCATGTTTCGTTGGATTGATTAGCGAAGCCTCCTCCAGCTTTGAAAGTGCATCTGTTTAGTTGATTGGTTCCCACCAAAACCCAAAACAACCAATCACAGTAACTCGTTCTTCCCTTTGCGAAAACAGAAATTCAGTTTTAAATTTTGCGCAAATTAACATGTGATATACCATCAATCATCGTCTTGGAATCCCTAGGATTTTGGAATGCCGACAACTCGATCAAAGCTCCCCCCCACTTGGTCAGATTCTGTATGGATATACATACGTTCAGACACACTTTTTTTTTAGCTACTTCTGCAAGGAAAATGATCCTAAACTATTTTCTAAACTACATACAAGGTTACAAAACGCATAACTCCAAGAAACAACGTATCCAATTTTCCATGTTGTAATAATGTACCAAAGACTAATAACAGAAAAACAATGTTAACAACAACTTCATACATTCCAATATATGACAGAAACCTTCACAATTCGGAAGCAACACACATGTGAGCAAAGTAACTCATGGACATAAGTGTTAAGGAAGAAGGGCTAATTAGGGTATATTGAATAACGATACGTACATCGGCGTCTAAAGGGTTCTCAGCGTAGTTTGCTTCAGCGGTCTTTCGAGTGTGTTCGAATAACAGTAACCGATCAAAATCATCTTGAGAAAACTCCATTTCCTTCTGTGATTGCGAAATGTTAAACACGAGACGCTGCAGCTTCAACTGCCGCAGACGCAAACCGCTCCACTAAACTAAACACGGCGAAGGAGAAAAACCGGACCTGGGCCTGGGCTAAAAATTGAAAAGGCCCATTATGGCCCACTTTACGTTTATTGTACGAAAGGGATGTTCATGGACGGGTTAGCCCGAATCTCTATCCGATTCAAAATTTTAATAGAGTCATTTTTGTAAACTTGAACCTAATCTAATCAAGACCTGACAATATTTGGAACAAGATTGGGTCAACCCTACCTATTAACATAATATACTACTCTTAACTTATAAATAGCTAAATCATAAATTCAAAGAAGTATACAACTACAATTAAAGTATATTTTATAATATATATTTTAAGATAAATAATATTAATATAAATATAATATCATGTTAGACAAAATATTATTTATTAAGTCAAGAAGTTATATTATTAATATATAATTGTTTAAAAGTTATATTTTTAAAAAAAATATATAACATTGAACTAGGTTGGATCGACTTAAAGTATAACCCGAACCGGTTATCAAAATACACTGAATTCAATTTTTTAAACCCGATATCAAAAGTTCGTTTAGGCCGGGCTAAGACGGAATGGGTTATGATTATGAACACCCCTATGAATGGTGGGAAGGGTTAGCCTAATATGACGATAATGCCCTTGGTGTTTTCCCGTTCCCGCCAATTTGAAAACCCTATCTAACCATAAAATGAGAAAAGAGAATTGTAATGGTTTATTATGGCGGAGGAAGAAGAGAACGGAGTATCGATCGAACCCGAGTTCCCGAAGGGTCGGGTGAAGAAGATAATGACGCTGGACAAAGACGTGAAGAGGGTGAGCTCAGAAGCGTTGTTCCTGGTGTCGCGCTCCACGGAATTATTCCTCCAATTTCTGGCTGAAAAGTCAGCGCAGGTTGCAATTGGGAAGAAACGCAAGACCGTGAATCTCGAACACATAAGAACGGCGGTGAAGAGGCACCAGCCAACCAGGGATTTTCTCCTCGATGAGCTTCCGCCGCCTTCTCAGCCCCAGCCAATAAGCCCGCTCCGCCTGCGGCTCGGCCCAAATTCGATGCCCCTCCGCCTGGCACTCGCCGTATCGATCATTTCTTCCCAAAGCCAGAACCTGAAAACCCAGCCCAGGCCCAAGCCCAAGCCAACCGCCAGTACCCATGGATGAGTCTTAGGTTGTGTTTGTTTGTCTATACACTGCAATTGAGATTTGTATCTTGTCTTACTCAGAGATAACAATTAACCATACATTAGCAAAAATGTGGGATTCTAATTTGTAAGCACCGTAGACACATGTGTTTTTTTTTTCCCCTACGTATTATTAGCGTATTCTGTTATGGTTCATACTCCAAGGGTACTTTATTTATTTATTTATTTTAATTGTTTTGTTTATTGATATAGCAACTTTGGTTTGGTTTGGTTTGCTCAATTGAAGTTGGCGAAAATTATATAAGCATTCAAATTCGTGAGATTAGGTTTGTGATTGTAGTACATCTAGATCAAGAAATGCATCTTGTAATCCTGTCGCTGAAACAGGAATATATGATGCAACATTGCAAGAAAAAACAAAAAACGATGAGCCGAGAACTTAATCTGTTTGCAGTTGACATCAAGCACGAGCTCGTCCATTTGGGCAACTTAAGTTTAGGAACATAAGTACATAAAAATCTCTATACTTATTCTTTTGCAGGTCCACAACAGTTTTCTTGGAAAGGAAGCTTTCTGAATCAATTTCAGTCAAAATCTATGTTTCTGATAAAGAAATTTAAGGGGAAAATGGTGCAGAATGTGTTGACACCACAGAAGATGCCTCAGTCTCTTGTATGAGAAGTGAAGGCAGGTTCGCCGAAAATCTTTTTCTTACGGCATTCCTTCCATCCTTGATGAAGGACACGCCGTGATTTCCTGAATTTATGCTGTTGGATCCCAGCTGTTGGATACCCATAGAAAGCCTTCTGTTCGTGGCCACAGAACTGTCTAGAACTCCATTCACACTTCTACTTGGAAGGCGCCTACTGCTGGTGCCGGGTCTTGATGCATATGTATTATCTCGGTCAATTACTTGGCTTTGAATCCTCTTTTTTTCCCACGGCTGAAAACCAAACATAAGAAAGGAGGTAAGAATAAGGTTATTACAGAGTATAGCAACTCACATGGCAAGAATCTTTCCACAAACAACTTAATATGAACAAGAGTTTAATGTTTGCTTCAAACTGATGTATGAAGCTGTCTGTCATTGTACTATCAAATACTCACTTGCTGTCTTTTTGTATCCTCCTCCTTTTCTCGCCTTAGTATGTTATATTCTTCCAATATGGCCATTAGAGGTACCTACGTAGATATCATTTTCGCTTGCTGTCATCAACTTAACAAATCACAGTGCCATACTATTAAAGGTGAATTAAGAAATGTATATACTGGGTCACTGAGAAAAGAAATTGACACCTTGCAAGACTTCTGAAACCATTTGATGTCAACATAAATAAAGGTAGAAGTCTAGAAATGTATAACATGATTTGCCTCTTGGAATTCTTAAGGTTTTTATTATCTTCTTGTGAGGTGCTGAGGTGTAATTGTGTGTTACTGTATTTCTTGACAAATTATGTATGGATGGTTTATAGCATCACTTGATTAACTGAGTTTGCAATGTGGCATATTTCATAATAGAAGAAACTAGAGTTTCATTATTTCTCCTATGCATACTATACCAAAATGTTTATTGCATAGTGGTTGAGCGATTTAACATTGGCTACACCTCTTTTATAAAGAAGAGGTCCTGATTGTGAATTTGCTTTCCCATGTGCATCAGTATGCTAAGTTTTATTAATCTATAAAAGGAATGTTGTTCAATCTTTAATGTTAAATCACTTGATTATCTGGTGAAAGCAAACTGTTCATAGAAAGGCACCTACAAGTTTTCTTCGCTTTCATATTTGATATCAATTATTTACCTGAGACATTAACTGGGTCTAGGACTATCACTTCAAGGAATATATTATAGATGGGAATCTTCATACAATACTTATTTGCCCTCTCTTATTATTCCGGATGTTCTCTGAATTTTTAAAATCTCACTTATTCCCTTTTAAGAATTATTTAGACTGTTTCTTGAATTCTTGTACACTTTTTACGCATGTACTTTCTACTTTATCAATTATACTGAATTCCAAGTGTTGCAGAGTGTAAGATGTCTTACCTGATCATACAAGAAAACTTTATTTCTTTCTTCTTCCCAACTCCTAGTCATTTTTATTAGTAAATCTACCAAAGCTGGAAATAGCAACCATTGTTTGTAAGCACATGTGGGTTTGCTGCCAGTTGGTCCAAATTATCTGTTTTGATCATATATATATATATATGTGTGTGTGTGCGTGTGTGTGTGTGTATGTACCTGGCATTCTGCTGACCATTATACGGGCACGTTCAGCACGTCTCAAGTTTTTGTGAGCTCCTCTACTGACTGAGTATCGATTCTCATCCTGGTAGCACACTTGGATTGTGAAACATACATACAATAGATACAGTCACCCTTTAAACCTATTTATGAAGATTGATTCAAATGAAAATTCTAACCCTGCTATATTCTTCTAGCCAGCGCTCCTCATCACGTGCCAACATCCACTTCTCCACTTTCTCCATGATAGCCTTCCTGCTAGAAGCCTCTTCTTTTGCTCTTGATATCTGTTCATCCATGCTCAGGAGGAGATCGGAATGGTCAATCTCCCCTGTTATACATGTACGTCAATTTCTAGGCTGTTTTTTTCCAAGTGAATATGCACGTACATTTTTTGAAATGGAATATACACACATTAGTTAGATACTTAGATTCACCTGAGGTTATGAGGTTAATTATATTGTTCATCTCTTCCCTTGAAGGAATCTCCACATGTGATTTCTTGCATATTAATTCCAGTTCCTCCTGCTTCTTCTGGAATAGCTCCTTCATCTTGCTTGCTTTAAGTTGATCCAGTCTCTTTACTTCAGCTTGAGTCTTGTAAAAAGTTGTGGATTTTTTAAATATGAGTTTCTGATGTTTTATGGATCATTTAAGTTAGATACCTACCTGCTGGACTATTTCTAGAGTAAGACTTCCTGGATCTGTTACTTCTGCAGATGCAAGTGACAACAAATTGATTACATGGGAAAAAGATTGTCGTTCACGGTATGGTGTGTCCATAAGATTCCATAGATTTGACAGTGCTTTGCCTAAATGGTGAAGCTGCAAAATATATCAAGAATATGACAAATTTGTAAAATGGAAAGCATAAAAGTGAAGGGAAAAAAACTCAGTACTTGAAGCTTCCTGAAGCATTTATTTGACAATAGCCTCCCAACAGGTTAGTACTCCCATATTATATAAGTTTTATAATTTTGTATCCTAGATGTCTTTTTTTGTTATTTTGATGAAAAAAAAAAAACCTATGCCACTGTTATAATAATTATTAGAGCTAACAGATGTTTTTAAGTTCCTTTAATAACTGGGATAAATCCTTAGAAAGTAGAGAATGTGTGTTCTGCCAAGTTTTTCAAATATAACAAATTTTATATAGACCAAAAAACAATAGTATTATTTTACCTTGTCCAGCCGATTTTGCTTTTCTTCGAAAAGGGATTCCACTGTGATATTGAGTTTATCTAAGATAGTGTCACTTATATTTTTTGTTATTCCACATAAATCATTTAAGCTTGGATGAACTTCCATGATGATTGCAGAAGAATCCTTTCCCAAGATCGTGGACAAGCTGTGTATTATGTCTATATATTTCTCCACTTGCTGAAGTCTTTCATTCTTCAAATGAAATCACAAAAAATAGCATGAAAATGTTACAAGTTTGAAGAATACTACCCCCTTAATGATGGGGTTAAAAACATAAACTGCTTCTAGGTACCTTCTCATTGTAAAGTCTTTGCAACTCATTCTGATACTCCTCTAGTCTTTTTAGTGAAAGATCATTCTCGTTTACTACAATGGTTGAGGGTTCATTGTTTGAGTTACCTGCAATTTCTGCAGAAATTTTTTGAATTTGACCTTGCACAGCTCGGAATTGGTTTAACCTCTCTTCTTTCCTCAAGCGCATTTCCCGGAGTGCTGGAGTGATTGAATCTAGCTGCTCTTTTAGTGTACCTGCCCTTTTCTCCGGCTGTTCCGTCAGTACTGTCATCAGTCTTGTGTCTATACTCTATACCTGATTCATTATGTCTTGTTGAAGCATAAACTTTATTGAGGTCACATTTAAGAAGTAAGATTCTCTAGCAAAGTTGTATTGCTTGCTAAAACTTGGCTCAGCAACTAATCTGTTTTCTAATATCTTTCTTAATTATTTCGCAACAGAATATTGTGTCGACTTTGAGCAATGAGTAGTTAAAAGCATAAATGTTATTTAATTAATAATTAATAATTTGCTAATAATTAGCACAGGCTTACTTTAGATGTATGTAGTAGGATCTTGTTTGCTTATCATTGTTCTTAGTTCTGATTGTTTAACTACTAACTGGAGATGGCTAAATGGAATACGTACCCGTCCAGGCAGAGATCGTTCACCAAGGGACAAAAGAAGGTGGGTAAATTCAGCCTCAGCCTCGGCCAATTCCTGATGCAGACGAGTTCTAGATATATTTGCTCTGTCAACTTTTCTTCTGTAAACCTCGAGGCACTCTTGCTCCAAATCTAGCAGAACCTTCTCCCTTTCGAACTTATCTTCTCCAACTTCATCCCATATTATCTAAATTCAATTAAGATAAAAAAAAAATGAAATGTAAAAGAAGTTATCTAAAGATATATATAATGTATGAAATAAATAAGTCTCTTGCCTGCAGTTCCTGTAACAGGAATCCACATGAAGTCTCTAGCAATGTGGAACTTCTCATTCCAATAGGTGTCTGGAATGAACCCATTTGATTTGATGGCACCCTTCAGTATAGATCGAACTTAGAGACTACTGTACTGTGGAGAGAACTTCCTGGATGAAAAACTGAATGAAGAAGCAAAATTCAAGAATGATGAGAAAGAAGCTTTGGTGTCAGTGGGGGTAGTATTTACATTTGGTATTAGTTTTTGCTTAAAAGACAAGGATGGCAGAGGTGGGTAATGTAAGCTTTGGGTTCAAGAATCAGCCGGTCATTTGATCCTTCAGACTTTATCTATTTTTTCCCACTCTTTTATTTTTTAAATTGTATTACATATGTCTCTGTCTTTAGAACCTAAAATTGATGGACTTCCTTATTCAGTGATATCAGATGTGATATGTGTTTTGCACCAGGCTCCGTCAAGTATAGCACTTTTTATTTTATAGGACTTGATTCCTACGTTATCTTTCACAAATATATGATGCTGATCTTGATTGGGATAGATAAGTGTGAAATAATTATTTTTTGCTTTTTGTAATGGATGTTAAAGTTGATTATTTTTCTCTCAAGTTTCCAGAAGTGAGATCAAATTTAGTAGGCCATCATTATCACGTGTATTGTGAGCTTTTTTTTAAAAAAGAAAAGAAAAAGAGAGAGTAGTTTATTTAGGTGTAAAGACAGCAGCAGCAAAATTAATTTTGGAGTTCTTAATAAAAATACTGAATAAAACGTCCTACCTTATTCCAGCAAAAGAGTAAAGCTAAGCTGTGTCTTGTCAAGGACGAAAGGCATCATAAAGATATAAAATGAGAATATTGAATTCATTTTTTTTCTCCAGAATATTGCATTCATGAATTTTACAACACACCCTTTGGGAATCGGCATCCCCTGGAGTTGTTTTTAATCGAATTGAAGGGGGAAGAATGTTGAGACTTGAGAGAGAACGAGAGCACAAGTGCCAGTTAATAAGTTCAACAACATATTATAGAACACAAGATGTAGGATATATATTATTATAAATGGTAAAACATAGAAGCCACCTGCCATATAATTGACGAATTTTCATTCCAAGAAGCACCGAACCTCAGTCATGTACTTTTTTTTATTGGAAATATTATTATGCTAATCTGCACGGACCAATGAATATAAATATATATTTTCCCCCTCTCAATCATTGTAAAGTGACCACTTTCACAAACAATATTGGAGATCAAATCTGTCTTTACCCAAAAATAAGGTTTAAGGAAGACAGAGTTTCCTTTTAACACATTGATAAGCTAATAAAGAAACAAATATTAGTACAAATCATGATCCAACAGAAGAAAAAAGCAATTCTAGATAGGTTGGTACATGCGACGGCTGTACGTATACAGAATGGCCTGGACTGGGGTCATACTCAATACATGTGTTATACACATGACACATGGACCTATGTATAGTATAAATCCGGATAATTCTTTGCATGTGCCTTGCAGTGAATTTTTTTTGTCGTAGAGCTTTTTTGAGAATGTTTTATTTTCTATTAAAAATTAAAAACGATTAACTAAATATACTCTAATTGTTGAGCTTTTTTTGGGTATTAGACAATACTAGAGTTTAGGATAGGCCTCATCATTGGAGTTGTGTCTAATGAATCTTCACTACTAAGGATATTTCCTTTTTAAGTGATATTTAATCCCTACTAAAGAGGGTAAAAGAAAATAACAGGGAAATTTCTTTCACATAGAAATTTAATCCCTACTAAGGACTTTGTAAACAAATGTATCAATTCTCTTTAATAAATTAGGCTAAGGGGAACCAATTGTATGTATTCCGGGGACCACCTGCTATATGTGCATGTATGAGGACAAGCCAATTTTAAATAGTCCTTGTTTTAGCATTAAACAAGTAAAAAGGAAATAGTTTAGCATCACAACACACGGTATCCAAAAAGCATCAATATCTATAACTTCGGTTATTAATTTTGATTTAAAAGATAGCTATTAATTGCTGGATTAATGGAATGCGTACTTTTGTAAAATATTTACACTTCATAACGTATCAAAAGTACACTAAGTTGCGGGTAAACGATAACGACTGAAGTCTCCCATTAAATGTTAGCTGAGCTGATTTTTACGCAACACTTTGGTTCCACTTCCTCAAGCATGGGAACACGGCAATCATTAACGCCTCATTCCCTTTCTTACTGCTGATGCTAAGGTGGCAACTGGCAAGTAGTAACAAGGCCGTTTGCAGAGCACATGCATTGTCTTGCCACTTCGATAGTATGCTTCATTTTAGCTTGTTTGCAGGGCAAAATCAATAACAACATATTCTATTAAATTAGCTTTCTCCTTTATCAAATGTTGAACAAGGGTTGAATGTTGGTGAGCCGAGTCCCAAAAATTAATACCATTAGGGTAGTCCGGGTCCACAAATTATGTGATGATTAAACAACCACAAGCTGTGTGGCATAGGCTCCATTTGTAAACTAGGCTTGATACGAGAAGATACTATATCTTTGCAGGATTCAAAACTCACAAAAAATACCTTTTATAATAAGGGGCAAAGATCACTCACGGACTTGGGGGACACAAATTATTGAGGGAAAGAGATGCTATAGCTAATAGCTTGTTGACGAGAAATTATGCTAAAGACCGGGCGTTATCGGCAGTAAACAGGGTGGAATTCAGTGGAAAGCCTTTGTCTTTGAAGATATGAAATATGTATAAACAACACTTCCAAAATACCCTTGATCCAATACTTAGTAGGTGTCATCAAATTTAAAAATAAGAGTTGGGTTCTAGAACATAAGAAAATGAACCATTATTTTGTAAAAATAAGTATGTCGCACAGATTTAGCAATTGATCTCTGGTAATTGGACCGTTCCAACTGCTTGAGCAGGGCCTACTTTAACTTACGTTGAGGCCCAAGAAAATAATACATATACCTCATCATCCCATTTATAACACAGAAATTAATTAACCATTTTACAGTATAATTTACATCATTATTTGGCAATAAATTGTCATGTATGGTAAAATTTGTAATTTTTGTAATAATACTTTAAAATTGATATACTTGGATAATTATAAAAAAATTTACACTGATAAAAATTAAATTCTGATTTATCTATTGAGAAACTTTGGTATGTCCACGAAAATGGTATAGATTAACATGTTTTTCTTAACATGAAATTATAGTTTGCATTTTCCATACACCAGAATAAAAAAGGACTGGGAGGTACAATGATTTGGAGGAGCTCGTGAAAGAGTTTGCAGCAATGTACAAAACTCTCAAATTGTAGCTTTACCAGACTATGAACTTGTAATAATTGATTCAATTGATAGATATGCATAATCTAGGCTTCCAATCACTAATTAGTCAAAACTTCCAAACGAGAATATCGTGGATGCAATTTAAAGATACAAATCTACCCGCCAACGTGAAATTTTCTTCGAGTAAATTACACTGACCTCCCTTTAGTTTTTTTGAGATTGCACAAACCTCTCCTATTTTTTTAACGTTTACAATAACCACCATTATAGGGATAAACAGTATAATATTTTTCAAATAATAAGAGGAGGTTAATGTAGGGACCAAAAAAAGAGAGGGTATCGGATAAAATTCAACGAAATCTCAGGAGATTCAAGTGTTATTTACTCATTTTCTTTAGCACTGGTAAAGGAGTCGAGTTCATTTTAATTTAGAGCTATCATGTAAGGAATGATGAGGATAAATTACAGATATGCTAGTTAATGGTCATAGATTAAATCTACGGATTCAATAAGCAGGTGAGCGGGAATGTACACAAACAATGCTGTAGCTTGAGCCCCTTGTTAACAAAGAAGACTGTAAGAAGGCATGTCTTCAATCCGTAGAACATCATCCATCAACAACTCTTTCTCTAGCTGAAGTCGCGCGGATTTCAAGACATCCTGTGATAAAGAACATTTATTTCAACCTCTTTGAATAGAAAGATATTTACATATGCGGCAATTGTCTGGCCCATGTATCAGACTGATGATATACGGCATTTTATTCATAAACTATACCTAAAAAAGCACAAATAGATTCTTACATTAAATTCCATATATGTAGCATTTCTCTCCAGCCACTGTTTGTCCATAACCACGAATGCCACGCAATAAAGCAAGTCAAATGCCCACTCATTTTCTGCAGATGTATGAGAATACTAGAACAATGGTTAGAGATCGCCTTTGAACTCCCAAGTAAATGCCATAAAAGATAATATCTCAAAACATTCTTGCATACAAATTAGGAACGGAGATATATCAAGAAGAATAGTGAAGGCAAACGATAAAATTGGGATCAATTCAAGCTACCTTCCAAAAGCAAAATATAACAAAAACAGTTACTGATTCTAACCTGAAAGCATCTGTAGAAAAACTGCTCTTACAAAAGTCCTGGGTTTGGCTGCAAGTGAAGAAACTGCCCAGCATTAGGAATATTGTTGTAATTATGATGACAAAACCTATCCCACTTAAGATTAGAATATTATGTAATTTGAGTTTCCTTGGAGACTTGGGCAACAAGATTCACGTTTAATCAAATGGGAGAATGTGTTACTATTACTAAAATGAGTCAACAACTATCTTTTGGTGCAAAATGCTTTTCATGACGTACTGGCATCAAGGTCCAGCATTTGCATAATCATAAATGTGATATTAACGCCAGCAACAGCAAACGGATACTCCCAAACAGCTCCTTTTCCTCCTTGTTTCTTCAATAGGCACTGAAAAGAAGTCTGCAACAAGTAGAGAAACATCAAAACAAAAGCAAATAAATTATTTGTAAAGGTCAGAAGTTGGGATGAAAGCACTTATTTCTTTCATCTATAAAATATCACATTATTAGTTTTTACTTAGTCAAGATGCGGATACAGATTTTTTTATTTTGGAGGTCTAAGATAGAAATGGTACCGCTGAAATATAGTAGTAAGTTCAGAATCTTACTGAGAATGTCTTCGCAAAGAATAGTAAGTTCTCCAATGAAATGAAACCAGCTCCCCTGTTCTCAAAAATTGGTCCAGAAAAGCAAAGTAAATCATGTCAAGAGCAAAAACAGCACAAAAGCTTAAGAAAGGGGTGATAAGGCAAATATAACCTGAAATCAGTAGATGGATCTCTACCCTGCCATCCCATTTCTTTCCATTGATCAGAAATCAAGCTTTGGAGCTCCTGACCAGGGAACGAAGCAGACCACAGAGCTCTCAATGCTTCCTGTCCTTGAAAGAATTTCTGGATGAGTAACTTGACAAAAAAGGCTAAAGAGATGTTAAGAAATAAAATTTCAATACTGCTGAATCTGGTTTGATTGTTTGAACCATCAATTTTGCACGTTGATTTGCTGGTATAAATTTAGCTGAGAATAAGATTGCAGCAAATCCCTCAGCAAATGATGCAAAGGAAAATAATAAAACTAGGATATATGTTGGTACCAATAGTTACTGAATTTATACCTGGTGATCAAGCTTGGAAGCGTCAAAGTAAACTTTCATTCGGCGCTTAAGTCTTCTCAGTCTTTCCTCCTACAAAATTTTCACAAAGTTGCTGCTCAATGAATTCATTTTTCTTTGGACAAAACTTAAATATAGTACTTTAGGTACTAGTGGTGCTATTCTTCAATCAGAATTAGAAATTTACCTCAGTAATCCGCATAATAAAAGCATGTATTAAAAGATTTCGTAGATTATCAAGGTGAATCTCCAATTCTAATTAGAGAACAGTACCTAAGATACTATATCTAAGTTTTGTCATTTTTTTTTCTCTTGTTTTCCTCACTGCTCTCAGCCCTCAACGAATTTGTGACAAGAAAATATATGAGGGGGAAAAAACAAATTATTAAACCATTTGTAATGGAAAACACCAGACCGTATGTAAACAAATTTTGAATGCATTCTCAATAATTGTTTCTGCAATTATTCTCAGAAAACAAAACAAGAATTCCAATAAAATGAAATTCTAGTTATAATCACATTTTTCAATTACCTTCGAAACAGTTTGTTTGTTTCCAAAAGTTTTCAGTTATTCTCAAAAATTATCTTGAAATATATTTTCACAAACGCCCCAAGTTGTCATTGAGAAAGTTGCGCATTTGTAAATTGCAGCCTTTGAGAAGAGTGGGATGGGACAATATACAAATAGTTCAACTTCTTGAACTGATAGAGACACAAATTGGTAAAGAGCCCAACTTTGATAACTTCAATTGTAACTTGGGAAGAGGGTTTCTATTACACTTCCATAAACACAATAAAAACACTATAAAGCAGGAAGATGGCATTCAAGCTTGTCCAGAGTATGAAAAAGCAGTAAAACAGGTTCAAGTCAATTCAATAATGTCCCGGCTAGGAGAGTACCACTTTTGAAGAAAAGATGCGACACATAAACTAAAACTGAACACGTTCAGAAATTAAAAAGCTAAAAATTATACAACAGTTATTTAAGTAGAAAACTACAACTAGTCAATCAAGTAAAACAGCAATGTGTAGCTTGTAAGTCACTAACCTGTAAAGGTGTCAAACTAATGCAGATTCGTTGACAGTTTCCCTTACGCTTGAAGCAAACACAGGTGAGTCCTTTACCAATCCATGCGGGGGAGCCACACGTTGCATGATCTGTATATAACCAATCAGGAGACTTCCCCATTCAAGCCTTTTTTTTCTTTTAACCTTTCTCAAACAAAGCCAGTCACTCGGTTGAGGAAAGGAATTAAAAAGACCTTATCTTATTTTTTAACAAGTTGAAGTAGCGCATGACCAAAGCAAATGCACTAATCAATAAGCACAGTTGTGGCAGAAATGTTGTGTTTTGGGTGGAACCGAACCGTATCACTTTGGAGGGGACACAAAGGGAGTTGCGTATGGTGGAGGAGGAGAAGGAAGTGCGGTAATTTGAACAGTGTGCATTGTCGTCTTTTGCCCCGACAAACAAAAAAGCAAAATGACTTAGACAAACCGTGAGCTGTGATGTTGGGCCTATGGGACCCTATACGACCACGTGGGTAGATGAAGATTCATTACATACATATTATCCTCTCCATGTGACCAATAAAATAACTCCTCCTTTTCTTTTCTTTTTTCCTTTTGTCTTTGGCCTTTGGTTTTTTTTTCATGTGTTCGTAATCGTGACCAGTTATTAGTTCAGTTCTTCTGGTTTGGTAACTTCCCATCCCCACCATTCCCATGATCTTGTTTGTGACATCAGACTTCACTTACTGTAACAACTAACAACTCCATTAGTAACACAATCCTATCCTATGTAGTTTTGTTTGGTTTGACTAGTTTCACTTTTCACACATGCTTTCGTACTAGGTGGCCCTAACCACTCCCCTCTATTCTTGACGTGACGAAACAAACAAACCGTCCGCTTCAAAACACCGAATTCGGCACTGAAATTGATTAACACCTCTCTATTAAATTTCTTTTTCTTTTTTTTTTTCGGTTTGGCAACATTGGATTCTTCAAATTTTGGAAACATTATATTATTCTTTTATCTCAAAACCCAATGTTATCTTCAATAAATGGCTCGCAAATTATATTGCTAATAACGAGGGGAAAAGTGAAACTACATGAACGAAATAGCGTAAACAGATCAGAGCCTTTGTAATTTCACTCGACAAAATTACTAAAAAACTATCGAAAAAAATAAAATTATATTAATGCAACGAAACAGAACAATGAAATCATTGAAGCGAAGAAATGAAGAAAGACAAAATATATTAGGATTATAAAACTAGATGCAGTTTGTTAAGTGTTTTTAGTTTTGTTCTTTATTGAAATTTTACTTCGATATTCTATGTTGATCTTTGATACAAATTTTTATTATACAAATTAGGTAAAACTCCAACTCTAACTGAAGAATAACTAAATGTACCTAACCAACTGCCGATATATTAATATGTGAAAACTCAAAATAAAACTGTGTTGTAGAAGAATGGAAAACGAAGGTGGGCGTACCTGAAGCGTGAGAGAGGGAGGAAGAAGGAGAGGAATCGCAAATGGCGACGAAGGTGCCATTGATCCTAACGAGGCCCATCAAGGGCTGAATCCTAATCTTTTGGTTTCTAGGATCTGCGAAATCCAATTGGATGGTAGTACTCTCTCTAGTACTTATTCTAAGAAGGGAGAACAAAAGTGTTCTTGTATTTGATTACCCTGTTGTTTCCAAACTCCACGTCTGTCTCATCTATCTTCATGTACCAAATTGGACATGAGGCTTTTGCCCTAGTTGTGTCCAACTAATTGTGTTTGAAACATAAATAAATGATTTGACTGAAATAAATAAATAAATAATGAGAATTCTCATGACTGAAATTGTGGCATTAATTAACTTTAAGTTAGACATAATAATTAAATAAAATCCTCTCTGAAATAACAATTTCCGAATTCGAACGGCTAATATTGTGGCTAAAATAAAAATTATGTTTAAAAGAAATGATTTAACCTTAGAATTCTTATACCACGTTCATGTATATAAGATTTAGAGGTGGCATAATTGGCCTCATCCGACGGGCCGATGGGTCATTAAAATTTTAATCCAAAAAAAATTGAACAAAATTGACTTGGTTTGATGGACTCGACGGGTTGGGGTGGCCCATAAAAATTAGACCCAAAAAATAGCAAGCCTATTTGGTTTGGTATTATTATTTTTTTTATTTTTTTCTTTGTAAAATATATATAAAATTAAGAAAAAAAATTACTAGCCAATAGGCATGTAGGGTTAGGTCGAGCCAAGAAAGAAGTAGCCCATAACAAATTTGGGCCAGCCTGGCTTGTTTTTCATGCTTTGGTCTGTTAGGTTGGGCTGGGCGACCCATTTTGACAACTCTAATAAGAGTTTCTTTTTGAAATTTGTTTGTCTTTATTTATAAGATTCATTTCAAATTGTTTCTTGTATTAACTAGTGGATTATCTATGCATTCACACAGGTCATATTTGTCTTTATGCATGTTTTAAAACCACTTATGTATATAATTATTTGCTTAAAAATATGACGTATGAGACAAAACCAAACATCAGAATTATATAATAAAAATCTACTTATATTCAATTTTTTTTCGAAGGAATAACAAAATACTCCAATTACTTTGGTATAGCAATTAAAGATAAGTGATACACATTTGGACCCATATATTCTATATTCAAAGCAACATTGTCGTTGAAAAAAAGGCCACAACCCAATCAAGAGTGAACTACCTATGGAGAAGTTGATAAAGAGTACCATCCCTTTGACTCGCACTAAACTACCTATGAGCCATGGATCCACCTATTGTTTAATATGCACACAAAAGGCATGACTTGAAACAATACAACCCCCATGAATCTAGTGCAAAGAATGATTAATCATAAGTTAAAATTACATAACTCAAACTCAACTTTGGGAATAATTATTTGATTAAATTGAACCAATACAAACATCAAATAAAAGAGTAAGACAACAAGCAACACACAGGGTTAGTGATAGAAATAATACACTCCCCCCCCCCCCCAACACTCTCCTCTCTAGTTAGTGATTAAATTGAATTAAACCACCACAAACATCAAATAAAAGAGCAAGTAACATATAGAGCATATTCCATAGTAAGCATCCATGAAAAAATGGAACCAAGTATTTATATGTGCTACATAAAGGTCTTCAAAATTTATTAGTGTGTACATTATAATATGTTGGCAAGCAAAATTACAAAGAAAAGTTAGGAGTTAGAATCACAAATCAAAAATCAAAATACTTAATAGCAAACCAACAATAATACCACAAAGATGTGAGAGTGTGAGTGCTTGTGTCAAAGGAAGAGGCGACTCCGCAAAGTGGTGGCGCATAGTGCCATTGATTGTAGATGAAGGGGAGGAGAACAAAGTCTAATGGGATAACAAAGTTTGAAGTCTTCCATGGTTTCAAATTCTAGAAGAGACCTGCAAACACAAACAAAAGAAAATGTTAGGAACAAAAGAAATGGAAAAAATAGAAATATCATACTAAAGTCATCATAAATGATAACCTTGTTTATGATATAAAGAATTAAGAATGTCTATCAACTAATAAGTTAAAAATAAGAATAACGCTCAGTTTTAATATCATAAACATTAAAATAATGTTTTAAACCCAATGTAAACAAAGTACATATATCAAATTAAAAATTAAGAGTAAGACTTTGTGTTCTCCAAATAAAAGTCAAAAAGGATTTTTTTTAAGCTTTAGAAGAAAAAAGAGGAGGAGATACACTGTGATGACACAAATTTGGGGTAATAACTAATAAGTATTGTAATGATAATGTAGTTTGAGAAGCAATTATTTTGTTAACTAAAAGATCTTGGACAATACTATTTTTTTTATCTGCAAAATACTTGAAAGTATGATATTAGAAGATAGATTAGGCATGTGTTATGAAGGATGACATAAGGTACGTAAGGTGTACAAATACTTATGTGTTATGGAGGAAAGCCATGAAAATAGAGTTTGAAGGTTGGTATGATAATTATTTTTGTGTGTGTAAATGATGTTGGTTGAACAATTAAAGTTAGGTGGTGAGGGGTAAGATACATGTGTAACAACTTTGGTATGGTTAAGGAATGTGAGAGATAAGAGAATTAGGATTAGTAGTGCTAAACAGCTACAAGAATGCATGCTTTGTTTTCTACGATTGTGAAAGAAAATAGAGCTTGGAGGCAGATCAACCCAGCTGCTACCTATATTCAAAAAGAATGATGTTGGACAACAATATAATCAAAAGCTTCATCGTGAAAGTATAAACAAAACCATTTCAAAGTGTGACTCATATGTGAAGCTTGTCTTTCAAACTACTTATTGATTAAAATTGACATCACACAATATACTTAGAAGAGAAATTCTATTTGTATAGCACTGCAAGCATATTTTCATGTTCATGATGTGTCATTAAAGAAATTCATATAAGAATAATGTTAACTCTACTTAGAAAGGATCATTAATTTATGATATCCCTAATATGAACTCAACTTTCCTTCCATACAAAATGGTCATAATGTTCTTAGTGTGTGTTAGTAAAAAACTAATAGCATTGAAGTGGAAGAAAGCAATTAAGAAACAACACAAATTGATCAAAAATATAAGAGCATTCAAATATGATACGAGCAGAAAAAATAAGAGAAAAAAAATGAAAATAAAAGGATTGATTAGTCAATAGAAGAAACCAACAAAAGTACAAATTTTGTAACACATGGAGAAATATAAGCATGTAAGAATTAGATCAATTATGTACTTAGCATTGATTTTCTATCTAAGAACCCTAATAATGTTTCCAAATAGGTATGAGGCAACATCAACAGCCTTCAACCATCAATGAAAGAAACTTAGACAGTATGTAAATTGAAACTAAGATTGTTATTCAATAATATAACTAAGATCCTAGTATGTGTTCACCTTTAAACTGATAAAAAAAAAATTGGTTAAATTTTGTAAACTGAAATTTTGGTTACCTCATGAAACAAAACAGGTACATTTAACTAATATTGAAACATATTTACCTAACTCATACTACTATTCGACCGTAAACAACTAATATTTCAATAGGTTTTCAAAATTTGGTTAAATTGGAAAAATTCATTAGTCATTAAGATCTTAGTATATGTATGTTCACCTTTAAAATTTCCTATAATTGAATAAATCAAAATAAAGAATTCAACATAATTATATAGGAACTGAGATTACTTACCTCAAGTTAATCAAATGTAGACAACTCATCATTTTATTGTAAAATATTAATCAATAGTTGACTCTATCTACAGCTGAAGTCTTATCCTCAAATTAGGAAAACAAATCATAATTCACTCATTCGTGTGGCCAATCATATCAATATAGCAACCTCTCAAGTGTAATTGTGCAAGAGAATAAAACAAAAATAAAAAATAAAAAAAGCAACAATAGAAGAAGTAAACGAAGATGCAAAAACCAATTCTAATCGTTTTAAGCTCGTAACTACAATGTTAATAATATACCTAGTTGAAAAAAGATAGAAAATTGAAACTACCCAAATGAATCAATACCATAGAGGCATTCTTTTGCATTAAAATAAGAAAATAAAACGAAAATTGAAAGTGCAACAATGAGTAAGGGTAAGAAAAAGGTAGAAAAATAAAAAGTACCCGAATCAAAAATGGAAGAAAGAGCAAGGGTGAGAAAAATAGAATTTTTTTTACTTAATTGTCCCTTGAACATGCAACGAAAAAGAATAAGCAAAGGTAACAAAAAGAGCTTTAGTTAAGGAACAAAGAGGAAGATGCCATACTTAGGGAGCTTTTAAAGGTTGAAGAAAGTGGCATCCCAGCTCCACTTGCTCCTCTACTTCTTTATTTTTTAGATGTACCCTCTTTTGTTCAAAATCGCATATCTTGTGTATTATATTCATTTGCAAATGTTGATTGAATAGAGGGAAAAGGATGCAATGAAAAAAAAAGTTTCCCTAAATGAAAAAGTGAGTTAATAAGGGAGGGTTTGAGACAATGTTTGAAAGGATGAAGAGAAAGAATATGAAAAAGATAATGAAATTAGAGAATAAATGGCTAAAATGAAAATATATTCAAGCATGGCGTTCAAAATTCAAAAACTACAAAGGCAATGTTTTAGAGATCCTTACCTTTGTGTGTGTGTGTGTGTGACTCAAAATAACATTGCTTTGACTCAAAACATTTGCAGCAGTCAAAGGATAACACAATGAGATACCCAAATGTCGTCCAAGATAAAAGCATAATAGATAAACTTTTCACTCATCTGTGAATCCTAGGGCACGTGACACCATAAGGAATGGGGATCCTAAACTCGTTTGAGAAAATCAAAGCAAATAATGAAGAGTTTAGTCTGATAGGATATGTGTGTCTAATGACATTATGCATCATATAATCATTGCATTCCATTTCATATGCTTGTTAGTTTAAACTTCTTGGCCTTTTGAGTCCATGGTTCTATTTTCTTAGGTTTTAGAGCCTATAGCATAACTTTATTAAGCCCAATACCTATCTGACACACTTTATTTTTTTGGTTTAAACCCTTTTTCTATATAAGCCTTTTTTTGTTTGAATCCAATACCTACTTGACATATTTTACTTTTTTGTTTAAGCCCAGTACCTACCTGACACATTTTACTTTTTTGTTTAAGCCTAATACCTTTCTGGTATATTTTACTTTTTTGTCAAAGCCCAAAACTTGCCTGACACCTACATCTAAGCCCAAAACCAACCTAGCACCAACATCTAAGCCCAAAACCTATATGCCATCTACTTCAAAGCTTGAAACCTGCCTAGCATCTATATTAAAGCTCAGAACCTATCTGGTAACAATATTCAAGCTTAGAATTGACTCGACATTAACATCCAAGCCTGAAACCTGTCTAGCACCTACATTGAAGCTCGAAACCTACTCGACATTAGCATTTAAGTGCATAACCTGCTTGCCATCTACATCAAAGCTTGAAACCTACCCGACATTTGCATTAAAGCCCGAAACCTGCTCGACAACAACATTCGAGCGCAAAACTAACCCAACATCAGCATCCAAGCCCCGTAATCGACCCGACATCAACATTTAAGCCTGAAACTTGCCCGAAATTGGCATCCAAGCCCACAATCGACCTGGCATTTGCATCTTAGAAGGAATTGACTTAACACTAGGATCCAAGCCCCAAAACTAACTCGATATCTACACCAAAGCCCAAAGTTGACCCGACAACTACATAAAAGCTAGTACTTGCCTTACCCTGTATAAAGTTGATTCACTTCTTCACTTAATTCTTACTACAATATTCTGAAAAACACCATTATTCAGATTATTTAATAAAAAATAAGTAAAGGGGGACAAATATGAATAAACAATTTATCTGGATACATTTTTGGTAATTCAAAAAAATCAGAAAATAGAAGAGAAAAATTAACAAATAAATCAAAGAAGATAAAGTTGTAATGGTCACTTTTAGTGGTTAGTGGATAGTGCCTAAAAAATAGGAGGCGGTGGAGTGATTGAGTCAAAAGAAAAAGATAAGCCAATTAATAAGTAGTTAAAATCAATTTGGTTATTTAAGAGACACTGACTCACTTCGCCGGGGAGGCATTTTCTAAATCACCAAAAAACGAACCTCTCTTTCAAACACACAGATCTCATGCAAATTGACCACACTCAAGTCCACAATTGGGCAATGCCTACGAGATATCGACAAACTCAATATGCTCAAGCATTCTGTTTGAAGGCAAATAAAAAGAATCATGTTCAAAGGTTCTTATTCACCCTATCATTTTTTTAATGTTTATAAAGCATGTATCTTGTCATTTAATTTTAACTATGTACTTTGTCATTTACGTTTGCATTGTTGTTTATTGACTTTGTTTGTATTTTTTTTATGAATGTATGTATCTTCCATATGAATAGTCCTTGTCGATTTTCTTTCATTTATTTTTTCTTGGGATTTTTCCCCACTTGTTCTTTTATTTATTTCATGAATCAAATTGGGTATGTGTTTCAACGATGCTTTCTTCCTTTACATGGAATTAGAATATTAGGAATAGTTTGTCTTAGCTTTATATGAATAGTTTGTCTCCCTTTATAAGTGTTTCAACTCTTATCTTACTAATTTGAATCTATTGATAATTCCCATTTTGCATCATGTAATCAGTGCATCCTATTTCATATGCCTATTAGTTTGAACTTCTTAGTCTTATGAGTCCATGGTTTTGTTTTCTTAGGTTTTAGAGCTTATAGCATAGATTTATTAAGCCCAGCACCTACCTGGCACACTTTACTTTTCTATTTAAGCCCAATACATACCTGACACATTTTACTTTTCTGTTTAAGCCCAGCACCTACCTGGCACATTTTACTTTTTTGATTAAGCCTTGTACCGTCTTGGCATATTTTACTTTTCTGTCAAAGCCTACAACCTTCCCGACATCAGTATCCAAGCCCAAAAGCTGTCCGACACCTGCATTCAAGTCTAGAACCTGCCCTACATCTACATCAAAGTCTAAAACCTATCCAAGCCCGTAACCTGCCTGACATCTACATCAAAGCCTAAAACTTTCCTAGCATCTGCATTAAAACTCGGAACTTGCCTAGCAACAACATTTAGTCCCAAAACTGAGTCGACATTAGCATCAAAGCCTGGAACCTACTCGACATCAAAGCTCGAAACCTACCTGACATTTGCATTAAAGACCAAAACCTACTCGACAACAACATTCAACCCTAGAACTGACCCGACATCAGCATCCAAACCCTATAATTGACTCAGCATCAACATTCAAGCTTGAAACTTGCCCGAAATTGGAATCCAAGCCCACAATCGACCCGACATCTGCATCTTGGAAGGAATTCACTTGACATTAGGATCCAAACTTGGAACTAATTCGACATCTACATTAAAGCCCAAAGCTGACCCGACGCCTGCATAAAAGCCACTGCCTGCCTTACCCTATAAAATTTATTTACTTTTTTACTTAATTCTTATTACGATATTATGAAAAACACCATTATTCAGATTGTTTAATTAAAAAATAAGTAAAGAGGGACAAATGTGAATAAACAATTTTATCTGGGTACATTTTTGGTAATTCAAGAAAAATCAAAAAGTAGAAGAGAAAAATTAAAAAATAAATCAAAGAAGATAAAGTTGTAATGGTCGCTTTTAGTGGTTAGTGGATAACGCCTAAAAAATAGGAGGTGGAGGAGTGATTGAGTCAAAAGAAAAATATAAGCCAATTACTAAGTAGTTAAAATCAATTTGGCTATTTAAGAGACACTGACTCACTTTGTTGGGGAGATATTTTCTAAACCACCAAAAACCAAACATCTCTTTCAAACACACAGATCTCCTACAAATTGATCGCACTCAAGTCCACAATTGGGCAGTGCCTACGAGATATCAACACACTTAAGATGCTCAAGCATTACGTTTGAAGGAAAATAAAAAGAATTGTGTTCAAAGGTTCTTATTCACCCTATCATTTTTTTTTAATGTTTATGAAGCATGTATCTTGTCATTCAATTTTAACTATGTACTCTGCCCTTTACATTTGCATTGTTGTTTATTGACTTTGTTTGTATTTTTTTATGAATGTATGTATCTTCCATATAAATAGTCCTTGTCAATTTTCTTTCATTTCTTTTTTCTTGGGATTTTTCCCACTTGTTCTTTTATTTATTTCATGAATCAAATTGGGTATGTGTGTCAACGATGCTTTCTTCCTTTATGTGGAATTAGAATATTAGGAATAGTTTGTCTTGGCTCTATATGAATAGCTTGTATTCCTTTATATGTGTTTTATCTTACTAACTATAATCTATTGATAACTCCCATTTTGCATCATATAATCATTGCATCCTATTTCATATGCCTGTTAGTTTGAACTTCTTGGTCTTTTGAGTCCATGGTTCTGTTTTCTTAGGTTTTAGAGCCCCATAGCATAGATTTATTAAGCCCAGCACCTGCCTGGCACACTTTACTTTCTATTTAAGCCTAATACCTACTTGGCACATTTTATTTTTTTATTTAAGCCCAGTACCTACCTGACACATTTTACTTTTTTGTTTAAGCATAGTACCCTCTTGGTATATTTTACTTTTCTGTCAAAGCCTAGAACCTGCCTGGCATCAGTATCCAAGCCTGGAACTTGCCTGACACCTGCATTCAAGCCTAGAACTTGCCCTACACTTGCATCGAAGTTTGAAACCTATCCAAGCCTGAAACCTACCTAACATCTACATCAAAGCCTGAAACTTGCCTGGCATTTGCATAAAAACTCGGAACTTGCTTGACAATAACATTCAGTCCTAGAATTGACCAGACATTAGCATCAAAGCCTGGAACTTACTCAACATCAACATCTAAGCATGGAACTTGCCCAATATATGCATCCAAGCCCGGAACCTACCCGACATTTGCATTAAAGCCCAAAACTTGTTTGACAACAACATTCAAGCCCATAACTGACCCAACATCAGCATCCAAGTCCCATAATCCACCCGACATCAGCATTCAAGCTCGAAACTTGCCCCAAATTGGCACCCAAGCCCACAATCGACCTGGCATCAACATCTTAGAAGGAATTGACCTGACACTAGGATCCAAGCTCGGAACTAATTTGACATCAACACCAAAGCCCAGAGCTGACCCGACACCTACATAAAGCTAGTGCTTACCTTACCCTGTATAAAATTGATTCACTTATTTACTTAATTCTTTCTACAATAATCTGAAAAACACCATTATTCAGATTATTTAATAAAAAATAAGTAAAAGGGGACAAATGTGAATAAATAATTTTATCCAGGTACATTCTTGGTAATTCAAAAAAATCTGAAAATAAAAGGGAAAAATTTAAAAATAAATCAAAGAAGATAAAGTTGTAATGGTCACTTTTAGTGGTTAGTGGATGTGCCTAAAAGATAGGAGGTGGTGGGGTGATTCAGTTAAAAGAAAAAGATAAGCCAATTATTATGTAGTTAAAATCAATTTGGCTATTTAAGAGACACTGACTCACTTCTCTAAGGAGGCATTTTCTAAATCACCAAAACACAAACCTCTCTCTCAAACACACAGATCTCATGCAAATTGACCCCACTCAAGTCCACAAGTGGGAAGTGCCTACGAGATATCAATAAACTCAACATGCTCAAGCATTACGTTTGAAGGCAGATAAAAAGAATCATGTTCATAGGTTCTTATTCACCCTATCATTTTTTAATGTTTATAAAACATGTATTTTGTCATTGTCACAACTGGGGTCACAACGGAACGGCGAAAAAAGAAATGAAATCAGAGGAGTCACCACCAAATTTTATTAAGGAAAACCTTGAAAAAATCCTTTAAAAGGATAATAGTCTTTGAAACCAAATATGGGTTCGGGAGTCGATCACACGTAGGGAAGGTACTAGCACCCTACGACATCCGTCATAAAAACGATTACCCTTAATTAAATGTGCAAAAATGGATAGCTTTTAAAATATTCATTTTACCCCTTAAAAGAATTGTTTTATTTATTTACAAATTTTATTAAAAGAAAGATCAATTTTTATTGTTTTTTATTTTTGAGATCGACAGGAGTGAGCTCCTACTCTTACGTATCCTCAAGTACAAGAAGGAATCAAACTCATGTAGTTCTTTAGGTAGAAAATTGTTTGTTGGTTGATTGTTTTTATTTTATTTTTAATATTTTAAAAGGCTTATTCGATAATTAAATAGGAAGTGCATCCAAAATGACTATCAATACACCTTTTAAGGTTCTTGAAATACCCAAATAAGAAGTGCATCCAAAATGGATATTACTAAAATCTTTATTAATGAAAAAGTTTGTTTTAAAAATTTTAGAATTTTTAATTAAAAGGGTTTTACAATAACCAACTAGGAAGTGCATCCAACATGGCTATTGTTTCACTTTTTAAAGATTTTTATAATAGTCAAATAGGAAGAAGTGCATCCAAAATGACTATTAATAAAACCTTTGTTATTTTATTATTATTAAAATATTTGTATTATACATATTGTATATTTTAAAAGAATAAAAAAATGATAACCAAATAAGAAGTGCATCTCAAATAGTTATCATTAGTTATTTTAAAAACTAATAATGTTCAAATAAGAAGTGCATCCAAGATGGTCATTATCAAGTTTGATTATTTATTTTTAAGTAGTGAGACAAAGAATTGTTTGTTTACATATTATTTTATTATTCCTTTATTACTATTATTATTATTATTATTATTATTATTACTTCATTCTTGTGTAAACCTTTTCATTTTACTACTTATTTTTTTCTAAAACCCACTTATAAATCCTTTATTGATGACACGGTGACAATTATTGTAAGATTTAAACTAGGATTTATTGAAAGCACAAATTGAAACCTATTTCAAGATTCAATTCGAAGCTCACCATCATAAACCATCCACGTGATTTAGTTTGATAAAAAAAAAAGAAAAAAACTAACAATTAGCATGTCTCTTATAACAACCATACCAGCCAGAGGTGAAAATAATGAAAGGAAGTCAAAAGCACAAAAAGACAGAGTAATAGAAACAAGAGGCATCACACCAAAACAGCAATTTCAGAGTAGTGGTGAATTTAAAAAACGCTGCCATTTGGATCTATATTCAAACAATGCAACAACATATATTAAAAGGCAGTCAGACAAATACAGCAATAGGATAGTTCAAATCCAAATTCAACCAAAAGAAACACTAGGCACCACACTGACAATAGTGAAAATGAATCGAATAAACAAATAGGAATGGAAAAAAGGTTAGGAGCAGGTTTGTGTTTAAATAGACAAATCTGCAAGGTAAAACATCTAGCAAGCATATCAAGTATTTAGATCAAGCAGTGAATGCCAAACTGAGAGGGGGCAATATGAGACGCAATGGCACTAGCATATACAGGAGTACAGTGACGTGAAGAAGGTATGTCCCTAGGTCTGAAATTGGTATACTGTCAAGGTGAGGCGAAGGTTCATACCAGTGCTGCCAGACCTGCAAACACCTGTGCGTGTTGGTGTTGGATGGTGCTACAGCTCCAGATCTGAGTATGCAAGCGTGATGAAGTTGCAGTCGGTGCAAGATGGCAGTAGTTTGGTTCTTGTGTTTCTGTTTTAGTGCTAGTAATTCAGCGGTTCGTGGAGGTTGAGTGGCATGGCTTTTGTGTGAGAGTGAGACCAAGAACAAGAGGGAATGACGGAGAGAGTCCTCTTTTGTGGAGAGGGAAGAGTGCTCTTTATGGTGTCTTCTGCGTTTTCTCTGAGAGAAAGAAAATATGTATGTGATTGTGTAAAAGTGAGTGTTGGTGACGTGAGTGAATGTGAGGATAGTGTGTGAGAAAAACATAGGTCCATGGAGTGAGAGAAAATAAAATAAAAAAATAAAATGTGAGTGTGTGTGTGTGTGATACGTGAGTTGGTGAGAATTGTTAGTTTGATGAGAGAGAATGAAAAAAAATGGTTGGCGTTATTTTATTATATTTTTATTTTTTCAAATAAAATAAATAAAAATTGTTGCAACAATTTTTGCTATTTACTTATTTTTGCTTTCTTTTCTTTAATTTCATTTCCATTTTTTTATTTTTTTCATTTTAATTTTTAATTTTAACTGCCTGCACGAAATTAGGTGTTCACGGTCATTCAATTTTAACTATGCATTCTGGCCTTTATGTTTCTGTTGTTTTTTATTGACCTTGTTTGTATTTTTTTTTTATGCATGTGTGTATCTTCTATATGAATAATCCTTGTCGGTTCACTTCAATTTCTTTTTTCTCGGGATTTTTTCCCCTTGTTCTTTTATTTATTTCGTGAATCAATTCGGGTGTGTGTGTCAACGATGCTTTCTTCCTTTACGTGGGATTAGAATATTAAGAATAGTTTGTCTTGGCTTTTAGGTTTTTCTTAATGAAAAAAAAGGAAAAGAAAAAATGTTAGAAAGGTCGTGTGTTTGCAGGACATGTATATATTAGCTATTTCCAATCTTTTCTTTTTGTTTTGCCTTCTAAATTATAAATACAAAATAAAAATAATAGTAAAAAAAAATCTGAAACTTTGTTTTTTAATTAATGTATAAATTGCTCATGGTATTTT
This sequence comes from Spatholobus suberectus, assembly GCA_004329165.1. Taxonomy (NCBI): domain Eukaryota; kingdom Viridiplantae; phylum Streptophyta; class Magnoliopsida; order Fabales; family Fabaceae; genus Spatholobus; species Spatholobus suberectus. The sequence continues at coordinate 55,420,039 of CM014737.1, read as the reverse complement.
GTGGTGTGGAATAAAAATAATGGTTTTAATTTATGCAATGTTTTGCAATATTAAATGAGTGGTGGGTTCTACCTTTAATGTTACTTAGATTATAAGTGTTTACAGAATAGTCATTTGTTATCATAAACTTTGCGCATAAATTAAAATAAAAAATATTTTCTTTAAAAAAGTTAGAAAATAAATGCAATTTATCCAAATATGCAACAACTGATAATGTTAACCGAATAACAATTATCTTTAATGTTATTTGGGTCGTAAGGATTTAATAATTAGCCATTTGCTAACTTGAACCCTTGTGTGAGAATAAGTTCTATACAAAAAATATTCTTTAAAAAAATGTTCTTTTGAATTTTAAAATTTTTCCTTTTTTTCGTAAATAAAAAATAAAAATATCTTCAATTGGATCCACATTATTGATAACTCCAATCACACCTTATAAAAACATAAAGTTATATAATTATGTAAAAAAATAGTTAATAGTGTATTTAAGAATATTAGATACTATACTAACCTTTTTTTTAGTTAGCCTTGCTAATGTAGAATGAATAATGCTCTGTTGGCTATTGGGTTCAAACCCATGTTGGAGACTATACTAACCCGTTAATATATCCACAACGGCTTTGCAAATATTCAAAATTCAAAAATATGGTGAGAAATTTGGTTATCGTCACATAATTCCTCCACAATTGTTGTAGTATAGAATTATAACATTGAATGACTTTTTTCAACTATAGGAAATTTTTCTTTGTTCTTTGAGACCACAAAATTCTTAATGGTGTATATTTTTTCTTTTTGCAAGATTTTCTTGAACTTATGTGCAACCTTTCTTGCTATAGTAGCATGCATATAAAAAATTAACATAAAAAATATATTTCATGACTTTAGTATAACTAAAGAGTAATATAGAGTTTGAGACCTTTTTATCAATTAACACCGTATTTGTGCTAATTAAATCTTTCTATTGATATATAAATATTAAGAGTGCCTCGTATTCACTAAGCTTGCACCTTTACGATGCCTTTATCAGTTGAAGAAGATAGATTATTGAGCAAACTATATCTGTCAAAAGGGTAAAAATATGTTAATTGTGTATAGAAATTCCTTTTTAATAGTAAAAACAATTTACTTACTTCTTGATAAAATTGCTGCAAGTAGCCATTCTTTGTTAAACGTCATTGCAAGTAGCCATTATTTGCTGACAACAAAAGTTGCTAACATAGGTGTCAAAATGTATGAATAGTATTAAAAATGTGTAAGAAGGTAAATTCTATGGTTCGTGCTACTTATAAAAGTGGTGTTTTCAATAAAATATTAATGAAAGTTGATTAAATATGTTTAATGTTACAAACATAAGTAAAATATAGTTTATATTATTAAATATAAATAGGATAATATTTTATTAAATATGAACAGACCATTATAGGATAATGAAAGGTTCTATAATTGTGGTTTATATGACAATTAAAAAAAAGGTGGTTTAAAAATCAATGACACACCTCATCATAGGAAAAAAATGAACGGACCATATTATTAAATATAAATAAGATAATATTTTATTAAATATGAATGGACAATAATAGGATAATTAAAAATCTGTTTTACTTTCAGATAATGAAAGGTTTGTTTCAATTTTTAATAAAATATTAATGAAAATTAATTTTATATGTTTAAAGTTACACATATGAATACAATATAGTTTACTATTTCGTATTATCTACTTATCTATCTATCTATAAATCTGATTGGAAAGTACATATATTATTAACTTAATTACAATTATCAAATTTATATATTACATATCATTTATGTGAGCAATTTAATTCTTCGTTAAATATAAATAGGTCGGTTAAATTTAATTAAGTCTGATCAACGAATATGAATGAACCTGATTTGAAAATATATATTAGTAACTTAATTATAATTATCAAAATTGTATGATAAATATAATTAATGCGAGCAATTTAATTTTTCATTGAACAAAATCATGCCTATTAATTCTGATTAGGTGCGATAAACAACTATGCATGAATCTGATTTGAAAATATATATTATTAACTTAATTATACTTGTAAAATTATATAATAAATATAATTAATGTGACCAATTTAATTATTCATTAAATACAATTAAGTCCGTTAATTCTAATTAAGTTCAATCAACGGCTGTCTAAAGTTTAGGACTTCATCCTATGGCTATACAAACTTCAAGTCTCATTTATTATATATATATATGTGTGTGTGTGTGTGTGTATTAGGGTCGTATACTATTAGAATGACTTTTTTATGTGAGAATGAGAATAGTTAATCTCAGCCGTTAAATTAGAATAGAAGGCCTAGATTAAAATGTTTGAGAATTCAAATTTAAACCTCATATAACCATCAAATCTCTAAAAGATTCACTGAACAAAATTACATCTCTAAAAGATCTCGATTATCACGTCCTAATTCCTCAATTATCATGTCACTCTTCTTTTAGATTGTCATTAACCCATCACCATCACCACAATGATCGTCGCCACCATCATTGTCATGATCGTCGCCACCACCACCACGATGATCGCCCTTGCATCTACTGCCACTACCATTACTACCGTCACATTTATAGCTATCGTTGCTACCACCATAATTGCCATCGCTACCATTACCATGATCGTTATTGTCATCACCATTTTTGCTGCCACCATATGTTTGACGATGGTGGCAATGATCATGGTATTAACACATTACCAACACCACCATGACTACCGTCGTCATCACCACCATAACCTTCGCCGCCATTGTTGTCACCAGTGGCAGCCATGACAACGACGACGATAGTATGATAGTGGTGGCGACAACGATCATGATGATGGTGGCGATGACGATAATGACAGTGATGGTGATGGGTTAACGGTAATCTTAAAGAAGAATGATGTGATAATTGAAATATTTTAGGACGTGATATTCGAGATCTTTTAGAGATTTTTTGTTTAGTGAATCTTTTAGAAATTTAATGATTACATAATGTTTAAATTTGAATTTTCAAATATTTTAAAGTAGGCCTTTTATTTTAATTTAATGGTTAAGATTAACTATTCTCATTCTCACGTAAAAAAGCTATTCTCATAGTATATGCCCTCTCTTTCTCTCTCTTTCTCTATATATATAGATTGTTAGTTATACAAAATGATAGTCTCATTATTTTGTAGAAGTCACATCAACTATGGAAAACAAAATTTTATGCGTATACTCAAGTGAAAATTATTCATAATCTATAATTTATAACAACAATAAAGATAATATCCTATTTTGATTTCTATTTTTTAATTTATTTTATTCTTTAGCGGTATATTATATTTTTTATTTTTTATTCAATTTTTATTCTCTCTTTATATATATATATATATATAGTGAGAGGGTCTTTTTTATGTGAAGTAAGAGGAATAAAGCTTGACCATTATATCTTATCATGAATGGTCAAGATTAAAACACACAAGTCATGTGAGATTTTTAAAAAGTCACATTACTTTTTTAAGTGGTCACATGAAATTAAATCCTGACCATTCATGTATGATTATATGGCCCAGATTTACTCCTCTTACTTTCATATAAAAATGACATTCTCACTAGATATGCCCCTTTTATATATATATATATATATATATATATATATTGTTAGTTATACAAAACGATAGTCTCATTATTTTGTAGAAGTCACATCAACCATGGAAAACAAAATTTTATGCATATACTCAAGTGAAAATTATTCATAATCTATAATTTATAACAACAATAAAGATAATATCCTATATTCATATTTTGATTTCTATTTTTTATTTATTTTATTCTTTAACTGTATATTATATTTTTTATTTTTTATTCAATTTTTATTCTCTCTTTTCTTTTTCTTTCAACTTTTCATTTATCAAAACTAATTGTGTAAAATATAAATACATACAAGTACAGAGCACCTTTCTTTCACTAATTAATAAATAATACGAGACAAAAACTGTATAATAACACTGCACTATAATTTATTATTTCCACAGATTTTTTATTGTTCCTTTTAAATTTATCTTTTAACTAATGACATGTTAACTTGTTACTTAGTACAGATCTGGACCTAAAATAGGTTCAGCCCAAAAAATAAAGGTGTGTTTGAAACATTGTTGGGTTATGTTGAATGCCAATTTATTGTGAGAGGAGGATTGATGTTGAATGTGTATTGGAAAGTAGGATGAGTGTAAAACAAACACGCATTAAATCAGTGTTGGCAACTCTTGGGTGCAGCTATTCTTACCTATTTTTTGTTAATTTCACCTATATTTTGGTTTTGTTTTTTTTTACAAAAATATCATTGACGGAAACATGTTTTCATTATATAAAGTACACAATGCAAACGTATTTTAATTGTGTTAGGGGTGTGACTTTTATATACAATGAAAATACATTTTTATTATATATTTCTACAAGATTTTGTTGAGATACACAACAAAAATATATTTCTGTTGATAAAACATGGGTGGGGTGAGAAGAAGAGAGAGAATAAGAATAAAATAGATTTTTTACTCTTTTTTGTTTTTTGAAAAAGTTGGAAGTGAAAAAAGATAAAAAAAAAATGGGATGAGAATAGCGGGCCCGCCGGCCCGTGCTGGCAACTCTTCATGGTTAAGTTGGGCCGGATCTCGTGGGAGGCATTAATCGACCCATCTTAAACGACTCATACCGTAAACCACGTACCCATTATATATAAGCGAATCAACGCTGATTTGTGCCCTAATTTGCTTTCTCCCTCAGCCGTTGCTCTGCTTCAACCGTGCGGAAGAAGAAGAAGAAGCCGCCATGGTAAGTAACGAGACACCCAACCAATGCTTCGCGGTTTCCTTTGAACTTCATGTTGTAGATCTCATCACGCTGTTCCGTTTTCTCTTTTCTCAGGTGAAGTACTCCAGAGAACCCGGCAATCCCACCAAGTGTAAGCCACTAAGCCTCCTTTCCCTCTCATAATTTGGCAAAATCTTAAGATATGCGATTTTTTGTATTTTTTGCACTGTGGTTATTTATGCATGTATCGCTTTTCATCACTCAAACGAGAGTGTTTGTTTTTGAAGTGTTAAATTTAGCTTAATTTAAACTAATACGCGATTGTGCCACGTCATTGCAGCATGCAAGGCTAGAGGCGCCGACCTCAGAGTGCATTTCAAGGTACTTAGATTTGTTACCCTTTGATGATCTCTTGTGGTGATATACTAGACCTTTACATGGGATGTGCCTAACCCTAATTTTTGGAATTGAATGTGATTTTCATGTGCATTTGCATTACGATTGTGTGACATAATTGGGAAACCTGATGAAAAAAGCAGGGGTCTGTTTATCATATGGACTGACCTCTCGTAACCTTCAGGGATATAATCTCCATTGTTATTGGGTGAACCTCTGTTATTTTGTTGTGACTTAAGGTTCAGTAAATGGTGGAACAAGTTTTTCCATTACATGCTTGTATCAAACTATCAATCAGTAACGATGGTTAACTTGTGTGCTATATCACACTCAATAGTTGGTCTAGTGAATCTCATTAAAAAAAAAACTATTATGCCGAAGTGTTTAAAATAAATCTTGCTCTGTTTCCTTTACAGAACACTAGGGAGACTGCCTTTGCCATCAGGAAGTTGCCCCTGGCTAAAGCTAAAAGATACTTGGAGGATGTTTTGGCCCACAAACAGGCCATTCCTTTCCGGCGCTTCTGTGGTGGTGTTGGGAGGACAGCCCAGGCTAAGAGCAGACACTCCAATGGACAGGGACGCTGGCCTGTCAAATCAGCTAAATTCATTTTAGATTTGCTGAAAAATGCTGAGAGTAATGCTGAGGTATGTCCTGCATATGTATTTGATTTGATTTTCGATATGATTATTTAAGTCAACTTTCAAAGTCATTATACTTTTGATTGCTTTGCCACAGGTGAAAGGTCTGGATGTCGATGCTCTGTACATTTCTCATATCCAGGTTAATCAAGCACAGAAGCAAAGACGCCGCACCTACCGAGCTCATGGGAGAATCAACCGTACTTTGCTGTTTTTGTTGATAATATTGTCTTAATGGATTACTATTACATGCCTATGTTGACAGTGACTTTTTTTGGCAGCTTACATGTCATCTCCCTGCCATATTGAGCTGATATTATCTGAGAAGGAAGAGCCTGTCAAGAAAGAGGTAATAATTGATCATCTCTCTGTGAACATTATTTTGATTTCCTGTTTTCTTTTGCATCACATTCTTATTTATTGTTGTTCTTGTAGCCTGAGACCCAATTGGCAACGAGCAAGAAGAAGGGTGCTCTTCGAAGTGGCGCTTCATCTTAAATTTCTCTTGAAACTAGTGATTGGAGGACCTACATTCTAGATTATGTCAGTTTTGTTGATCTTTTTCCTTTATATTTGTTATGAGCTGTTTTTGAAGTTTGAACAGCACCTTTTGTTTCGTATACTATCTTGAGTTAATTGAGTTACTTGAAATTTTTATTTTGGTAATCGGATGATTGATTCTCGTTTCAATTACTCTGAATACATGCTGCTGGCCTTTTATGGAAGTACCCTTTTGTTATTCCCATTTTGTGTGTGAGATATAGAGAAATATGAATAACTTTGTTATGGTGTCTTTATGACAGTTCATTTGACGGCAGTTTTAGAGCGGAAATATTATGCAACTAGATATATTTCTAGTTGTACAGTTTTATGGATTCTTTAAAATGACGAGACGTGTGATGTTCCTAGTCGATTAATTATACGTTGTTTTTCTAAACTGCTTATACTCGTGGTTGTGAAGTTCCAAAAATCATCTTGCAAATTAAATTAACGCACTAGAAAAAAGAATGGTATTTGTATTGGGTTTTTGGTCCCACTACGGCCCTTCGACTTTCTCCCTACCTAATTTTCCCATTTTTCTCAATCTTTCCCTAAACAAATTGGTGGAAAGCATTCTTTCTCAAAGAAACGTAAGCGAGACATTTTTAACATTTTTTATTATAGGGAGTTAAGACATTTTGAAATAATGTCTTTTCTTAAGAGAATTTTACTTGTAATTTAATTATAATAAATTTCAGTCATCAATGAAGATTGTATTAAAATGTTTGCTGTGGCTATTTTCATGTTTCAAATTGTCAATTCAACAGAAGTTGTGGATCACCGTTCAATTAGCTAGATTGATCAAGCTAAATTCTGGTTGAATACAACAGGCACTAGGGTAAATGGTTGAACTAGAGAGCTGTCTGGTTTACGTTTAATTAATAACTTAAAATTAGCTTGTGTACATTAGTTTTTGAACATTAAGTTGTCCGAAGCATGTAAAGTTACTTTGATTCATTTTTCACAAGTGGAGCATTAGTTACTAATTATATGGGTACAAACGACTCCAAACGTATGAATTCGTTAGGGCATTGTGTGAGCAATGTCGGTATAGTGAGATTGGAAAGTTGGAGATTATCTAGTTTCAAAATACTCTAAAAAGAGAAAGACACCAACAAAAAATTATTGAACTAAATTTCATTCATATTGAACTAATTCAGTAAACACGATACGATTATGAAAAGTTGGTACGATAAAATTGTTCTGAAGTGCATGTTCAATTTGATTTATTTTAAAGAAATAACTATTTTTATAATATTTTTGCTAAAATTTGTTAATGAGTTTCATTTTCATACATTATTCATATAAATATTTTTTATGATGAACCAACTGAAAATAATTTTAAATATAACTTTTAAAATAATAGAATCGAAATAAAAAATTATTAGGAATTGTGATAATAGTTAATGTTACAGATGCACTTTAATAATAAAATTCAATAAATATATTTTATTTATTAATTTAAAAACAGTATTTTAATTAATAAATAAATTGTTTTTATTGAAATTTATTGGTAAGGTGCGTCCGTAACATTAACTATTATTACAATTTCTAACAATTTTTTATTTACTAATTCAAAAACAGTACTTTAATTGATAAAAATATGCAGTAATTAAAAAACAATTATTTTACGGAAAATAGCTTTCCCAAATAAATGTGTTAAAACTGCATTTGCCGTAGGGTGCCTCGTTCGCTGGTCTTGGACTCTGTAGGTTTTCCTTCCTTCAAGTCTTTTTCTGCTTTCGATCGTTATATATAAGTCACCCATTCCCAATTCCCAGACTAGTCCAAGCTTCATCTTCCAAAATCCAAAGGTAAGACACTTCTTTCTTTCTTTCATTCTTTTTATTTATCATTCACTATCGTGCTGCCATAAGAGAACTGTTTTCGTCGCCAAAAATGATAAGCACTCGTTCGTTAAGCTGCAATTTCTTCATTTTGTGAATCTCTTTTTATTCGGGTTACCCGATTGTCGGACACCCCATTTCAGAGAAACACTATATGGGATTTTACGCGGTGTGTGTTTTTGAACATCGAGGAGATACGGAAACTGTCTTGTTTCCGCATAATTTATCTTATATCTGTGTCTAACTATATCAATTTTTCATTGAAATTTCGTTTAGGGTATGCTTTTTCGATGAGTGTTTCTGTGTTGGGGACACAGTGATTGCCAATTACAAATGTATTTTTAGAGGATTTGGTGAACCTTAATGAAAGTCCCATCCATCTCCAAGCAACCCTTTTATCAATATTAAGTATAGAGTACAGATTAGAGGGTTTTTTGTTGTTTTTGGCTCTACACCAAATGCTGCATTGAGCAGAGATTAGAGTTGTACCATAAAACTTAGATCTAGTCCAAGATTTGTTGTGAGACCTTTGTGGCATTACTGGCATATGGTTGTCATTCGTTCTTGGTGGCTGTATGATAAGTATAGAACACAGATTGCTTCTATGCAATATCACACCTTGATGTATTTGACTCTGGCAGTATATCGATTCTAATTTTTGTAATCCTAGTCTGGTCCACGACCTCCATTGGTGGGATGGTGATTGATTATTAGGCTTGATGTTTGTCCAGGGCTCTGGAGAATGAACTTTACTTGAAGTTTGGAATTTGGATGATTCTGTGTCTATTCTTTCATGGTTAGGATCTTCATGTTTTGCTTGGCAGTTAATAAATGGAATGTAAAATATTTCGTATAAGGACACAAGAGATTCTTGTTTTATTACAGAGAAAGATATCCTTGGATGATTTCAATATTGTAATCTGCATATTTTATGTAAGATTATGTTTTATGGTATAATCATAACTACTACTAGTATGTTGCGCATCTTGTAGCACAGCTGTTGATCTCTTAAGTTTTTTATTTTTTTCATTATTATTGTTTGGTTTTATTGGGTTTCTTAGTATTTTTACTTATGTCTTTGCTTCATTAGATGGATTGGCAAGGGCAAAAGCTAGCAGAGCAGCTAATGCAGATAATGTTGCTTGCACTTGCTGTGATTGCATTTGCAACAGGATATCTTATGGCTTCTTTCCAAATGATGATCCTCATATATGCTGGTGGTGTAGTTCTCACCACATTGGTGACTGTCCCTAATTGGCCATTTTTCAACCGCCATCCCCTCAAGTGGTTGGACCCAAGTGAGTTAGAACAGCATCCAAAGCCTCATCCATCTCCGAATGTAAATTCAAAGAAGAAACCCGTTCAGAAGTAGGCTTCTTTGACATATGTTAGTGCTAGTATTTTCTTGAGTTAAAATTTCATGCTTTGACAGGATTTTGTGTCTTACATTCTTTCCCTCCCTTTCCCCTTCACTGAATATTACGATGTACTTTACTTTTTTGGACTGCAAAGGTTATATCTTATATGATATCTATTTGCTTGAGGTTTTATTTTTTCAGATCCATTTTCTCTTCCATTTTTTTTTCTCTCTCTCTTCCTTCCACCCTTCTCACACCACCACATGGGTTGTGAGACAAACACTACTCTTTTCTTTTATAGATATGGTTGATCTTGGTTTATTTGCCTTTTTGCTTATCTTCTCACTGTTGATCGGGTTAGTGTATGTATGAGTTTAATCATTCTCATGACGGGTAGCCAATGATTTCAAATTTGAATTGAAGGAAAAGTGAAAAGAAAAAAAATTTTAAAATTTGAATTGAAGGAAAGGTGAAAAGAAAGAAAAATTTAAATTTTTGTCTCTAAAAGTCAACTTTTTCTTCATTTTTCCTTCTATTTTCTTTCTAACCAAACTAAAAATAAATAAAAATTTCATTATCCGTATTTTTTTTCCTCTTTTTTTTTTTCTTCTAACCAAACATACCATGAGTGTGATGCAAATTGTCTTATGTTCTCTGTCTCGTAGCTTTTGTTTACAAACAGAGAAACTTGTTGGGTTGTAGTTGTGGTAATATATTCATCATGTGTTTCTGTCCCCTGGAAGTGTTTTGGCTGTAACACCGAATATATTTCAAATGAGTGTTCGATTGATACATTATTTTCTCCTTATCTCACCAGTACAAAGTGCACATTTATTATACGTGGAAGAATGGTGGTTATTATACTGGAGCTTTAGCATTCCTCAATTTGAGTGTCTTCCTCTCCTAACACGACAGTTAGTCTGGAGAACGTCATTAGCTAATGACATTAGAGTGCTGCGTTTATTACAATTTACAAATTTGAGTCCACTATGCTGGGTCGTTTTCTTCTTCTTGGAATGGAAGAATCGTTCAACCAAAAATAAAGGTAAAAAAAAAAATGGCATCTGATGGCGCTAAACAGGTGCACACTCTAGGCTACACTTCTCAGTTGGGGGCTTAAGTAAGTAACCACTAAAGCTGTGTTTGTACCGTGAGACAATGATTCACATTCAACATTAGAAAGCATAATGGCTTCAAAACAAACACTAAACCTCGCTTAATTCATGAACGTCCTACAGGTTTCCAAATGTGAGTTTTGGCTAATCCTTTACCTGATCAATCCATGAACCCACAACACTTATGATTAGCTTGCCTAGAGTATGGCAAACCTGAATGTATCTACTTATCATTTTTTTGAATTATCATAACTATGAATGTCCAGTGTTTATGCTACGTTTGACCAACTGTATCTTCAACCGTTTGCTCCGGTTGTAACCCGCTTACAAGTCCATGAAATCGGATATTCTCTTCTGAAACTATCGGTTCTAACGAAAATGATCATCTCACAAAATAAGTGTGAAAGTTGCCTGTAATTCAATCAGGGCAATAAGCATGGATCAACCTTTCAGTCATCAGAATTTGAAAGTGTGTCCATCGGTGACATTTGTGCAGACTATACACGATTGAACCTACCTGACAGGGACTTAGTAAAACAGAACATAAATGAACTTCAGTAATAGGAACTCAGCTGACTCCGAGATACATGTGAAAGTGAGGAAATGAACTATTTACAATGAGTACTCTGGGGATTGACAAATTTCTAAGAGTTTTCATTCCGTAGCGCCCTTAAAATGGGATCATTTTCCTCATCAAGCAAATTGTCGTCATCATCCAATTCATCTAAAATTGACTGGTTAATCCTCTTCCGAGATTGTCTTCTATGCTTCTTAGGTTCCAACCGTGGTTCTGCTTGCTGAACACCCATGTCTCCCATTTTCAACCTGCAAAAAAAAAATCTGGTAGTTGATTCAATGATTTCCTAGGATAAAAAACAATAGAATTGTGCTTCATCATATTATTGTGTAAGTAGCAGCATTGTGATGGTGGTTGTCACAAACATTGTTACAATTTTTGGACAGTTAGACAACACTATATAGTAGGCAGTACAACTTGCAACAATACTCAGATAATCTGATTAGTAATCTTTTACATTACTACATATTCCAGGAAAAATACTTCTACTGGTACTTTCACGCACGAAGTTTTTGTTTTCCCCGCAAACGTTAACATTGACATGCAAAGATCTGGGAGCCAAAAAAAGCCAATAGATAAACGAGATTCCATGTTGAGGAAGTTTTAAACAATTTAGTAGATCCTTTCATGGGCTAAAATGAAAATGCTATTATATAGGGTAATTATCAAAAATAAATTAGAATTGTGCTGTGAGATTCATGTTTATATCCATACATTAAAATGTAAAGGGATAAGAATCAGCTTTTAAAAATGTTCATAATCACAAAAACTGCTCAGAAGGTTCATTTTATAAATGAATAAACATCCCAGATTTGATCGAAGCATGGTACTTTTCAATTAACTGCAAAGTGTTGGTTTTCAATCAACAAAGACACATTGCTCATCATACCTTACATCACCTTCTCTTTTAGTTCCAAATGTCCTCAACTGAAATTCCTCCCTGATTCTGATTTCATCAACAAGTTGAAAATAGAATGAATATCTTTCCCAATCTCCCTTCACAATGCATCCAGGTTCACCCAGATGCAAGCAATTGTTAAATGCACATTTCTCATGCTCATTGGCACTAAGCATTTTCCTGATCTGACCAGGGGAAAAATAATATAACATAAATCAAAACAGGAAAAACTGCGTTAACCCTGAATTTATTGAAATACAACATAAGCATTACTAACTTCAGGAAAAGTCTGTGCCAGAGACTGCTTTGTCACTTTCAATAAACTAGGCTGGTTAAATCCAGGAGTATCAGCAAGAAAACCCCCTTCAGACAATGGAAGCAGAGAGACATGGCGAGTAGTATGCTTCCCTCTACCGCTTCTCGTTGAAACCTCCCCAACTCGCTGATTCTCAAGCCACTTGCTTCCCAAAATCTGAAAAACAACCCCCGTCCACAAGTAATACAAATATCAAACTCTCATACACACGGCAGAAGACATCAAAAATCACCAAAACAAAAAAAAAGAACAAAACAAACAAAACCCACAGGCTCAAACCAATTCTCCCCTTCGGCAGCATTGGAAGGATTGCTTCTAAGGGCATTGATCAAACTCGACTTCCCAACTCCACTAGGCCCCACAATCACCGTCGTTTGGTCCCTCAACTTGAACGCAAGAAGATCAAGCCCATGTCCAGATTCAACACTACAAAAAATCGGCTCATACCCCCAGCCGCGCAACCTAGCCTTCCACGAACCCACAATCTACACAAGAACAAAAGCCAAAAGCAAGCAATTACTTCACACCAGCAATAATCAAAGCTAGGTTACCAAATGAAAACCACAGTCCACACCAATTCAACAAGCCAAACAAAACAACTAAACTACATTTCCATCCACCAAATACAACAAAACCCTATTTACATAAACTTATCCCTAAGCTAAAATAAATTTATGCATTGAACTCTTATAGAAGTTCTCTCATCTAACTTCTCCAGAAAATAATCACAGCAAGATCTCAAAATAACAAATAAAAACCACGTCAATTCAACGTTCCGCGATTCTATCCAGCAAACACAACAAACTAATGAGGACAAGATAAGTCATTGGGTCCTTATTGGGCCGTGGAATATTCGAGAAAGAAAGACAACGCAGAGAGCGTGAACCTCACCTCTTTGTCCACAAGCTCCGTCTTGTTGAGTGCCAGCGTGAGAGGGATCCCAGTGGATTCAGCCTCGACGAGGAAGCGCGTGAGGGTGAAGGGTTCGGGCCTGGGTTGTTCGAGCGAGAACAGCACGAGCAAGTGGTCGACGTTGGCGACGGGGGGGTCGAGAATCTCGGAGGTTCGGTGGAACACGTTCTCGATCATGCCCCTGCGGTCGACCCAGTCGATGGAACCCACGAGAACCTGGTCCCCGACCATGACCCTGCGCTTGATCTTCTTGAGGAGCGCCCTCACGACGCAGAGGAGCTCCACGCCGCGGAAGGTTCCAGAAGAAGGGTGTTCCTCGGGGACGATGACGCGCATGAAGTTGGCCTGCGACGCCGCCACGACGCCGATGGCCTGGGACTCCGAGAGAGGGGGGCTGTCGTCGACGGAGAGGACGGGGGCCAGGGAGGAGAACTCCTTCAGCGTCCGCTTCGCCTTCAGGAGGTTCCGGCTCGGGGCGGCTTGCTGGTGCTGCTTGTTAGGGTTCTGCTGTCTGCCGGCGATTGGGACGCACCGGAAGCGGCGGAGAAGGACAGGGGCGGCGGAGGCCACCGCGCGCTGCCGGAGCATCGAGAATGACGATGCAAACGACATGGTACGAACGAATCAATCACAGTGTGGAATATGAGTGAGAGAGTGAGTGAGTAAGGGAGTGATAATTTTACACTTTTGAGGTCACGGTTTGTTGAAGTTCGAGTCCATTCTCGTGTAAACCGAAAGGGAGGAACGCCATCTGCATGACCAGTTTGGGCACGCTTTATCTAAACGACGTTTTAAAAAGCAAACGGACAAAACGACTCTACCCTGCCTCTTTTGCGCTCTTCTTGCGCCGCTTAAACGACATTCGGTCTCCTGCTGCCACTGTGGCGCACGTTATCCTCTTTTATTTATTCATTTTTTGGGAGGTCATTACCTATATAATAATATTAATGATTAATAATTATCTATTTGGTGTGTTTGGTATGATTGAGAGGTACTTAGGATGGCATCGTCCTATTTGGGGAAGAGATTCTTGGGCAAGCCCAAACTATTAAAAACTGCCTCAATCACTTTGTTTCTAGTTCAGGCAAATCCATTAGTTGAGAAAAAACTACCAAGAATGTTAATTGGAAATTAGAGATCAAATAAGTTCCTATCTTAGTTTTTGGAAGGACAAATGATTTGCGGAAATATCTTGGAGTCATGATTCATCATCAAAGGGTGAGCAAAAATAGCTACCACCATATCATTGAAAAGGCTACTAACAGAATGTCCACTTGGAAAGCTCGATCCCTTTCTTTTGCTGGAAGGACTACCTTAGCCAAGGCGGTGCATTCAACAATGCCTTTTTACGTTATGCAATCTGAAAGAATTCCCAGAGCTACATATGATGAATTGGATAAGATGGCCCGGTCTTTCCTTTGGGGTGACACTGGGGGCCCTAAGAAACTCCACACAATAAAGTGGAAGACCATTTATCAACCGAAAGGTATGGGCGGCCTATGCGTTAGAAATATGAGGGGGGTAAATGATGCTTATATGTCAAAGCTGGCGTGGGAATTGTGTGTTTGTAGGGACAAGCTGTGGGTTAAGATTCTTCGAGGGAAATATAAGTGTGGTGATCAGATTATGCCTTCCATGTAACTTCCAAAAAATGCCTAAAACTGTTGGAGAGATATCAAAGCTATTTGGGATAAATTCAAGAAGTTGATTATTTTGCAAGTTGGTGATGGCCAGAACATTTGCTTCTGGACTGATGAATGGAACAATCAAATTGGCGCTCTTTCATCTTACGCCTTATTGCCTCTCCAGGATTCAGATTTGCTCAAAAGAGTCTCTGATTATACATTGCAAAATGGATCTTGGAATCTGGATTTGTTATGTGAAATGCTCCCCAACCATATTATTCAATGCATCATGGCCCAAATTCCCCCGTCCCTAAATAATGGGAGTGACTCTTTGATTTGGAAATCAACAAGTAATGGCAGTTTAGTCTATCCTCTATGATATCTGGGCCAACCTTGATGATTCTGATCTCAACCCTCTTTAAAATTGTTTGGGCCTAGTCAGGGCTAGAGAAAGTGCGTCATTTTCTTTGGAAAACAGCCCACAATGCCCTCCCCACCAACTGCTTGAGGGAGCATTGTGGGTTGGTGGATAGTGTAGCGTGCCCTCTTTGTCCACATTTGGAGGAAACTACCATCCATATCTTATGTGATTGCCCATCTTTTGCAAATCTTTGGCGATTAATTTTTATTAGTCATCGTATCACTATGCCACCCTTTTGGTATCAGGATTTGCAACCTTGGATCTATCATAACTTAGAAGCCAAGCACATTCTGAGAGTAGACTGCCCTTCATCTTTGGGTTCACCTAGATGTAATTTGGAAGCGTAGGAACAAAGCGGTTTTAAATTAGACCTAGACATCCAACTTTAGGGTGCATGTCAAGATTTTCCAGGTCACTCAAGATGTTTTAAAGATATAGTGGGAATAAGTGCATGGCCATTGGAGGATTCAACATTTCCCAAGTTTTTCTTCACCTAAAAGCCTTATAAACCAAGTTTCATTAAACTTAATTGTGATGGATCTTTTTCCCAAGCCTTTGGCTGTGTGGCAGCATGATGGATTCTTAGAGACCATAATGGGCAGTTTGTGTGTGCCTTTGCTTCTAAGTTAGGCCACTGTTCTATTGTCAAAGCAGAACTATGGGTTGTCTATATTTTTGTTACCTTTGCCTTAGCTAGAGGATTTTCTAATCTAAGTATTGAGAGTGATTCAACCAAAACCATCAACATGATAAACTCTGGAGTACATATTCACCACCTATGTTATCCTTTGTTTAGAGAAATCTCCAGAAATTTGGGAAGAGCTTTGAATTTTAAGTGTTGTCATGTGTTTTGATAAGCTAATTCCCCAGGAGATGCATTAGCCAAACATGGCATGTACATAGATACAGGTTTTAAGCTCTTTTAATAGCATTCCAGATTGTTGGATAGAGAGCTTACCACTAGGCCAAAAGCTATAGCTGATAGTCAAGGCGCAACTCTTTCTACTTAACCGTAGCAGCCCAAGCACCACGAGTCAACTGTGACTTGACCCACCTGGGCCTCTGCCACAAGACAATTGATGCCACACACTAGACAACAATCTCCCCCTCAGCAATTGCCTCGCTGGGAATCAAACTCATGACCTTGGCTGTGATACCAATTGTTGGATCAAGCGCTTACTACTAGGCCAAAAGCTATAGCTGATAGTCAAGGCGCAACTCTTTCTACTTAACCGTAGCGGCCCAAGCGCCACGAGTCGACTGTGACTTGACCCACCTGGGCCTCCGCCACCAGACAATTGATGCCACACACTGGACAACACATATTTTCTTTATCTTCCTTTGTTAGCTGATGCTTCAGCTACACTATTTTTCCGTTAGCTATTTGTTTGGCCATTAGGCCTTTTTCTCAATAAAAAAAAAGATAGTTATATTTGTTGAGGAAATAATATTTGATTCTTAGGCCATGAATACCTTAAATTAACTAAAAAAAAACTAATAATTTATAACTTATTTTAAAATGATGTCTTTGAAACATTTTGTGGTAAAAAGTTACGTAAGATATTAATGGTGTATTTAGAAATAAGGAAAGAAAATAAATACTGGTAACGATGTATTTTATTGTATTTTATTGAAAACTAAATGAAATGGAAAGGAAATATTAACAAAATCCTTTAATTTTTTCTCTATTTAATTTTTTTTTTTAAAAATTCTCCACTTATTTTTTCCTAAATCAAATTTAGAGTAAAAGTAGAGCTATAGAAAGCGAGGAAAATGATGAAAAATACAAAACATTAATGATCAAAATTGACAAAATACCTTAATTATATATTAATACTAATTTCAATTTCCATTAGACACTCCTTTATATAATATTAATATAATACTCATGTGAGAACATGGGTTCACTAAGAATCTAGGAGGATTTGAGTAAACAATCAATTTCTTTCCTAAATTTTCACCCTCTTTCTTACTTCATCCCTCGAGTATAGGAAATTAGGAAAATAATAATCTATTTACTATTATATAAGATGATGTATTGAGTTAGACACGTGGCACTATCTTATTATTTTAATTCCCGCCAATCTTTCCTTTGTAACTAACTCTATTTATTGTATGTTAACTATTCTTCTATTCTTATCATACTATCAATAAAATTGTCCAGAAATACGTACACCCAATGGTTGTTGGTAGATATTTTCCACTCATTCCTCAATTTTTTATTTATTTATATTGTTTTTAGTAGTTTGTTTCTTATTATTTGCTTTTTTAGTCTATGTAACACATGGGCTTACTATCTAGTTAGTTTATAAAATTTTGTCATATCTATCACATTAGTCGTTATTGTTAACAAGGTCATTTAAGAATTGTTAAGAGTCAAGTTGACACATTTATTACCATTTAGATAACTCTCTCTTATGTGTGTTTTATCTCCTAAAATATTTCAATTTAGTCCCTTATCTCCTAAAATATTTCAATTTAGTCCTTATAACAATTAGCCCCAAAATTCAAACATTTTTACACTTAAAAATATATCAATTTTGTTCCTCAACCTACTCTCACCTTTCCTTTTGTTTTCTATCCTTTTCTCTCATTTGTTGTTCTATCTTACTATTTATCTTGCAAACCTCATAATATGTAGATTGCAAACTTCATAATATGCAGATTGCAAACTTTGGTCTAGTACTTCCTTACTAGTCCAATCTATCTTGCAAACTTCACAATATACATATTACACAATCTTAGTTTTATTTCTTTTGGTGTTTTTGTTGGAACATATAGGACTTACATACAACCCTATATGAACTTAAATATACTACTTAAATCCTCGACCAAATAATTTTAAAATTAACTAACAATCAACCGAGAGTCTAGTCAAGGATTTTTCTTTTTTTTAACAAGGTTAAGAACTTGTTTAGCAACCAGACTTCAAATACACAATTGATAACAGTATGTTGAATATCTTTTTTTTTTCCATATCAATAATTTTTTTTAGAGTAAATTATATTGATATCTCTTGAGGTTTTTTTAGATTGCACATAATTGCTCTACTTTTTTGACGTTTACAACTTTTCTTATAGGGATACACGATGTAATTTTTTTAAACAATTAAGGAGGGTCACAGTAATGTATAAAGGATGTCAATGTAATGTTTTTCAAACAATTAAGGTTGGTGAGCCTAGTGATAGGAGACTATCTAGCTTGGTTTAGAAAGCACTTGTTAGGTTAAAGATTTTTTTGTTGCTAAATGTTACGACCTAAATGTTGAACTATTGACCTTACTTGTTTGGATGTGTGTTCACCCCAAAGTGTTCCCGAACCCAAGCGCGAAGGATTGTTCCTCTCCCAGCAAGAGGATGCGTGCCTTAACTTAAAAGAAAGTTCGCACATTAGCCAACAATCAGCTCTTATCCCTTGGTGAGGTGTCAAAGGGCGAGTTCTTTTCTTATCTTGCCCAAAAACTGGCTTTATTCTCATTGGAGAAAGACTCACTTGGCAAGGTTTTACACATAGGGCTAGCTACTTTCTTTATCTCGCTTGCCATTAGTCTGTCTAGTGCCTTTCGGTTGGGGTTCGTCCCAAGGCTTAGACCCTTGGGTTCTATTTTTCTCGAAGGCAGTCAACGTGTCAGCCATTCCTCTCCCATTAGACTTGTAAATCCTTTGCTCAAGTAGTATTCTACTAATGCAGTGGGTGTATGGGCTAGCCCATGGTGCGGTCAACTATGATATATATACTCTTTTTCTTTCTTAGTAAGTTAATCTACAACATCTGGTGGTGCCCTCGTGGGCTGGGCACGTTCCTCTCTAGGGTCGGTCTGGTCTAATCGAAGTCAACTGACTCACATGGAATACGGGGTGAGTTTTAACCGAGCTGATCGCTTGAGTCTATAGGCTACCTCTCCTATCTGCTAAGGAGGGTTAGAGTAATGTATAAGGGATGTCAATGTAATGTTTTTCAAACAATTAAAAGGGTTAGTGTAGAGATAGAAAAATGAGAGGTATTGTATGCAATCTAAAAGAAATCACAGGAAGTGTCAATGTAATTTATTTTTTTTGGATATAATTCCATATCTATAAATTTAATCTTTTGGCAATTGAATGGAGGAAATAAATCACCAAGCATCTTTTGTTTTCTTGGTTCGTGTAATTTTATAATTATGAATTTTTGATTTATGATGAATTTCTAAGTTTCTTTTTTCCCCTTCCCCTAGCTTGTATTATTTGATAGCTTTCAAAAATTTACCTAGTAATGTTTGTTGCATGTATCATATTAATAACACTTGAGTAGGAATCATTACGGCAATGGTAGTTGATACTGATGGTGGAGAGTTATGCATGTTTTGCATATATCAAATTATTGATATTTTATATATTCTTGGCAAAAGTTTTTTTCAAATTTAGAGGTTATCTATACATACATGTGTGTGTGTAATTTCATATTGATGTACTTAAAAGTGAACAAGTAATGAAAAATGAGAAAATAAGCTATGCACTGAGAATGTAAAACAGTTTTACATAGTTATTCAATTACAAATCATTATGTATGATAAGTTTGTTGACTTTTATAATAATTACCTTAAAAGTCATACTAACGATGATATTTGATTAGTTGATGGTGTAAAAAAATTTATACTGACAGTGCATAGTTGTTAAACTCATAAAAAATAATGATAAATAAATTCACTTTGTGAACTTTTCAAAAGTTGTGGTTCGTCTACCCATGGGAAGTATGGAAACGGAGAAAACTTCGGTGATTATAAAATTAGACGCATTGCTTGGTAACTACATAGATGATATCAAGAGAATAATTGTAGAATGTGGTTTCAGAATTTTTAGTGAAAATGTATTTGAATTAAATAGCTTAAAAATAATACTTGACTACAATTGTATCACAACAAATTTATAGAATGCCAAATGATAGGTTGTGAATCAAAATCGTTAAGCACGTGAGAATCAAATTCAAAACGCTGTTCTCAACACTGCAACAATTCATAAGTCACCCACTGCAACAATCCGTGAAGCAAATGCTAAAAAACTGTCCCTTACAACAAAGTAAATTATAGCCCAAACTAAAGCAATCTATAGAAAAGTGGAGTACATGGAAGTTTATTTCAATCAGTTGTTGACAATCTTACCACCGTTTTTGTCTTCTCCCAAATCACTGTTAAAATCATTGGATTAATTTTTTTAATGTATTTTTATTGCGTATAATTGTAACAACTAAAGGAGAAAATCATAATATATCATTCAAATATTCTGAAATAGTTAATTTGATGTAGATTGACGATTTAATTTTGAAATTTTAATTTTTTAAAGTAATTTAAAATTTAATTTTGAATTACTTTTTATAGAAGAATTAATTTTGATTATTTCAAAATTAATATCTTGATAATTTGGAAAACATATTAAAGATTTTGTTGTATGACTGAAAAAAAGTTAATTTCAAATTAAAAATTAATAAAAACAACATATATCATGCTGCTAATGAGAGTAAATTAAGGGGTAAGATCAAAACAAATTGTTTAAACTATTGAGATATTTAATTTGATGCAAATCAACAATTTAATTTTCAAATTTTAATTTGATGCAGATCAAAACAAATCATATAAAATCGTGAAGGTGAAAGATTAATTACATCTCTTTCACTATACCACATAACCAAAACACATAGTGTAAACGCGTTTGGCTAAAATGAATTTTTAACTAAATTTCAAAACACTTTTACATTCTTTTTCAAAACTAAGAAAAAAGAATTTGTGAATTTGATTTTTAATTTTTAGAAAATGGTCCTTTCCGCCATCACCATCACAAATACCACCATTGACACCACCACTGCTATCACCACCACCACCACTGCTGCTGCTATCGCCACCACCACGACTACTGAAACTGCCACTATCATCACCATTGGTATCGGCACCACTGCCACCACTACCACCGGCACTACCACAACTGCTGTCGTCAATACTGTCGCCAATACTGTCGCCGCCACCACCATCATTGTCGTCGTCTTAACCACCACTGTTCTCACATACAAACATATCCTTAAACTAATTTTAACAAGATAAAAATTTTCAAAGTGAGTTTATTTTGAAACCAAAAATTAGAAAAAAGAACTAAAACTAATTCTTGAAAACTAAAATTAGGTTGCAGTTTTTGAAAATTTTGAAACTCACAACTAAAAACAACTCCAAACAGGCCCTTACATTAATTTGTATTTCAATATGATTTTGAACTATACAACGAGAGTCTTATGTGAATCCAAATATGTACAAGCCCTAGATCCACAAAAACACAGCTAGTTCACTAATCACCATTATAATTGGAAGAATCACTAGACCTTTAGCCTATTATCTCATCTTGTCGCTATTGTTGTTGGACAATAGGGAAAGAATAATTAAATAAGTCAAAGAAGAGGGTAGACTACCCTCACATGTGGTTTGTAGTGGAGCCTTTTTATTCATCATTAAATTCATTTAGTCTTAATACTCATATTCTACATCTTCCACACCAGATTCCTCCTTAACGCACTCTCTCTGCACTTCTCCTCCACCTTCCAACTTCCCTTTCTTCCTTCATTGCCGCCATTATCTACTCCGGCGGCGCCCTCATCGTCTAGTTTGCCGAACATTGCACCACCTTGGACTCTACCCTCGCTATGCACCTTCCCATCTCTAATGTAGCCTTAATCCCTACTCCGCTACCCCCTTCTATTCTCCGATTTAGACTTTGACTTTGTTCCATTTTTTTCTTTTCGACCAGACTTTGCGAGGCACCAAATTTAACCGATTCTAACTATAGTTGGGGAGGGGAAACTAAAAGCCAAGTCTTCAACTTCTCCAAATTAAACACGCTTCAAATTTAGTGAAAGATCCATCTTCTCGATGTTTCTCAAGAAAATAAAGCATTTTATTGATAACTTGTCACCAATGGATTTGATGCAATCGAAGGAGATGACCTTCGTTCAGCTCATCATCCTTGCCGAGTTTGCTCATTACACCATCTCCTACATAGGAGAATTCAGCTTCCTCCAATTTCATGACGTAAGTCCTCTTCCAAATTAGACCTCGCTTCCTCTAGATTCCACAACGTAAGTCCTCTTCCAGATTTGACGTAAGTCAATTTGATGGTTTTTGCTTGAACTGTTTGGTGATCCATTGTAGCCCCTAACTCGTCGTCGTCGATGACGGCGAGGGTGCTAGTGAGGGGTTGTTGTTTGACATTGACTATTTGTGGTTTAGATTTTAATGGTTTTTGCCTTAGCTATTTGGTGATTCATTGTAGCCCCTAACTTGCCGTCGCCATGAGGGGTGATGGTGTTGGTGAAAGCTTGTTATTTGGATTTCTAGCATTCATTGCTGGTTATAGGATCATTGGTGTGAAGGATGCATCGCAACCGAAAATCACCTCTGACGATAGCGAATGGTGGTCAATGGTAGAGTTTGCTAGGAGAAAGTATAACGACCTAACTGTTGCTACTAAACACACCCACTAAACCATGCATCTCATCCTCTTAATCAATGAATAAAATAATGTATACAAATCAAAACAAATTGTCACTGAGAGATCCATCTATCTCTCTTACTATCATGCATGATTTCTTTCGTTGCAACTTTCACCATAAATATATAGAATAGGGATGACACCATGCCACAATAAAATAATAATCAAATATACATCATCAAGGGAGATGGATACAAAAACTCACTCCTTATAGCTGGTCACCCTATACAATCCCATCAAAAGAAAGAAAATTGAAAATACAACAAAAACAGCCAAGAACTTGGCTCTACAAGCCAAACATCTCCAACTCTCGGCTCCATCCTCAGCTCTAAGACGCCGGATCAACAAAAGCATCGCCATCTGCTCCCACGCCATAAGACGTGATCATCACAGGCACACCAACACAACAACAACATCAAGACAATCCAACAACAACAAAACAATGCAAGGGTAAGCTTACTAAAACAATGGCATAGCATATAATTATGGAAATCATCAACAATTCACAATTTTCAATCACGAATATATGGCACACCATCATGTATCCAGAGTTCTCAACACTTACATACATATATACATATATATAACATTCATTCACATTATAAGGAGTTCTCAATCCAAAACTCCATATCACACAACCACTCTGCCACAACTATGTCAATGCATGATGACACGACTTTTGAGAGATTTCACAACATCTTAGGTGATCAACCAGGTCTCACCCCATACTGTGGTCTATCCAAGCACCATTCAGGGATTGCCAAAACTCTGATATGTTGATAAGCTTAATGGTTCGTTGAGATAAGTGTATGTGGGTAGTGGCTTACTACAACACAAGGCCTGCACTACCTTTGCCTTTTACGAAATTGCCCATCCGTTCATCCTCAAAGGCCCAGCTTTAAGACCCCATGTCTTATCCAAGCACTCGGTTGGAGGCTCAACTGAGTTCAAACTCTAGTCACCGTCCAACTTACGTGCCTGCCCACACCATGGCATGAGACCCACACAACCTCAGTCGACAACATATGCATGAATGCATACAACATACCACAACATCAGCCTAACAACAACAAGTCCATACATATATATATACATATATATGTATACATATATATGTATACATATATATGTATACATATATATGTATACATATATATAAGGCGACATATGCACACAACGTGGCCTACTCAGCACCACCTGTGCTGCAACAACTATTATCAACACTATACAGGCCCATTCCAACCTCAAGCATAGTCAGCAGGTAAGGCCCTATCCAAGTAGCTCATACCTTGAGAGAAATCTCACACAACAACTCATTCATGACTACTGGAGGTCCTATCTAAGAAACTTCCACTTCATAACAGATCCAACAGTCAACCAAAATTTGAAAACCAAGATTCTCTTTGAAAACCATTGGAAAGATTGTCAAATCTTGAAATTCACAAAAACTCTTCAAAATAATTCAATTTTTTTAATTTAGATAAATCATATTTAAACTAGACCATTTTCCATCATTCCCAAATAGGACTTTCAAAATGCATAATACCCTTTTTATATGTGTATATATATAATATCTCACAATTTGAAATGGAAACTTTAAAATATGAAATAATACATTCAATTTTGAAATAACAGATTAAGTACTGTAGTAATAGATTATATCAATTTAGTAAAAATGCACCAGAATTCGTTTTCTGGCAAGGATAATCGATTATGGATTCTCATAATCGATTATTCCATAACCAGTTTCAGGAAATTTTTAACTAAAGTCCAAATAATCGATTATGAGATCCCATAATCGATTATTCTAGAACCAAAAACACGAAAATAGCTTATGGAACACTAGATAATCGATTATGAGCTCCCTATAATCAATTATCTGCAACAGGATTGCAGAAAAACACGATTTTTTGCAAAAAAACTCAACCTTTCACCACACAAACTCAAATTTTCGAATCAATGGGTTTCCAACATCATTAATCTGCCTCAACCAAGCTCATACACATCAAATTATATAATCAATTCAACATTTCATCACACAATTCATGGATTTCTCATCCAATTTCAGATTTCCCCCCAAAAACCCATTTTTGTCCAAAATCTCACCACAACCCACATACAAGTCGGATTTGGACCAACCCAAGGTAATATTCAGCCACAATCATGTTCATACATCACAAATCTAGCAAGTGTAAGCTTCCCTTACCTTTTGGAGCTTCCAAAAATTCAAATTTGGGAAGAGAAAACGTGAGAGATGTATAACCTTGAGCCAAATCCTCAGAGCAACCACTACTCTTCACCAAAGGGATAGAAAGAGGCTGTGAATCTTGTGCCTAACTTAGTAGGTTTGGGAGAATTTGAGAGAGTGAGAGAAGAGAGGAAGAGGGACGAGAGATTTTGAGAGAGTGAGAGATGAGAGAATAAGAGAAAATGAAAGGGGGAAGGGCTTGGCACCCCTTTTGTCTTAAAACTCTCCAGGGCCCTTATACTGGCTTTGGGCTCACTAAGGCCAATGGTTCATCTAACCATCCCTTAAGACTCACAATTTGTCCAACTCAACTGTTTTTCTCTCAACAACTTAAACAAATACCAACAACACTTTCAATTTGGCTCAAGCACTTTTTGTCAAGTTCCCTAAATTTAAATCGAAATTTCCAAAACAATAGCAACAAGACCATAACCACACAACAACAAAGATCAACAACAATCAACAATAGCTCATTTATTTGTTTTAATCACCAAGATCACATATTAATTTCTACTTTTTAGTTATTAAACCACTAAATCATACATTAAGAAAAACACAGTGTTACAGAGAGTTTGGGGGAGAGATAATCTGGTGTGAAAGATATAAGGTATACCCTATGATGATGAAATTAATCTAACGGATATAAGTTATGATTCACCCTAGCCTTCTTCATTAAATAATCCTACAAATTGGTGAATTTAATGGTTTTATTTTCCATCTAGATGTTGGTGATATTTACAAAATTTCGATTACGTTTGAATTGGTGGTAAAGAATGGAATGGAATTGATCGAAATATAATGGAATGGAATGGAGCGAAATAAAAATATCATTCCATTGTTTAGATTTTTATAATGGAATGAAACAAAGATTTCATTCTATTGTTTGGAAAAAAAAAAACAGGGTGGAATGAGTTATAACTTTTTAATTTCTATATTATTCCTATTTTAAATATATTATCTTAAAATAGACTAATAATTAGGATAAAATTTACAAAGATAAAAAAGTTATTTTATAATTTAAAAATTTTGTTCCATTAAGTGCACCCCAAATTTTGGAGGAAGAAAATTAGAGTTAAGTAATGAAATCGAATGGATCATGATCCATCTTCTTCCATTATGTCTCATTCCTATTTTTACAAACCAAACAATAGAATAACTTCTCCTCCCACTTCATTACTCTCCATTCCACTGTTTACTACCAATCCAAACATAGCCTTAATGTAAATGAGCATAAAAAATAGATTCAGTACAGAATCAACGTATACTGAATGCAATTTTTTCTTTTACCTAAAAATTAAAATCACATAATAATGTTTACAACTAAAACAAATGTTTTCTATCAAAGTATGATTGTTTCTATCATTTATTATGTACACATACATACGGATTATGAAGCAAACTCTTATAGAATGTCTCTCTTTTTATTTTATTGGTGAAATATGGTAAATCAAAGAGATTTTTTTTTTTGATACAGCAATCCTGTTTGAGTCGAATAAGACCACTATTATACGACATTTTTCTTTTCATTTTTCTCAAATTTTCACTTCCTCCTACTCCAAGAATTTAATAGATAGCACAATAAAATGAGGTAATCAAGATTATATTGGCCAATGCATCATATGTGAAACAATTCTAAATATAAGAGTAATTAAAAATGATAATAGAAATAGTAACAAGTAGAGTATTATAATACTTGTTTTAATATCCGCTATTAAAAAAATATATATCCATGCTTGTACCTATACATGTATAAGTAACAATTTTAATATCCATACTTTCACTCGTACTTATATATATGCTATTTCTAATTGTACTACCCTGATTTGGCCGAGCAGGCAAAAGACGGCCGATCGATATAACCAATCAGCCGTCTGGGCCAAACGCCCTACAAGTGGCCGACCTGCCTCACCACGAAGCATCTTAAAATAGGAAAGTATGAAACTAATTTAATAAAGGAAATTGGGCGACAAATCCGAGAATGAAGGCAAAGATACTCCATAATATAGGTAACAGACATCTGGCATTAAAAGGGGGACAGGTGCACACTTTCTAACTGTAATCTCTCTATCCAAAACCCTGCACCCTTTCACAAGATCTTCATATCTGACTTGAGTGTCAGAGTGTCTTTATAAGTACCCCCACCAATCTGCGTAAGGCTGTTTAGTACATCAGAAGGAAGGAACACGACCGTGGGAGGCAGAGCGTAAGGAGGAGTAGATTTTCGGCAAGAACAATTGGCGCCCACCGTGTGGCGAGGTAAAATTATCCCTCGACCACCATTGACAGAAGATGGTATGAACTAGGAGCGTGATGATTATGGACTACGACGATGGCGCATGGCCATCCTTGGATAACCACCCCTTGATACAAGGCCTGCGCCAAGAGATTGCAGACATACGAAAGCGCAATGAGGAGGAGGTGGGCAGGTTACGAAGGGAAAACGGAGAAATACGCCAGCAGTTAGAGAAAGAGAGCCAGTGAGCGTCGATCGTTCGAGAACAAATGGAGAAGTCACAGCACCCTACCCAGCCATCTCAAGCGAAGACCAGTCATCAACTTGTATTTTCACGGTTGAGGACCCTGACAGAGTCTCGCCTCCATGCGGCAGGCGCAACAGTTCAAAGACACCCATTTGTGGATGGCATCATGGAGACCCCCTTACCTCGAGGGCGGAAAAACCTAAACTTGGACGGCTACGATGGAATGACCGACCTCAACGAGCACATTGACGCTTACACCACTCAGGTAAACCTGTTTACAAATGATGATGCTATACTATGTCGAGTCTTTCCCACCTCTTTCAAAGGGGCGACCTTGAGCTGCTATACTAGGCTGTCGTCGAACTCGATTGACTCCTTTGCTACACTTGTTGCGAGGTTTACAGCATAATACGCCACAAGTAGACCGCACCACCTCACATCGATCGCCTTGTTGAACCTCAGATAGGATGATGATGAGCCTTTACGAGCGTTCATGGAGCGATTTGCAGCTGTTTCGGTGAAGATCAGAGATCTAAATATGGAGGTAGTGCTGCACTTGATGATTATGGCCCTGAAGCCGGGCCCCTTTTCTAACAGCCTTTGCAAGAAGCCCCCGTTGCATATGGATGAACTCAGGGCCCGAGCAGTAGGATATATCCAAATGGAGGAGATGGCCGGATACAGAGACCAAGTCCGAGCAGGAATGTCAAAGAGAACCACCGACCGCGAAAAGCTACAATCAGGTTGGGAGAAGAAGAGAGGGTGGAGCGGAATACCCCCGTCCCGAAGTACAACTATTGTACCCTGCTTACTGATAGTAGAGCCCGTATCATGGAAGAAGCTTGTAGTGTGAAGCTGCTGCGGTTATTGCCTAAAAGTCGTTCTCCAGAAGGGGCGGACCGAGATAAACACTACCGGTATCATGGTAACTATAGACATTCAACGGAGGAGTGTTGGACCTTCCATGATAAGATCAAGGAACTTATTTAGGCCGGGCACTTGCGAAACCGCATCTAGAAGGGTTAAGGGAGCCGGGACAGAGGACGAAGAGATAGTAAACATCGAGGTCGTAGGGAGGAGCGGACGGAGCCCTAGCCCGCAAAGGAAGATAGACGGAAAAAACCTCCCTTCTAAGAGATCGGACACCCATTTGAAGGGAGTCATCAATACTATAGCCAGAGGGTTTGCAGGGGAAGGGTTCAGCTCCTCCGCCAGGAAACAACACTTGAGAGCGGTACGATCGGTTAGTATGGTGGGAAAGGCCCTAAAGATGCACCCCACAATAATAGTTATGAATGTCGACTTCAGGGGGGTAGATCCCGAACAAGACGACCTGGTCGTCATTACAGTGGAAGTTGCCACCTATGCTGTGCGAAAAACACTGATTGACCAAGGAAGTTCGGCTAATATCCTATACATGGACACCTTTCGAAAGTTGGAAATCCCAGAGCACTTGATTCAGTCGTACCCGGAGTAGTTAGTAGGATATGTGGGAGAACGAGTAGACACTCGTAGGTATATCAACCTGCTGACCACGTTCAGAGATAAGAGTGCTTCTCAAACCATTATGGTAATATACTTACTAGTGAATGCTGACACCTCTTACAATATTCTAATTGGCCGGCCCGCCTTCAACCAACTCGGCGCTATAGTATCGACTTTCCACCTAGCAATGAAATTCCCCACGGTAACCGGGTAGATAGTAATAGTTAATGCAGATCAGAAGATGGCTCAGGAATGCTACGTGGGGAGCCTGAAGGTAAGAAGAAGGCCCAGGCCACAAGGTCAGCCTGTGTGCTTGACGCACCCTTGCGTGTCGAATGGATCGGTCAAACTTGACCTTTGGGTTGAGGAGCTGAGAGAGGAACCTAACGAAGACCTGCAAAAGTTTCAATTGGGCAGGCACCCTGACCGATGTACCTGAGTCGGCCTTAACTTGCTAGAAGAAGTGTTAGCCAAAATCACCGACGTCCTCAACAATAATGCAGACATGTTTGCATGGACAGCGGCTGACATGCCCGGGATTGATCCCAGTTTTCATTGCCATAAACTCGTTGCGTGCCCGGAGGCATGACCGATTGCTCAATGAAAGAGGAAGATGGGCGAAGAGAAAAGACAGGTGGTGGAAAAGGAGACGACAAAGTTAATGGAAGCACGGTTCGTCCGGGAAGTAGAATATCCGACATTGCTAGCCAATGTGGTGTTGGTGAAAAAGGCAAGCGGTAAATGGCGAATGTGCACAGATTACACTGACCTCAATAAAGCCTGCCCAAAGGATGCCTACTCGCTACTGAGTATTGATCG
The DNA here is from genome assembly GCA_004329165.1 of Spatholobus suberectus. NCBI lineage: Eukaryota > Viridiplantae > Streptophyta > Magnoliopsida > Fabales > Fabaceae > Spatholobus > Spatholobus suberectus. The sequence goes on along the minus strand of CM014737.1, from coordinate 55,390,054 downwards.
GTTGGTCGATGATACTTCGAGGTGCAAGCTCCTGAGCTTTCTGGACGCTTATTCGGGGTACAGCCAAATACCCATGTTCCTGCCAAACGAAGAAAAAACAGCTTTCATGACGGATGGATCGAACTATTGCTACACAATAATGCCTTTCAGTCTGAAAAATGCAGGGGCTACCTACTAGCGCCTGATGGATAAGGTTTTTGCAGAACAAATAGACTGAAACTTGGAGGTGTACGTGGATGATATGGTGGTGAAATCTAGGGATGCGAATAAACACGCTGAAGATTTGGAAGAAGTGTTTGATCAAGTCAGGCAGTACCATATGATGTTGAACCCGAAAAAATGCGTATTTGGGGTTCAAGGAGGCAAATTCCTAGGCTTTATGCTGACTCATAGGGGGATCGAAGCTAATCTCGACAAGTGTTAGGCCCTCACAGAGATGAGAAGTCCCCAGAATATCAAGGAAGTGCAAAGGCTGACTGGAAGACTAGTGTCCCTTTCACGCTTCCTTCCAAGGGAGGCCGAGAAAGCACGTCCTTTTTTCGGCCTCCTAAAAAAGCCAAAAGTGTTTCACTAGGATAAGGAATGCGAGTTAGTGTTTAGAAAACTCAATACATTCTTGGTAACCCCTCCATCTTAACTCGACCAGTGTTGGGGCAAGACTTGTTGATTTATTTAGCGATATCCAATCAGGTCGGTCATCGTGCAGGAGGTAGAAGGCCAACAAGTCCCGATATATTATACTAGCCGTGTTGCAAGGGGCAAAATTTCGGTATCAGGTCATCGAGAAGCTAGCTTTGGCACTGGTAGCGGCCGCTCAAAGACTATGACCGTACTTTCAAAGCCACCAAGTGATAGTAAAAATTGATTACCCCATTCAACAGGTGTTGAGAAAACCTAGAACTAGCGGGAAGAATGATAGCCTGGTTGGTCGAATTGTCAGAGTTTGGATTAAAATACAAAGTAAGGGGCTCGATCAAGGCACAATGCCTCGCCGACTTAATAGTTGAGTTATCGTCGCTAGTAGAACCGACTTCGTCACAGTGGATTCTGTATGTGGATGGGTCATCAAATCGGTAGGGAGGGGGAGCCGATGTCATCCTGAAAGGACTCGGGGGGGGAGGGGGAGTCGTGTTGGAATAGTCTTTAAAGTTTGATTTTTCGGCCTTCAATAATCAAGCAGAGTATGAGGCACTTATTGCAGGACTGAAGTTAGCAGGGGAAATCGGGGCCAGCAAAATTGTTTGCAAAAGAGACTCAAAGTTGGTAACTGGGCAAGTATCCGGTGCCTTCCAGATAAAGGAAACCCAACTCTTGAAAGACTACCACATAACCGTCTAATTGATAGCCAGATTGGAGGAATTTAAAATAGAGCACATTCCGAGGGAGGAAAATGGGAGAGCCGATCTCTTATCCAAACTGGCGACGAACACTAAGAAAATAGGGCAGTGGCGGACGGTCATAGAGGAAACCGTGACAAACCCAGCATCGAGGAGATTTTGAGTGTGGGTAGAGATGAAGGCGAATGGATGGCCCCTATCCGGAAATATCTCACAATCGGCGAGTTACCAGCAAACAAAAACGAGACAAAAAAGATCCGACGGAAGGCTAGTTACTATGTCATTGAGGGTGCGAACCTATACAAGAGAGGATTCCATGCCCCGCTGCTCAAGTGTTTGGAACCTGACCGAGCCGAATATGTCATGAGCGAAATCCACCAAGGCATTTGTGGCTTACACACTGGAGGGCGAGCCATGGCACATCGCGTCATCCGAGCCGGTTATTACTGGCTAACCATTCGAGCTGATTGCCTCAAGTACTCAAAAAAGTGCAAAGAATGCCAGAGATTTGGGAACCTGACCAATGCACCCCCAGAAGAGTTACACTCGATTTTATCCCCTTGGCCCTTCGCCGCATAGGGCCTATACATACTCAGACCCTTCCCTGTTGCTAAGGGCCAAGTGAAGTTTCTGTTGGTTGGAGTCGAATACTTCACTAAATGGATAGAAGCCGAGCCCCTAGCCTGAATAACGACCTCGAATGTGCAGAAGTTTGTGTGGAGAAACATCATTTGTCGATTTAGAATGCCACATACCATCATTACAGACAATGGATGCCAGTTTATAGATGGGTCACTTGCAGAATTCTATAGGGGGCTCGGGATCTGACACCGAACCACTTCAGTGGAACACCCGTAAACTAATGGGCAGGCCGAGGCGGCAAACAAGGTAATCTTGGGGGAATTGAAGAAGCGAGTGGGGAAGGCAAAGGGAAGTTGACCTGAAGAATTGCTTGAGATCCTTTAGGCCTACCATTGTACACCACAATCGACAACCCGGGAGACACCTTTCAGATTGGTATACGGAACAGACACCATGATTCCAGTGGAGTTAGGGGAATTGTCCTTATGCTGCACCGTGTTCGACCCCGAAAGAAATGGTGAAGCAGTTAAGGTAGAGTTAGATCTGGCGGAGGAACTAAGGGAGAAGGCAAGAATACAGGAAGAAGTGGGAAAGTGGAGGGTTGCTCGTAGGTACAACAAGAAAGTGAAGCCAAAAGATTTCGAACCTGGTGACTTGGTGTGGAGAAAACGGGGGGAAGTGCGAAAAGAAGTGGGAGAAGGAAAGCTAGCTGCCAAAAGGGAAGGGCCGCTGCGCCGCTACGAGTAGTTGAGCAGTTGGGAAGTGGAGCCTACCGATTGAAGCAACTCACAAGCAAAGAAGTCCCGCGCACATGGGATGCTTCCCACTTGAAGATGTATTTCAGTTGATAAATGTAACGACAATGTACTCTTTTTCCTACCTCAGTTTTTTTTCCCCAAAATGGGTTTTTGTCAGGGAGGTTTTAACGAGGCACATCAATAATAGAAAGCAATAAAATTATTTCGAATCCACCTTGTTATCACTCCCAATCTGAATAACCAAGCATGAAGACTAACAGGTTTTGACCCACTGAAACTTGACCGACCCGACCCACCGTGCTCGAAGACTTTACAGGTTTCGACCCACTGATACCTGATCGAGCCGATCCACCGTGCTCAAAGACTTAACAAGTTTCGACCCATAGAAACCTAATTGAGCTAACCCGCCGTGCTTGGAGACTTAACAGGTTTCGACCCACAAAAACCTGATCGAACCAAAATTAAAGTTAACATGTAGCGATCCACTAAAACTAAATCGAGTCGGTGCGTAGAATTAAATTGGAATAGTAGCAACAGAAAATGACTGAATACGAAAAACTACTTGCATTAAAAAGCCTGGTACAAATTATGCTCCGAATATGGAGACCAAGTACATCTTTTGTTAACAAAAATATCCTACGGATTAAAAACCTAAGGAGAAGAGCCATTGAGGAAGCATTCCAACTTCAGGGAGCATCAAAAAGCTTATACGATGTTGTCGTTATCGTCAACCTACTCGGCATCCCCACCTCCCTACACCTCTTCTTCCTCGTGGTCGGAGAGGTCGACCACGTCAACTAGCATCCCCTACTTGACAGATTTTTCTACATCGAATACCGAGGTGTCGGTGCCGGGGAAGAAGTGTAAAAGCTGTCGTAGTGCTTTCTGGAAGCCCCCGATGTGCTCCTCCATTATTGACCCCTTGGCCTCCTCCAAATCGGCTTTGAGGCGCTTCATTTGTCCAATCGCCCCCAACCAACCCGATTCCGCATCGGAAATCCTGGCTCAGAGGAGTCCTACCTCAACCTCCAAGGTAGCAGTGGACTCTTCAGCTCAAACCGCTCAACCCATTAGAGCCTTACTGCAAACCTTGGCATCTTTCAGCTCAACCCCTAAATTCTCGGCCTTTTTCCTCGCCTTGGTGGCCTCCAGGAGCAGTGTCTCGTTACCCCAATAAGCTTCGACCAAACTAATCCGTGCCTTTTCTACAGTGGCCTACAGCCTTCGGATCTCGACTTCAACAATTGGGAAGAAGTTCAGGCACTCTCCAGCTCTATCGCCCAAAATTAGGCGATCGCCTAGGAGCGAGCTTGGAAGACAGACAGTGCCTCCAAGCCTGCTTAGGTACCGGCCTCCCTAAGAGTATGGTGGTCGACCTCTAATAGGGAGCCAAGGCCTAACACCTTGGTAGGATCAAAATCCCGACCCCAAAGGGAGCAAGGACTTTCAGTGGCAACAAAAAAGGCCGGGTGGACGTCGGTAGAGGAGGAAACCTTGCTAGCTTTGGGGTGGGATCGGTCCTTGGTCTCTTGGTAGAAGGACTACCCGAATGAACCACTACGACCAGAGTTTTCGAAGGCGGAGCAGTTGTTGGCGCGTCGCTGAAGGCTTGGGTCGCTGGAGGAGCGTGTGGGACAGGGGAAGCGGAAGCAACGCCTGCTTCAACCTTCTTGGCTTTCTCTGTGCACTCGACACAAAGTTTGGTGAAGTTGAAGTGCCCCATTATCCCTACGAAAGAAGCAAAGAAATGTAAGAAGCAGCAGGTGGTTATTAAACAGAGACCAAAAGTACTCGCGCTTCATGTCCCGCAATAGCTTCTTAGAGTTAATGAGCCCTAACACAGCTTGACATGGGAGCAGTCGAGGAAGCCTGTGCAAGTCGGCCATATTGTCTTGTTCAGATGCCGACATGTCTCGTACTCGCTAGACTGTATACTTGTCTGGATTCTTTGTCCAATAAAATGGGAACCTCAGATGACCCTGGTTGTCGAAGAAATTGCTCTTTTTGGCCGGACTCGGCCTAGCCCGAAAAACCCCATTTTTGAAATCCTTGTACAAGGAGGTGAAGGTGGTGAAAAGAGAGATACCGCTAACACCCGACAACAATACCTAACCACCCTTCTTCCTCTCCTTGGCTGCATAGTGATGAAGGAATTTTGGAGCGGTCGGCACCATGTACAACATGTTGCAGAGGACTCGGAAAGCAGTCATTACCCTGCCATTAGGGTGGAGTTGGGTGGGTGCCACATTCAGAGCCGTCAGGACTTCCACTTCGAACCCATCGAAAGGCATTGAGACTCCAAGGTTTTGGAAAAACGTCTCGTACACATATGTGAAATCTATTCGCCCCACCACAGTCGAGAAGTACACGTGCTTATCTGAACCACACAGCTTCGCTATAGCTTCGCCCTTATGGTCGGGGGTGCAAAAAGTGATGGAATTCATCACTTTGGCGACGGCAGAGGTCGACTGAAACTTGGAATGGTAAACTCTAACCTCACCAGAGACCCAGTCATACCCAGGGAGGGTAATGGGAGGAAAAACCTCCTCAACTCGTCTCTTTCGTCGTACCACCAGGGGATGCTCGGGTGTCCCCTCGGATGACTCGTCTGCTACTTGAGCTACTGCTGGATGTTCGGCTGTAAAAACATCCGGCCGGACTACATTGCTAACGAGTGTTTGTGGGTGGTGGAGATCACTGTCAGACCTCTCCAAATAGGAAGAACGTACAGACTGGCCAGACACTTGAGAGCCACCACCAATAGGCTTGATTTCCAACGAGAGCATGACCCTAGGCTCAAAGTTAGGATAACCCCCAGATTCGCAACTTGAAGCCATTGAGGGAGAAGAAAGCTAGAAGTGAGGGGGCGTACCTACGAGGTTAGCAGAGAGGAAAGGAAGAGAGATGACGGTAGCAACCACGGAAGATACTCCAGCACAATGGAAGCAGGAGGAAAGAGAGGCACAACGAGGAGATAAGTGGCAAGGAAGGAAGGAAAAGCACAGGAGATGCGCCACAACTTCCCTCTTAAAAGGTTGGAGGGTGACATACGGCCCAAGATCTTCCTGCCATAAGATCTTGAACCATCATCAACGAGCCAATGGCTCAGATGAAATGACGGTTGGGGGTTTTAGGCCATCATTAATATGAAGTCTTATCAGCAGCCAAGCGTTAAAAGCACTCAAAAGCGAGGGTAACGGTTCCCAAGGAAAGAAGTGACCTTTCAAGATCACGACGCTTCGATCTCTTGGCAGTTATTGACTGTAGTCGAATGCAAGTCAAGCATGGATTGACCAAGGCCTACGTGGACCGAAACCACCTCGGTCGCAAGCTAGCCTTGGAGGACCGTCTATACAAACTGAGTCCTATACGGTCGGTAACATACCAGAACTTCTCCATGTGTGTCGAAGCTCGGGGGCTGATGTATTACCCCAATCTAGCCGAGCAGGCAAAAGACGGCCGATCGATAGAACCGATCAGCCGTCCGGGCCAAACGCCCTGCAAGTGGCCGACTTGCCTCACCACGGAGCATCTTAAAACAGGAAAGTATGAAACTAATTTAATAAAGGAAATTCGGCAACAAATCCAGGAATGAAGGCGAAGATACTCCGTAATATAGGTAACGGACATCTGGCATTAAAAGGGGGACAAGTGCACACTTTCTAACCCTAATCTCTCTATCCAAAACCCTGCACCCCTTTACAAGACCTCGATATTTGACTTGAGCGTTGGAGTGTCTTTGCAGGTACCCCCACCAATTTGCGTAAGGCTGTTTAGTACATTGGAAGGAAGGAGCACGATCGTGGGAGGCGAAGCCTAAGGAGGAGCAAATTTTCGACAAAAACACTAGTGTTTGTTACTTTCACAAGTCAAATTGTATCTCCATCGCACAAAGAACATATACTGAGAAGGGAGAAGTTTGTTTTTGACCAAAATTGAATTTGAGTTAAAATAACTTTATTATTAACTTGTTTTTAGAATAAACTTTCAAACATAAATCACTTTATTTTAAAATTAATTTTATAAAATCAATTTTTTTCAAAATTAATTTTATAAACATTCATCCAAATGCACACTAATTATGATATTATTTTAATAAAAATACATACTGTCCTCCATCACTTTTGCCCAAACGCGTTAGCGCCTAGCCACCTACCAACTCGCATCGGATTAGGTGAGAAAATTAAAACATGAAGAACTATCGGTAAGTGTATCATGTCTGCTAGTGCATTTCTGCATTCAAAGAACTTTATGATACAAACAAATGCAATGGCAATTCTTAATTTAATTAAACGGAGTCATTATATATTATTTCAACAAACCAGTTTTGTAAGTTGTAACATTACTTAATTGATGTGTTAATTTAATCCTATTGCTTTTGAAAAGACTTTCAATAAAATTTCCCTATTATAAGATAGCAAAAAAATATGCAAATCAATTAAAATGCAAAAGTAATAATAACAGTTTTGTTAATTATTACCTTTAGATGGTGATTAAGGAATTAAAAAATAATTTTTATTAAAAACTAAAAAGTGTAACATTTAATATCATAAAAGGATTTTTACCATAATTTTTTATGAAAATATTTTATATATTAATTCTTTAATCATTATCTTTAATATAATGGATAGTAAAATCAATTAGTAATATTTTTTATAAAATTATTAAACATTTTTATTTAACAATTAAAAAATTCTTAAGATGATACTCAATAAAATTTAATATTATTTTTCCTTTCCCAGCTTATTATACTGCTATTCCAATTTCCATCAGCTTTATCTTAAAGGGAAATGTTAAAAAGCATTAATCAAAGAATAAAAATATAAAATTTTAATTAATTATTAATTTACTTTACTGTAATTTTTAATATATTCTTAAGGCTGATTGACCAATCTGGTGCAGTTTTAAAAACAAATTATCAAAATGGGACCCTTTTGAAACATATTACCAGCATGGGTCTGTTTTGACCATTGACTAGTTAAAGTCGCAACTCTGACTAGCGAAACTCAATCCATGTCAGCTTTTTTCTTTTTTTCTTTTTGTAAAATTACACGTAGGCGGCCAACGTGGAGAGTAAAACGCTAGTCTGAACTGCGGAACTCACCGGATCGCGCCACGTGGCGCAATCCTGTGAGTTTTGCAAGTCTGAACTGCGAAACTCACAGGATTGCGCCACGTGACACGATCTTGTGAGTTCCGCAAGTTTGAATAGCGTTTTAAATCCTATAAATTTCTTACAATATGACTTCTCCATTGTAGTTACGTAATTTTTTTATGTTTTTTTAATCACTTTATATTTATGTAACTTTTTTATATTTTTTGTGTAATATTATATTTATATTATTTGAAAAATATATATAATAATTTTCTTTTACATTTAAAAAACAAATATATTTATTTCATGTTTTATTTATTACTGAGTTGATATTACTTTTTTTGGTAGGTACATCGTACACAATCATGAATTCAATTATAGTATTTGTGTATATAAATGGAAGGATGTATGAAGGTGTCGAAGGAGTAACGTTCGAAGGGACAAAGAAAGCAATACAAATTAGACATGGCATTAGTTTTAATGTTTTAAAGCAAAAAATTCATGACAAATTTAAATTGCAGGCAAATCAAGTTATATCTTCTGTTACATGTAGGTTTTTAATTTCAAAAGGCGAAGGCAAATACAATGCATTACAAATATGTGATGATGAAGACATAGAATGCATGATTCATGTATTTCAGCAACAAAATGAAATGTCAGTAATAGAAATGTATGTTGAAGTGGAAGTTGTTGGTAGTTCTATGATTCCGTTAGAAGGTGGTGGAATAAATTCTCGCGTGTCTGGTGATCAGAATTTGTCTTATAATCAGTCATTGGCACAATCTGGGATGCAAAGACAGGTAGAAGCAGATGACGACGATGATGACAACGACGACTATTATGTGTCGCAGTCATATGTTAAGGAATCATCCAGTGATGATATTCCTGATGATGAATCGTTTGACACAGATGATGAGACAGCGTCCATTGAAGTAAGTCGTATGATTGAACCATTATCAATATATCAATCTGAGGAAGGTATGTTTTTATCTTACATAATACCATTATGTTATTGCATACGTAGTTAATGTTTATTCATGAAGTTAAATACAAATAGACAATTAAAAATTATTACATAAAATAGTCATACACAATATTTTTAATTATTTTATTTTATTTTATATTTGATGTCAAATTTTTATTGTTAATCTTTTCAAATTTATGCAAGGGGTGCAACTCAACTTCCATTTTGGTGTGATTCTTCCCACTATACAAACATTAATTGGAGTCACCCTAATTAGGAGGAGATGTCATCCTTAGACGTTTCTGCTGGCTGGAGTGTCGGGGAAGACTTATATGTCGGGTTACAGTTTGAGAGCAAACAGGCTATACATAATGCATTAAAACATTATGCAATGAAATTGCATCAAACGTATGTTGTTGTTGAGTCCAAGCCCACGAAGTTGATTTGCAAATGCCCAAATAAGAACGACGGTTGTCCATGGTATATGAGGGCAATTTTATAAAAAAAAACAGATACTTGGGTTGTCAGCCAATGGGGTGGGCCACATACATGCTTGAATTTGTCACTAACACAAGATCATGACAAGTTAGATTCTGAATTCATCTGTTCATGCGTACAAGGTATATTGCAAGTTTACATATTTGACTTTGTGAATCAATATGAAAAATATATATTTGAAATTCTTTTTTTATGTGCAGGAATGATCTCTAAAGATCCATCCCTAAAAATAAGCTTGATTCAAGAGAGAATAACAGCTATGACGGGTTACAAGGTGACATATAGGAAGGCATGGAAGGCCAAACAGAAAGCTATAGTCCGTGAATTTGGAGACTGGGACGAGTCATATGCCAAGCTTCCAAGGTGGCTTAAGTATATGCAAGGGAATACGCCAGGTACGTATTACCAACTTTGCCACGATGAATTTTTTGTTGGTAATCAACTCATTCGCGGTTACCGGCAATTCCATCGAGTCTTTTGGACATTCAAGCAATGTGGTGACGCCTTCCGCTACTGTAAGCCACTAATACAAGTCGACGAAACACACTTGTATGGCAAGTACCGTGGAACCTTGTTAATTGCCACAACACAAGATGGCAACAGTAATGTCCTTCCTCTTACATTTGCTGTGGTTGAGGGCGAGACTTTACAAGCGTGGTCATGGTTCTTGTCACATTTACGTTTGCATGTCACAGATAAACAGGGCATATGTCTAATTTCTGATCGACATCGTAGCATAAAGTCTGCTGTGCAGAATGAGGCCCTTGGATGGCAACCTCCACATGGTTATCATATGTATTGTATTCAACATATTGCAAGCAATTTTAATCATCGTTTCAAGAATGGAAAACAAATAAAAATGTTGGTTAATCTAGGTATGTTGTGAATTTATTACCTTTAACTTCACAATTTTTTTTTAACATGATCGTATTTTCAATAACAAATTTTATTTTTTTATTATTGTAGGATATACTCCATGCAAACACATTTTTGACAGAAAACTACAAACATTTCGCGAGTGTAGCGCAGATGTCGATAGATGGATAAGTGCCATTTCTGTTGACAAGTGGAGTATGGCATACGATGTGGAAGGCCGTAGATTCGGCCACATGACCACGAACTTGCTTGAATGCATCAATAAGGTCCTGAAGGATTGTCGGAACATTCCAATAATTGCCTTGGTAAAGTCAACATACAGTCGATGTGTTGAGTACTTTGTACAGCGAGGGTCTCAAGTGAGGGCAGATTTGTCAGCTGGCAATATATATTGTGCCAAGTTAGTTAAGGCGATTTGAAAAAATGTTGAGGAAGCATCTTCTCACCAGGTTCGTAGATACGACATCCAGTCAACACGGTTTGAGGTTGAGGAGGAATTTAAGCCTTTGACTCAGCGTGACGGTCAGAAATGGATAGTTAACCTAAACAAACGTTGTTGTCAATGTGGACGCTTTACTGCATTTCATTATTCATGTTCCCATGTTATTACTACGTGTGGTGTAGTTAGCGTTGACTACAACCAATACATAGACCCAGTATACACAAACGAGTACATACTACATGCATATTCAGCACAGTGGTGGCCGTTAGGTAATGAAAAAGCTATGGCACCCTATGATGAACAATGGGTACTTGTCCTGGACCAAACAACCGTTCGTGGAAAAGGTCGACCAAAATCAACAAGAATCATAAATGAAATGGATTGGGTTGAATCACAACCCAAACAGAGATGTCATAGATGTGGACGGGAAGGCCATAATAGGCGCAATTGTCCATTACAAGCGCAGACAGACAATTCCGAGCAAAGTAATGAAGGAAACATTTAGTTCATAACAATTTTTGTAATGTTAATTTATGAAATTTTTAAACTTTCTCTTTAAAACGCTATATTGTTGTTACCATTTTCGATTTGTTCATAAATGTGTTTTTCTATTTATTAACTTAGTTATCAACACCTAGTAAATCAACGTGGATGACAACATCGTCGATATATGGTTAATAAAATATTAATATTATGTACAATAAACTGATACAACAACCGTAGAACTTAAAAAAAATAAAGTATCATCTGCCGAATGTTCGTGACCCTCATTTGGAGGTGTCAGAACACAAGGCCGTGACCAGTTTCTAGCAATTCGTGTAGGATTTCTTCTTGCTGGTCGTACATCATCCGTTGTAGCAATAGCATTCGTCGCAGATAGTTGACTAGCATTATCTGCCTCTGACGAAAATTGGGCACATAGATCTACACCCATTACATGATCCATCCCTTGTACCCATGGAGATCCAGGTATGTTATATAGTGGGGCACCTAGGGTTACATATGGCGAAGGCATGTTTGGACTCGGTGTCGAGAGCGGAGTCCCAAATAGTTGATCCATCATGAAATTCGGTGTTGACAAATGAGTATGAGGAGGGTGTTGTTGCGAAGCTCTAGCATCAGCCTGTTACTGAGAAGGATAATAGTACATGGGTTGTGAACTGGGATAATGTACAAATTGTGCAGGTGTGTAATACATCCTAGGTTGACGTTGAGACATTGTCGAAAAATCATATGTTTCTGCCTCAACAACCCTTCTCCTTCTTCTAAGCCCTTGCGATTCAACACAATGCCCAGGAATATGAAATTGTTGTGCATCGAATATTGGTGAAGGAGGTGGAGCTGGCGAAGCAGCCTCAGTTATGCTATCTTCAGCGTCAGCCAAAATCATGATTTTCTCGACATAAGGCACCAGGTCGTCAACCGTCCACGTACCTCTGCCTTCCTCAGAGACCATGTATGTTAATGTCTCCCCTCCCTCTCCCTGTAAAAAAAAAAAATTAGACACACAACGACTTCAATATCAAAAAAAATATTACAAGTCAATTTACGTAAGTCATGTTACCAAAGTTGCTGCCTTAGCGTTCTTCGAGTCCACAAACATCTTTGCTTTCCGTTTGTACCACCTCATGTACTCAAAATTGTGACCCAAACTTCCTACTTGCGGGCCGGTGTCCTGAACTTGTAGTTCGTGTCTGTGATTCCATGCGTTGATTGCTAGTGCCAATATGTTATGCCAATTTTCATTGGTCTTTCCACTGCAAAGTCAACGCATGTAACTCCTGTGGCTGAAGCGGAGGATGTGGAATTGGTTGCCAAAGACCAAATTGTCTCATCACTCTATCGGGTTGATGCCATTCACATACATTAAAACATATTAGTGGCACAACTGATTTCCAGACAATTTGTCCATCTCGGCATATTGGAGGCATTGCATTCATAATAGCCTCAGTGTATGGCTCCCAAACAATCTACAAAGAACAATTAAGTTAAAACCATGTATAGCAAATTAGAATTACAATTACAGGCTATACAAGATAGATACTTACATCATGCCTCCTCATAATGTCAAACGCTCGTCGGTGTGATGTTAAATCGTCGTTTCCTATGTGGCTATGTCCACGTCAAAGCCACCTATAAAAATATGGAGTCATAAACAATTTAAGCCAAATATGAAAATCATAACAAGTGTATATTAACAACATTAATGTTACCTGATCCCTAAGGGTTGACCAACAATGAAGTCGGGCGTTCTTTTTGGAGCTATACGTTGAAATCTTTCCTACGCCCAAAGTTGCAGTAATAAGCATATGCCACCAATGGATTGCGTCCTATAATTCATGGCTATACATAGCTGGCGATATAAGCAGCTAAGTACAGCAGCCCCTATGCATAGGTCCTTGTCTCATTAAAGTCTCGTAAAAATTGAAGATATCGTAACGAGACTTTACTACTTGATTTGTCAACTAACAGTGCACCACCGATGAATCTAATGATCCATGCCCGAGCATATCTCCACAACTGTTCCTCATTGATAACATGTTGACCAATGTCATCAAAATGCTCAGCCAACCAGCTTAGTTTAACAAAACTACCATCTAGGTTCGCTGGTCGAATACCCAACAACTCTTCACACAGAGCTCCCCAATCAAGCTGTGTAGACCCAATAAGAGGCAGCCCATCAACAGGAAGCCCTAATAAAATTGCGACATCTTGAAGAGTAATTGTGCACTCTCCAAATCTCATATGGAATGTATGAGTTTCAGGTCTCCACCTTTCCACCAAAGCATTCACCAAACCAGCGTTGACCCTTAAAAAACCCATTCTGGCAACCCAATAGAAGCCAGATTGACTAAGAAATTCAATAATTGCTTCTGAAACACCTTCTACTCCATTATGTGTAGGAAGGGTCCGTCTAACAAGTAATCTGCGGTCCGGTTCACTATTCTACACATATTGCGAAACATGCATACTTTGCATCCATAAGACGTCATCATCAATTGGTCCAGAATGAATGCTGCTTCTATCGAAAGATGAAGAAGAGGCCATTTTGTAGAGATCTGTAAAAAACACTACGTAAATCAATCAACAAGAAAAAATATAATCAGTTAATAAATTTATTATGCGTAACTAAATAAATAAATATTTCCTATTATTATCGTCCTAAATAAAAAAATCCCAATCACATTATATTTACTAAGAGAGTAAATTTTAAAAAACACTATGTACTTTCAATGTAATTAACCAAAAATTTAAATAATATTATATATGCTAAAACAATAATTTATCAAAGAAATAAAATAATTTATCAAAAAACACATTCATCACCTAAAAATACTATAATACATATAATCAATGAAATATAAATGCATATTACAAATTGAATAACAAAGTAAATAAATCCATAACTAGTTTTTAATTTTTTTATTATTTAAATAAAAATATGTTACAACAAATTTAACCACATATAATTTCTTAACGTATAATAATAATTACATATATATTTCTTAACCACATACAAACAATTATATTACAGAAATTAAAAAATAAATAAACAAAAACATAAATTAACATAGTCAACTATTAAAATAAATGCAAAACACAAATTAAATTAAATAAACTTAAATTAAACATAAATAATTGTCAAAATTAAGTAAAATATACAATAAAATTCAGAATTGAAAATTTTAAATCATTTATTGAATAAAATCCCCGCTTTAGAATACAATAAAACATATAATTAATAAATTAATTACAATATATTACAAACCATATAAATTAACACACAATGTCAAATAAATATTTGAAATATAAGCACATATTACAAATTGTATCAAAACAAAAAAAACTTAAAAATAAGGAAATTTCTATTATTTAATAGACAAACAGTACAATTATCATTTAAATAAGTAACTAATTTTTACAAAATATATACAATTTTTTTTTACCTAAATTTTAATACGCCAAAAACACCTCAGACGCGAAATTCAGACCTACTTTCGCTCTTCAGTTATGTTGCTTTCAAAGTGAGGCTGCGGAGGTTTTTAAAGGCTTTCAAATTTATTTATTTTATTGTAGTCTTGCTATTCATAGCAGCAGGTTCCCCCCTGGATGCCACGTGTCGCTGTCCGGTTGGTAGGGGAGGAGACGACAGGCACGTGTCGCATGTGGGTGAATCCCGCTATTCGCAAATGCAGAACACATAGGGAGATGCCACGTGTACTTCTCTCGCTAAGCGTTACGACGGTCCCTGCGGATTGCGCCACGTGGCGCAATCCGGTGAGTTCCGCAGTTCAAACTAGCGTTTTACTCTCCACGTTGGCCACCTACGTGTAATTTTACAAAAAAAAAAAAAAAAAAAAACTGACGTGGACTGAGTTTCGCTAGTCAAAGTTGCAACTTTAGCCGGTCAACGATCAAAATAGACCCATGCTGGTAATATATTTCAAAAGAATCCTATTTTAATAATTTATTTTTAAAACTGTACCAAATTGACCAATCAGCCATATTCTTAACGTAAATGGCCACTCCCTTACTATCGAATTTCTTGTTCCGTTGTGAATTGACTGACTGACAAGTCGTGAGCCAACAACCCCACGTTTCCAACATCTACTTTACGATCCTTATCCTCTCGAATCTACAGGGTATATATATAGTCCTGTTCTGAATTTGAAAATTTAGTAAATATAAACCAACTTATATTTTGCTCATTTTAAAATTTAATTCTGATATTCAGCAAAAAAGAAAAAAAATTAATTCTGATTAATTTGACACACATCACCAATTTTTGAAGTAAACATTCTCATTTACAAAATTCAAAATTTATTTTTTTTAAAAGTAATTACTTTATATTATTTTAATTGACTTCGAGATAGCAAGATGACAAGTCACAATGTTGCAATCACTTTACACAAAGTGCTTGGATTAATCCAACTCAACTTTCGCAAGATTGCAATATGTGTTGCTCTCTTCCGTGGAATCAGTGACAGGCATAGGTTGCCCAGATTACTCACACCCTAATTTGGGAAACATGGGAGGATTATTCGGATTCTTGGAGCGACTGGTTTTTATTTAGTGGCACGTCTTAATAACACACCAAATATCTAAGATTCTTTATTTCTGTCAGTGGTATAACTTACAATCAGACAGAATTTGTTGTTTGTCAGGATTGAAGCTGAAAAATAGATTGTCTGAATCATATGTATGCTTTTATGGAAAATTTGTAACGTGTAAGCGTGCAAAATAAATGATGAAAGGGGCGGTTGTGATGTGTTGTGCTTCTTTCATCAGAGAAACACCTAAGAAATAATTGCGGGAAAGAAATTTTATAATATTATGTGAAAAATTTATATTTATTTTTTATAAACATTAAATATGTACGATTCTCACAAATTATAAATATTTAAAAAAAAAACAGAATACAAAACTTTTACTGACGCAGATCCTCTGGACTTGAGAAAATAATTGCACATCTTGCAGTTTACATTTTGCTGTTCTTAAAGCTTAATTAACAGTATTTAGGCTCTTTTGATATGTAAAACATTTTTTGTTTTTTTACACTCTAGCCTTGTGTTTGGTTCTACGTTAAAATCCTATAACGTGGATCAAAAACATGATAAACCAAAAGCTAGTGCATATAGCTTTCGCTTGACGTGGGTACAAATGTGAATTCATCTAACGCAACACAAGACCAAACATGCACTAGATTGTGTGCAACGTAAAACAACCGACTGTATGTGTATTTGGGTGAGTGTTGTGAAAGTTGATTTTGAATGACATTGATTTTATAAAATTGATTTTGGTTTGATTTTAAAGTGATGTGATTTTATATTTGGATGTTTTTATTCTAAAAGCAAGTTAGTAGAAAAATTTAGTCTAAATTTTTTATTTGATGCAAAAGCTACTTAAAATTGGTTCAACTCAAAATCAATTCTAGACTTAGAATTAATTTCTCAATGTGAAATCAAATATGTGAATATTTACTTAAAATCACGTTAGCTGATTTTTCAACGTGATTATGAATAAGTCAACGTAAAACCACTAGTGTATTTGTTTAAAAACGAATTAACAACATGATTTTTCATATCAGAATGAACGTTATTAGTTCTAACTTTTATGTTTTTACATAAAAACCATGATTTGTTGGCTATAGAACGTATTTTCAAACGTGTGTTTGGATTTATGTTAGATAATTCAAAAATACGTTAAACTATTAGTTAACGTGATTTTAAGTAAATATTTATATGTTTGATTCCACATTAAGAATGTGATTCTAGGTCCATAATTGATTTTGAGTTGAAGTAAGATAAAAAAATATTATAGTGAGATTTACTACAAACTTTGTTTTACAATAAAAATATTAGAATATAAATCACATTGCTTTAAAATCAAATTTAAACAAAATTAATTTTACAAAATCCATTTTATTCAAATCATTTTTACAAACTTTGAGCCAAACACACACTTAACAAAATAATTGCACGTCTTACAGTTTGCACCCCACAATTCTTAAAGCTTAATTAGTAATATACTAGCCCCTTTTTTTTTGTATGTATATAAAACAATTTTTTTTTTTGTAATGCTGTACAGCACTTAGAGGATTCAAACCCATCTCGAATGCAGATCAGAGTTAAAAAAAATAAGTGCCCGTTCAAGTCTGATTTCTTATGATTGTTTGTCTGATTCGTTGCTGTATTTGCCATTTATTTATCCAAATTAAATATTACCCAAAACAATCTCCCCTGTGGCGATTTCATATTAACTATTAATATTGCAAGAATCTTTTTTTTCTTCTTACGTTTTCTACTAATCGTCTAATCCTTTATATTAAAAGAATTTAATAGTTATGCACTCTCACTGTAAAATTTTTTACATTGTTAACTAATTAGAAATCATTATTGATGTGACTTTTATGATAGTTATTATAAAAGTCAACAAACATACTATAAGTGGTAATTTGTGATTGAATGACAGCTGTCAGTGCATAACATATTTTCTCATATTAAAATATATTTTTTTTACATTTGCTTTTTTATAAAACATTAAGAAAATAATAAAAAAGTATTACGTTGCTCTATTATAGGTTTTGGTTTTAATATTTTATTAATAAAAATATTTTTTAGTTTCTTATTATTAAATATAAAAAGTTATTTTGATTTTTTTATGAATGTTAAATATTCTATGTGCAACCCACCACCTAAAATACATTCAACCACTTGATTTATTAAATAAATCAAAATACAAAAAATGAGTAAGTAATTTCAATATCAAAATCTCCAACGTGGCCGAAATGGCTATGATAACGAGACAAAAGATAAGATTTATATTATTTATATTGTTATAATATTATTTATACTTTTTTTTTATTCCTCTTTATTACCTTATATATTTATTTTTTCCTACTTTTCTTTTTCTTGTATTACAAAAAATAAAAAAGTGTAAATTATCAAAAGATAAAGACAGCGGATAGTGCACATCACCTACAGAGCAACAGATCAGCTAAGCCCAACCACTTTCCCCCTTAAATAATCCCTCGCACCAGCTTGATCATAAAAGAATTTGCTGATTGACCAATTTGGTGTAGATTTAAAAACAAATTACTAAAATAAGACCTTTTTGAAACATATTATTAGCATGGATCTGTTTTAACCGTTGACCGGTTAAAGTCACAATTCTGACTAGCAAAACTCAATCCACGTTAGTTTTTTTTTTTTTTTTTTTGTAAAATTACATGTAGGCGGCCAACGTGGAGAGCAAAACGCTAGTTTGAACTGCGGAACTCACCAGATTGTGTCATGTTTCGCAAGTCTGAACTGCTGAACTCACAAGATTGCGCCACATGGCACGATCCTGTAAGTTCCGTAATTCAGACTAGCGTTTTAAATCCTATAAATTTCCCTTCACCTTTGGCTTACAATACGACCTCTCCATTGTAGTTACGTAATCTTTTTATGTTTTTTTAATCACTTTATATTTATGTAACTTTTTTATATTTTTTGTGTAATATTATATTTATATTATTTGAAATATATATATAATAATTTTCTTTTACATTTGAAAAACAAATATATTTATTTCATGTTTTATTTATTACTGAGTTGATATTACTTTTTTTGATAGGTACATCGTACACAATCATGAATTCAATTGTAGCATTTGTGTGTATAAATGGAAGGATGTATGAAGGTGTCGAAGGAGTAACGTTCGAAGGGACAAAGTAAGCAATACAAATTAGACATGACATTAGTTTTAATGTTTTAAAGCGAAAAATTCATGACAAATTTAAAT
Organism: Spatholobus suberectus; assembly: GCA_004329165.1. Classification (NCBI taxonomy): domain Eukaryota; kingdom Viridiplantae; phylum Streptophyta; class Magnoliopsida; order Fabales; family Fabaceae; genus Spatholobus; species Spatholobus suberectus. Next base: position 55,371,216 of record CM014737.1, on the reverse strand, counting down.
TGCAAGCAAATCAAGTTATATCTTCTGTTACATGTAAGTTTTTAATTTCAAAAGGCGAAGGCAAATACAGTGCATTACAATAAAACATATAATTAATAAATTAATTACAATATATTACAAACCATATAAATTAACACACAATGTTAAATAAATATTTGAAATATAAGCACATATTATAAATTGTATCAAAACAAAAAAAACTTAAAAATAAGGAACTTTCTATTATTTAATAGACAAACAGTACAATTATCATTTAAATAAGTAACTAATTTTTACAAAATATATACAAATTTTTTTTTACCTAAATTTTAATACGCCAAAAACACCTCAAACGCGAAATTCAAACCCATTTTTGCTCTTCAATTATGTTGCTTTCATGTGGGGATTCAAAACTATTTTTAGTTGCTTTCAAAGTGGGACTGTGGAGGTTTCAAAGTGGGGCTGCGAAGGTTTTTAAAGGCTTTCAAAAAATATTTTTTTATTGCAATCTCGCTATTCATAGCAGCGGATTCTCCCCCTGGATGCCACATGTCGCTGTCCGGTTGGTAGGGGAGGAGGCGACAGGCCACGTGTCGCATGCGGGTGAATCCCGCTATTCGCAAATGCAGAACACATAGGGAGATGCCACATGTACTTCTCCTATTAAGCGATACGATGGTCCCTGCGGATTGCGCCATGTGGCGCAATCTTGTGAGTTTCGTAGTTTAGACTTGCGAAACTCACATGATTGCGCCACGTGGCACGATCTAGTGAGTTCTGCAGTTCAGACTAGCGTTTTACTCTCCACGTTGGCCGCCTACGTGTAATTTTACAAAAAAAAAAGAAGAAAAAAGCTTATGTGGACTGAGTTTCGCTAGTCAAAATTGCGACTTTGACCGGTCAACGATCAAAACAAACCCATGTTAGTAATATGTTTCAAAAGGATCCTATTTTAGTAATTTGTTTTTAAAACTACACCAGATTGGTCAATCAGCCAAAAGAATCACAATTTTGTTAACAAAACATTTATCACCGTCAATTAATCAATAATATGACACGAGGTTATTATTTAACAATATAAAATTAAATATTTTCCTCCATCTCCGGAACACAGCCACACTCTCTTCCTATCACAAACAAACTGAGCTTGGTTTCATTATTACATTACCATTTTCTGGTTCTGATTTGGTCGCATGATGTGTGTGTCTTTCTCTCCTACAGTTTTGGTCCTAATCCTATAAATATCCTTTGCTTCTTCCAGACACTTACTCCTATCCATTCTGCACACACTGTATGTGTTCACCTTCACAACTTCTCTTCTGAATCTGCATCTTCTTTGTGTAAGTTCCTCTTTCTTCTGTTATGTTGTATTGTTGTTGTTTATTGTTCTATTTCCATTTCTCTATTACAGATCTACCAACATTTTCTCCCTAGATTGGGACGCTATTTTGAATCTGTTCCTTAATACTTGTATTGATTCAGACTTAGACTCTTCTGAACTTTTCAGCTCCTAAGCGGTGCTATTTGTTGTATGCTATATCTGTTGTGTTTCTCTGAAATGAAAAAAAAGGGTTTGAGTTTGTCATGATCCACCCGCTCAGATTTGTTTGTACTTGTAAATTTATTAGGCTCTGGAGCGCGGTGAAGTTTCATTGTATAAATCAAATTGAATTTCCATATAACAAAGGTTTACCGTTCCAAACAGATTGTGAAGTTTCCCCTTCCAAATTCTCACCTATTTCTTTCCAAATAATCTGAATTATATCATCAACGTTTGGTTGGTTCCAGATCTGGTGGTTATTTGTGCTTCTGGATTTTTCTCTTTTTGGCAAAGGATATTTGACTCCTCTTATTCATCTTACAACAATTACAGGTGTAATACAGTGATAGGTTATCATTATTAACATTTTCTTTTTTTATCGTTTTGAATGGATAAACTATGACTTAATATTTGGTTCAAAAGAGGCAATTTTTTCCCCACCCCTTTTCAATCCTTTCTTGTTTTATGTTGAGATTTCTAGGAAACACTGCAAGCTTATCTTTGTTAGCTGTTTATCCTCAGTTTGGTTTTTTAGATCAAGGGTTAATACTAATATCTAATATGCATTCTTGTCCAAGTGACGTTTGCATCAAAAAGAATTACGATTTACATTTTTAACCCTGCAGGTTGAACTTTTTTTCTCCCATTGAATTTGTGTATCTTAAATGTTTCTAATTCTTATGTTAACTTTTCTTTATCCTATTTGATCTATTTAGCTAATATGAACTTGAAGAAAATGGAAGTTACAGGTGGCTAAGTCTTGGCAACTTCTATGGCCTACTCTGGTATGCCTTTATAATTTTGTTGATCAACATTGATTACTTTTTGTATTTAACTTCAAAATATGACAACTTTTGCCATAATGTATAGGTATCTGGGCAATGTGTGAGGGAGGATACAACTTAGGCAGTTTAAGAAATAATTGGCAGCAAACAAGTAAGAAGAATCACTGTGGGAGCAGAACAACTGTTATGGAATTTGAATCAGACTGGACAAAGCATAGAAAATCATCTGCTCACACTGCTCAAGTGATTCGTTCTGCAACATCTTTTATGCCTTGGTCTTGTAGAATCCCAATTGGTGAAGGATTTTATGAATTTCTTTAGTTATATGCTTCTCAGTAACACATTTGCACATTATTTGGTTGATTGATTTCGACATAAATTCTCTACATCCTCATGATATTTATTGTGTAACTGCTGGTTTAAAAAATGCCTGGTTTTGCTGTTGGAAAGAAGAGATTTATCCAGCCAAATATGTATTTCACCAATCTGATCAATCAAGATAAATCAACTCTTTCACAAAGCAATCATTGTTTATTCCCTGAGGTACTGAATAAAGATTATAGTAGCCCCATTCTTCCTGGGCTGCCTGATGATGTGGCAGAGTATTGTCTTGCACTTGTGCCTCGTTCCAATTTCCCTGCTATGGGTGGTGTCTGTAAGAGATGGAGGTCATTTATTCAAAGCAAAGAATTTGCTACTGTGCGAAAATTGGCTGGGATGCTTGAGGAATGGCTCTATTTCTTAACAACAGACTGTGAAGGAAAGGAAAGTTATTGGGACGTTATGGATTGTATCGGTCATAAATGCCGATCTCTTCCACCAATGCCTGGTCCAGGAAAGGCTGGGTTTGGAGTGGTGGTTCTTAATGGAAAGCTTCTTGTCATGGCTGGTTATTCAGCTATTGAAGGAACTGCCTTTGCCTCAGCAGAGGTTTACCAATATGATTCTTGCATCAACAGGTATTTTCTTCAGCATTCCACCTAGAAATCTTGGGATTTTGTTACATATGATAAATTCAGCTTTGTAATTTATTTAATTATGGACCTATTGTCCCATTCCTAATTTGTGAAACATAATGGTCTGTTACTCTTATGAATTTTCTCGTCATACACGTGTGTGTGTGTGTGTGAATTTTCTTTTGACTTGCTCCATTCTCTATTGCAATGGCAGCTGGAGCAGATTGTCAAACATGAATGTGGCTCGTTATGACTTTGCTTGTGCTGAAGTCAATGGCTTGGTTTATGCTGTTGGAGGCTATGGGGAGGATGGTGACAGTCTTTCGAGTGCTGAGGTGTATGATCCAGATACTGACAAGTGGACACTGATAGAGAGCCTTCGTCGTCCAAGATGGGGTTGCTTTGCTTGTGGATTTGAGGGTAAGCTCTATGTCATGGGTGGAAGGTCAAGCTTTACTATTGGAAATTCCAAGTTTGTTGATATATATAACCCTGAGAGGCACAGCTGGTGTGAGATTAAGAATGGCTGTGTTATGGTCACAGCTCATGCAGTATTAGGAAAGAAGTTGTTCTGCATAGAGTGGAAGAACCAACGGAAGCTAGCTATATTCAGTCCAGAGGACAATTCATGGAAAATGGTACCAGTCCCATTGACAGGGAGCTCAAGTGTTGGTTTTCGATTTGGGATACTGGATGGAAAGTTGCTGCTATTCCCAGTGGAGGCTGAACCTGCTTATCAAACATTGTTATATGATCCAAATGCAGCTCTGGGGTCAGAGTGGCAAACTTCTGACATAAGGCCGTCTGGTTTGTGCTTGTGTTGTGTAACAATCAAGGCATGAAACATTGTTACAAGAAAAAGTGCTAATAATGTGTCATCTGATGCCGGACTATGTAATAATTTCTCCTAGAGTAGAGCTTCTCAAGAGTTTGGGATACAGCTATTGAGTTTTCTGCACTTTACTAAGATTTAGGACAGCAGTGAGCGTGAGTGGTCCTCACATTATATGATTATTCGATTTTGCTTGTTTGTGATTGTTAGTTACTCGACACCTAGTGTTATCATGCATGCCCTTTGTGTCTTTGACCTTTGAGGGATTAATTCGCTTAGTCTTGTAATTGTTGACTTTGAGCAGCACTATTTCAAACTGTGGGGGGCGAGTTATTTTTTTTTTTTTTAGTTTATCATGGTGTTTGTGCGAAGTATTTACTGCTGGAAATAGTGATTAATCTTCACCAGAGATCATGAGTACACACAAAGTGGGTATTTCTCTTTCAATATGGTTTATTCTATACCTAAGGTTAAGATTTGAATTCAGGATAACTTGATTAAGGGATACAAGCCGTTACTACTTGTGTCGATCAGTGTTGATGGTTGAGTTATTGTTTATTGTTCTGTTTTTTACTTTTGGTATAATAAAGCGATAACTTTAGAATTTTAAACCCAATATCTAGAGGTAGGTGCACGCAGCACGTGGTGGGCTTTCTAATTTTTATGACTGAAAGACAGACAAGTTGAGCATGTTAGGTGAGACGGATCTTGAACTTCTACAGTTAATCTTTTAACTGCCCAAACCTCAACTCTTCAAATTATTTTATTCTGTATTAAAGTAAAGCATAAAATTTGCTTTCAAAAATTACTCACCATTTGATGAAAAACTGCATCTTATGCAGTTGAATGTTGAACTGCAGAGGACCCACAGTTCCAAGGTGAGACATACTGCGTGAGAAAAGTATAATTCACACAAATTTCAACCATATAGCTAAATGAACGGTTAAAATTAAAATTAAATTAAATAAATTTAATTATCTATATATATATGTATGATTAAAATTAGGAGAGACATACTGTGTGAGAAAAGTAAATTTCCCACAAATTTCAGCCGTATAATTAAATGAGCAGTGACTATTGAGTGAATGGATCCACTGGCACGGTGTTTTATTTTAACCAGTGATTTTGAGTTCAAGTCATGGGTATGGGTATGTAGTAGCATTAAATACTCTGAGAGAGAGATTTACTATCCATAATGGTCTAATTCAGCTCAAACAGGATTTCTTTTAATGAAGGATACATGTAGTTTATACCAAAAAAATAATTAAATGATTGGTTAAAATTAAAATAATTTTAATTATTTATGTATAGTTATATAATTACAATTTATTTCTTTCATGTCTAACACTCTCACTATATATAGAGAGAGAAATGAAGAGAGCGAGAGTGTATCTAGTGAGAGTTTTTTATATAAGAGTAAGAAATAAATATTGTTTATTAAATCTTATCATAGATGGTTAAGATTAAAATACACATTTTTTTAAAAAGTTATATTTTTTAAGTAATCATATATGAGTAAAAAAAAAAATCTTAATCATTCATATATAGTTTTATAGCTTAGGTTTATTTCTTTCACTTTCATATAAAAATTCCTTCGCTCACTAGATATGGTCTCTCTCTCTCTTATATTGTTGTTTTTGTTCTGTCTTTATATTTTAAATTCAATTAACTCTGTTTAAGGTGATTTTTAGTTGTAAGTTTTTAAATTTAAAAATAAAAACCAATTTGTAGTTATTATTTTTCTTTAAAAAATTCACTAAAAAAGTGAGATTATTTAAATGAGGTTGTGATGGGATGATTTAGAGTGAGAGAAAAACAAAATAAAAAAAAAAGATTTAAGTTTTTGACAGGCTAAGCCTAGATCAAACCATGATTAAATTGAGTTAAAAAGGCTCAGATTTATGCTCAAAATTTAATGTTGAGGCATACATTTTTTTTTTTGGATAAGCCCTACATTTAATGCTTAAGTCCTACATTTCATTGAATGAGTTTGGGCTAAGCTAGTCATAAGCTCGATGCAAGTCATGAGATATAGTGAGTCGGGCCAAAAAGCATAGATTCTATTTGGGATTCTAATATGAGGTCCCAAGCACAATAAAATCCCAATTTATATGAGCTTTTGTGGGTTAAGCCAAGATCGAGTCATGATCAAATCAAGCTAAAAAGGCCCAAAATTAATTTGTGCTCAAAATTTTGAAGCCTAAGCCCAACATTTCATCGTGTAAGTTCAAGTTGGGATGTTGGGGGTCTGTATGGCTTTTGCAAGCTAAGCCTAGATTGGGTTGAAAAAACCAAATTTAATTTGTGCTCAAAATTTAAATCCTAAGTCATACATTTCATCTAGTTAGTTTGGGTTGGGTTGGTCATAGGCTTGATGTAGGTTGTAGGCTATAGTGGGTTAGGCCAAAAAACTCATTTAATTTGGCCTTCTAAAATGATGCATAAGCCTGATGAAAGCTCAATTTGAACAGGCTTTGTGCGACCTAAGCCCATATTGAGCCATGATCAAATGCTCCATTTTAATTTGTGCTCAAAATTTAAAGCCCAAACTTTACATTTCATCAAATAGGTTTGAGTTGGGAAAGTTGTAGGCTTGATGTGGCTTCCAAGCTATAATAGATTAAGCTAAAAAGCCTAAATTCAATTTGGATTTCTAAAAGGAGGCATAAGCCCAATGAGAGTCCTATTTTGTACAAGCTTTTTGCGAACTAAGTTTGAAAGGGGCTAAAAAGGGCCATATTTTATTCATGTTCAAAATTTAAAGTCCAATCCCTAAATTTCACCAGATAGGTTTGGGTTAGGTCAGTCGACCTAATCCATTTTCCACCTTTAGCTAAGATTGAACAAGAGGTAAGGAAGATTGGACGGAGGTTGAGGAAATTATCGAACATGACAATTTCTAAAAACATAAAACTAGAAATAGAAAAAAAAAATTTCTAAAAGTGAGCTAAAATTGTTTTAAAATTCATTTAAAAACTATTTTGATCATTTTTTATCCAAACAAAATTTACTTTCAAATTCAAATTTAAAAATCAAAAACTGAGAAGTTACCATCACTCCAAATAGGACCTTAACTTTTATTACTCGATCTAATTTATTCCACAGTCATATGCCAAATTACTCTATTTGTTTATTTTAATTTTTACCAAATTATTGTTATCATTTTAAGGCTTCAACAAAGACTGATTTTTTTAGTTTAATTAATGTTTTTAAATATTTTTGTTAAATAAAAGTAAAAAAAAATATGCATAAAATAAAATAACAATTCTATCGTGTATTTTGTTTTGGATAACCTCATCATGTATATTTTAGTTTTTAATTAATTATTTCCACTGTATCATTCGACTACTAGCAGGAGTCTTATGCAAACAAAAAGCAGACCTTTGGTCGAGCACCTTCTCTGCAGTGCATCTCACATACTCGAGCGCGCCTTTTGCTTTGAACTTGGGAGGGAGCACACCGAACCCAATCCCATCTTCTAATTCTATTTCGCTCTTTCTTACAGAACAACACCATGTTTGGCGGCGCTCAACCTTCTTCGTCTCCCTACGGAACCCCTTCTTCAACCCCAGCATTCGGTACCCCTTCCTTCGGTACCCCATCTTCTGCGCCAGCCTTCGGTTCTGCCCTCTTCTCCACACCCTTTTCTTCTCAACCACAACCACAACAACAGACTCCACTGTTTCAACAACAACCAGCTTCTTCTGCTTTCGGCTTTCAAAATTCCCTTGCAGCACCGCAACCCTCGCCCTTCGCAAATGCCCAATTAACCACTCAGATGGCTAACGTAGCACCCGTTCCTTTCTCCCTCGCCGATCGCGATGTTCAAGTATTTCCATTACTTTCATTTTTTTTAATCGACTTTTGCTTTTTAAATCTTTATCGATTAATTTTGTGTGTTATCTATGTTCTGCAACAAGACAATCGTCGATGCTTATAAGGAAGATCCTGGAAACCCCAAGTACGCTTTTAAGGTATCCTCTTCGCTGTCTTCATTAAAATAAAAAAAGAATTACAGAAATTTTCCTTTGTGAAGTTCCTGTGTTTACCCCATTTGTGTAATTAGCTGAGTTAATATATACTTGGGTTTGGATTTCATACTATGCACATTTTTTTTTTGGTCATAATTTTGAAATTATGGTTCTAAGTTCAAACCCAAGCGTGCTTTAACAGTGGTCTTTTCTGATGCCGTGTGGCAAATGTGTTAGAATTGCACTTGTTGGTCTTCACGTTTTCTCAGATTGGTGTTGGTGTGTTGTTCAGCATTTGTTGTTCAGTGTAACAGACCCGCAGTTTAGAGTGAAGCCTGCTGGTATATCAGACGTAAGTTTGTGTGTGTGTGTGTGTGTCTTTTCCACTAAACAGTCTAGTTGGCAGGTCCTTTCACTTTTTTTCCAGCACTGGCTAATTATGGGAGTAGTTTATGTTGCTAGATCATGTGGGCGGAGGCAATGGGGAAGCTTGAAGGTATGGAAAGTGCTGATAGAGAACGTCTGTGGCCACAGCTCGTTCAGGGTTTTAAGGATCTTTCACAACGCCTTAAGGTAAACTTTATTAGGTTATGTTTGGATCCATAGAATAAGGAGAATGGAATGAAATGACATTAGTTGCCGTTGTTTGAATTATTTAAATTAGGATGGAATTGAATGGAATATGATAGAAGCTATTCCAACCAATTTCATCCAATACCTCTATTTTTACTCCTTCCAATTTGGAGGTGTGGGATGAAATAACTTCTTGTTTCCTTATCTCCTTGCCATTCTGTACACTTCTCAAACAATGAAATGATAACTTTCTTTTGATAATTTTATTTCGTTCTATTCCATTTCACTTGTCATTAGATATCCAAACAAAACATAAACTTCTAGTGACTGTAACATGATACAGATGTATAGATTTTGATGGGTTAACTGCTAGAATAGTACTAGAACTTTTTGGCTCGTTTTTGTAGTATAGTTTCTAGACATCCTACATAAATGGTCGTCAATTTCAAATTTTGGTGCACAACATTAGCATGGATACCTGACAAGTGAACTTTGTTTTACATGCAAAAGTTGTTTACAAGATTACCAGAGGACTCAGTTTTTTATGTCATGATTTTGAAACAAAGAAAAAAATGATTCTCAATCAAATGTGCCGAGCTATGTTAGAAGAAATTCATGATGGACAATGATAAGAAGGATTAATAGACATGTAGATGATGTTTTGGACATTATTTTTAGAAGTTAAGGACCTGTTTGGGATCGGTTTTAGTTGTGAGTTTCGAAAATTTTAAAAACTGCAACCTGTTTTGAGTTTTTAAAAATTAGTTTTAAATTTTTTTTCTCCTAATTTTTGGTTTCAAAATAAACTCACTTTAAAATTTCTTATTTTGTTAAAATTAGTTTAAGGATATGCTTGTGTGGTGGCGGTAGTGGTGGTGGTAGCGGCGACAATGTTGGTATTGGTGGTGGTGATGTCAACGACGACAGTTGTGGTGGTGCTAATGGCGATGGTTGTGGCGTTGTCGGTGGTGATGGTAGCGGTGCCAGTGGTAGTGGTGATAATGGTGTCAGTGGTGGTGGTGGTGATGGTGTTGGTGGTAGTGGTAGTGGTGGAAAAGGCTATTGTCAAATGTAGTGATATGTATTTTTTTAAAAACTAAAAACCAAATTAACAAGTCTTTTTTTTCTTGGTTTTGAAAATGAATGTAAAAGTGTTTTGAAATTGAGTTAAAAACCATTTCAGTTTCATTTTAACCAAACGCGTTTTGTTTTGAAAATTGTATTTTAAAACCAAAAACCAAATATTCGCAACCATCTCAAACAGGCCCTAAGATGAGCTAGGTGCTTTTAGGAACATAACTGCTCCAGTAATAGTAAATTTAGATCAATTGCCATCGAATCCTGTCTTTTGAATTGATTTTGGCTTTTCTGAATGGATTTATAACTCATTACTATGTAGATATTTAAATGCCAGAATGGCTATATAGTGTGATGCTTTGAGTATTGAATTTTTTGAGTTGTATGCGCTAGTCAGTATTTGATGCAAAAAATGGAGAATTTACCAAATTCTGATGTAGAAATTGTTGAAATCTGAGCATTGGGTATCATCTAAGCCTTGATGATACATTTTTTGCTCACATTGTTGTGCAGATACAAGATGAAGTCATTGTTTCTGATGCAGAGAGATTGCGTATAACCCAAAGCAATGTTAAAATGGTATTGCTCTTCCCTTTGCTCGGCCAAGAGCAATGTTAATGTGGTACTGGTTTTTCTATTGTGCATTGCTGAATTGTCTTTCCAATTGTTTGATGCTTTTTGCAGCTCCAAAGACATTTTCAAGCTGATACTCTTCCTTGGATTCAAAGGCTGAAACAAAAAGAACAAATTCTGCAGCAACGTCTTTTAAGAGTAGGGACAACTATTATGTGTTGGAGAATTAGACTGTTTTCTTGCTTGTAGAATGAATCAATTCTCCAGCACAAAATTAGTTATTATATTTAAGCAGTTGATATAAAGTTTTTACATTTCTCATTTTGTCTAGTGTTCCCCTCCTCTCCAATTATATGCCCTAGTAGCATCGATTCTGAAAGTCACATTGATGTATTGTAACACCCTGCCAGTCCCAGGCTTTGGATTTTTTTTATTCGTTGCTCCTTCATTATATCTTCTCATGTTGTGATTCAAGGTAATGAGAACAGTGGAAGCGTTGGAAGGAAAAGGCTGCCGTATACCCTTAACAAAAGGGGAAGCTGAACTTGCTGAGAAATTAGCCACAATAACTAGACAGGTAGTTGTTTTGTCCAACACCATCTTCTGCCTCTTGCTTTGTTGCTGAGATGGAACTTAAATGGAAATATCTTTTCAGCTGAAAGGATCTGGGGCGGAACTGTCTAGAAGGGTACAAAATCTACTAACTGTATCTCGTGTTAAGGCTAATAGCAATGGATTTGGTGGCTCCGTTTATCTTCCGGGGTCAACCAAAATTCATGAACAGAGTCTTGCTGACCTACAGGAGGTACCAACTCACACAGATTTATTACTCAACATCTTGATTCTTGATTTGTGTTTTTGCTTTTTTGTTTTTAAAAAACGATTATTTATATAAGTTGATGCACATGACACATCCAAAGAATTCAGTGTAACGATGCCCTATTTTGTGCAAGCAGGTTTTACAGCAGCAGATGGAGGCCATTGCAAGACTTGGCGGTGTTTTGAAGCGAGATATACGGGATATGGAGATTATGATGACTGAGGACACAGGAACAGCTGAAAATGGGAATTTAATCTGAACTTTAGAAAATCTTAAGCCTTCTTGCGGTTGTATTCACATTTTATTTATATATTTTTTAATCTATCATGATTTGGTAACTAGTGGAAACTAATGTAACTGGCTCATCAACATTGTATGTGCTCTTTCCGCTGCTGATTGGAACTTCCCATCTTTAATTTTAAGAAAACGTTATGCAAATTGATTAGTTATTATTTTGCAAGCTTTACTTCTACGGTGACGACAACGAAATCAAAATTTGCTATTAAAAGGTATTTTTCGTGTGCTCGAAATTATACAATATTCTATTTGAATAGACTATTCTTGAACCATAGAGTTTTTAGTTGTTAATCCTCTAACTTATGACAAGCAAAATTATACATCCCTTTTTAGGTATTTTTGGACTGGGCGTTTAACTCTCCATCATTGACACTTGCATTTTATTTAGTTTATTTGATTTTTTTTTAAAAAAATAATTAAACTGAAATTAGTTAATAATAATCTAGTAACCTGATGTAACCTTAATCTGAATTATTCAATGTTAAAAATACTCTCCACACTGTCAATTTGTGTGTGGCAGCGACACTATTAATCTGTATAAAATTATTAATGTTAGCACTGTAATTCGGATTCGAATGCATCATATTTGATATTGATAAAGTTTGGGCTTAGTTATCGAGTTAGTGATTCCCCACCACAAGCTGGCAATTCGAATTCCATGGAGTGAAGTTTACTGTGGGGATTAATGGCAAAAACTCCACCTAGTTTCATCAACAACAAAAAAATATATAATTATCTATAAGGTGAAACAATGAGTGTCAAGGGCTCCGATGTCATTTAAGTACAAACTCTCATATTGTAGAACTGCAAATCATTTCGCATATAAAACTGCGGTAGAGCATAGAATGGAGTCCCCTGCAAAGTATCAAAGTTCTAAATTGTTAGTGTTGACAATTGCCACGTTGACCTTAGAATGAGGCACAATCCCATGAATCAAAAAGTCAAGGGAAGATATTGCCATAACTTTCCTATGCCGTAAAAAAATGAACACACATTACGCATATTTATTCCTTATTCCTTAACATTTGTTTCCTGACTAGTATGATATTTGCCCATAAAAAGCAAAGAGACAACTTACTGTTGAGTAAAACAAAGCTCAGAAGAAGATTATCGAAACACCCATCATAAAGCAACCGGCAGCTACCCACGGGCTTAAACGTTCACCTGTTTTGGTAACCACACAAGCATAGTCAAAAGATAATATCACTGATTATATTCCACATCTCATGAAATATATAATTCTTTTTTGGTGAGTAAACGGGGCATATGCCCCAAAAAAAAAAAAAAGAGTTACATGTGGATAACACAAGCAGCAACTGAGTTAAATATAGTTTTGTTCTCACTTACTTTTTAGCATTTTCTTTCTGTTTTGTAAGCCAAAAGAATCCAACAATAAAAATCTATTCCACAACATTTCCCAGCATGCTGGTGCAGCATTAAATGTGAGGCAACAAACTCAAGAACTACATGGCAAAGCTAGACATCCAATAACTGATGTCACAAACAACCTTGTGCGTTATGAATGACACCATAATGTAGCAATTAGAAGCTCACAAGGATATAGAATTATTGAGGATGAATGTTCCATAATAACTAAAATATTGATTTATGAAAATGACACTAAGTACCATCATAAAGTAGCATTTTGAAGCTCACAAGGATATAAAGCATACTTAATTGAGAATGAAAATTCCATAATAACTAAAAGATTTATAAAAATGATAAATAAGTATGAAGCACGCCTGTAGAAAAGGTTGAGATTGGAAAGGATGTAATCATGATTTAGTAATTAGTACACAAGTATAATGAGGATAGAACCATAACCCAACCTTTTTATATTTGCATCACTCATAATATACCCCTAGTTATCCACTGCCAATAGGTAAGTCAAACACAACTTTGTTCTTTGGTCTAAGTTAATTAATTCATAAAATAATTCAATATATGTTAAACTTGACAAATCCGAAGTCATTAAGATATTAATCCCATTGGAAAAAAGAAAAAAATCATCACCGAAAAATTCAAAAGAAAAATTCCAGGGTAACCAGGACCCATTTTAGGACTCCTTCCACACCCTCCTTTCGCCCTCTTTTTCCACAGCTTAAATAAAGAAAATATATTTTTAAAAGTGCATATAAAAACAGATGTAAAATAACAACTATGCAGTAGCAAATCAAATAAGAGACATATACCTATTCTTGCCGCCTTCCAGAAGAAACCTCGAAATCTGTCAGGAAAGCATGTATGTCATCAAGTCTGTTTGTTCAGCAAGTTCTAAAAATCTGTTATAGAGAATGAAAACACTATTGCAAAATATACATCCAATGGTTAAAAAAAGAATGTAACTAGGGTAAAGACCTTATGATACATTGGTTTTTGAACATGTAAAATTCAACTGTACATATTATCAAACACTTGAAAAGAAAAAGGAAGGGTAAGGGAAAAGAATGGAGGGTTGAAGAGTGATTTTCCTTCCCTTTATTTGGATGTTCAAAATTAATTTTAGATTTTTAGGGGAACTTTTAAAAGTTCATAAAAATTAGTAAAGGGATGTTTTTGAGGAGTGACATGATAATCCCCCATTTTCTTTCACTCATTTCATAAACTCCCAAACAAGAGAAAGGTCCAAGGTAAACTTTCCCTTCCTTTCCCTTTATTCTCCTCTATCCTAACATGCACAAGAGTACTGCATACTATGGTTTTGCTCTCTACTGACAACATTGCAACAAAACCAACATTGATAATAAGACCTACATTGCTACACAACTATGCTGCTTGAATGAAGCATTGTCAACATATGCAGAAACTGTATAAATATTACAATCCGTAATTACACATGGCAAGAGAGGTAGACGTATATACCCAGTTTTCTGGTCAAGGATTGCTGGAAACTGCATCTTGAAATAAGTGCAGGCACATATTCCCAGAAGTATCACAGTTAGAAATGAATGGAAATTGAAAAGCGCTGACTGAAACAAAACAGAAAACGGATGTCAAAGGCAATGAACACACTATGGATTGCATCAAAATGATTCAAAATTTTCAGTTTCCTCACCATCTCAACGTATTCTTAGAATTAACCAATCTTCACCTTCCCCCCCTCTCTTCGAGTCTACAGAAAATGCCATTAGCAATCACATTAGACCTATGACCCAAAACAAGATGCAATAATGCAAGTAACTAAACAGTGGCACGCACGAGCAACCAAAAATTTGAAAAATGTACTTACACTATCTCAATTAAGTTCAATTATAAGTCTCTTTCTTAGGGAAGTGAAAAAGGAAACCCTAATAATAATAATAATAATAATAAAAATGAAACGAGTAGATCCTTAATAGCCAAATGGCTATGAGATTGTGAATTTATGCAACAATAGAGCAAAGCCAAATTGAAGATGGATCTGCATAAAATGAGTTTATTAATGGAAAAAAGGGACGAAGAAAAAAGATGAGGTAGCGTAGCTATTGACAAACTGTGATTTGTAATAAAAGCAGAGAAATAGCGAAACGGAGAAATAAATCAATTACCCAAATCGAAGTTGCGACTGTCTATCCCAGAAAAAATGCTAGCCTCAAAATTTCCGGTGATACAATCGTCGTCCTTCGCCGGAAGAATACCCTTTGAGTCCTGTTAGTGTTTAGTTCTGTTCTTTACTTCATCCCTTCCCTAAGTTCCCTTCTTACCTTTTTTTTTTTGAGTTTATTTTCATATCATGTGAGTATAAAGATTTTTACTAACTTTTGAAAATTATTTTAAATATAATTTTTAAAGTAGTTATTATAGAAAATAAACAAATTTATCATGTATGATAATATGTAAATATATTTTAAATAAATTAGTCTAATACATCATGTCTTGAATGAATATTAAATTAATAATTTATAGACTTACGTACACTTTTGTTTCTTTATCTTTTTAAGAAAATTTGTTTTGATTATTTATCTTTTAAAAATGTTAATTTGGTCCTTTATCTTTTTAAAACGCTTCATTTTGGTCCTTTTGTCAGGTTAAAACTAACACCGTTAGTGTTTTATGTTTAAAATAATTAATTTTAAACATAGTGACAGTTTTTAACCTACTACTATTTGCAGAACTCTTAAGAACCTCAAACTTCTACGAATTCAATTACTCACAATTGGAGCAACTTTTTGAAAATTTGATTGAGGGCTTTTTTGTGTCTCTTAGAGGCAATCAAAACCCTCAAAGTTTATAGCAAATCGTTTCTTGTATCGAGAAAATTTTATGAGTATTGGTTATGCGTTTTTAAAATTTAATAAATAAAATTATTATAGTGGCGGTTTAAAACCCCCACTATGTTAAAATTAATTGTTTCAAAACTCATGCTCTTCTACTTTGTCGTCTTCTCCCTTTTTCTTTGACAAATCAATCTCAAAAATGAAAACGTCCAAATAATACCAATCTCAAAACAATTTTGCAAATAAAAAATGAGAACAAATCTATATAGTAAGTTTTGGATGTTCTAGAAGATTCTGAAGTCAGTGGGCTAAGCGACGTTGGTGCGGAGGAGCTTGGCATCACCGAGCCAGGTGGCGGCAATGCAATAGTATTGCTTGCCCTTGCATCAGGCGTGGAGGCGAAGGACGACGCAGGACCACGGGGCGGGACAGCGAGAAGGAGGGGAAGATGGAAGACGAAGAGAGAGAAAGGAAGAAAAGGGAAGACAAAGAGAGAGAAGGGAGGAAGAAGAAAGAAAAAGAAAAACATTTAGTGGAGGTTTTTAACCGCTATTTATTTAAAAATCTGACTTTTCCGTTATCAAAGTTAATGTTGTCGATGAAAAGGACCCAAATGGAGCATTTTAAAAAAATAAAGGACTAAATTGACGTTTTTAAAAGATAAAAGACCAAAACAAATTTTTAAAAAAAAATAAAGGGCCAAAAGTGTATTTAAGCCTAATTTATAATTTTTTTACATTATTATGATTTGTTAATATGTTTATTTATTGTTTTTAATTTTACAAAAAGAAATGTATTTAAATATTCACACACACACACACACACACACACACACACACACATATATATATATATATGTAATTATTGATATTAGTATATATTTAAATAATTATATAGTTATGAATGTCGTGCATCATTCTAATTTGTATCTTTTAAAAATATTAATTTTATAAATATATGTGTATATGTATGTAATTTAAATATATACACAATTTCATGTACAATATATATATACACACACAATTTTAATAAGAAACATTAATAGTGAAAAACATTTTAAATTATATTTTATAATTATTATTTTTTCTTATAAAAAAATATTTCTATCATAAAGAAACAAGTGAATAAACATTAATTAAAAAAATAAACATATATATATATATATATATATATATATAATTTCAAATATATTATCAATTATAAATAATACTAGACTGTGATTTGTATTGTTACATAGTTCAAATAATGTGTGTGCGTTGTTAATGCTATTAGATATGTATTATTAATGTTGTAAGAGTTTGTCATCCTTATATATGTGTCGTTTAAATTACATTTGAGTTATGAAATAATAATAAATCCTGCGAGATTTTTAATTTGAATTTACTATAAATTTAAATTAGAATATATATTTGTTGGTGTTAAATTATTTGGGTCTTGTGGATTTTGGGCCAAACAACTAATAAGGTAAGTTTACTTGTAGTTTTGACATATTTTTAGATCTTGGGTCTGTTAACCATATGGATTAGCCTTACTCCAACCCTATTGCACATGGGCTAAATGATTAGATGATTTGGCTTGTTATTGCTAATAGTGAGATTAAAATTTCATGCATATTGTAGATAGTTAATTTGGATCGATTAATCAAGATAATCAATTTGGTCAACCACTTCAACTGATAGTCAATTTGGGCCAACCATTTCAAGTGATAGCCAATTTGGGGCCAATTGGTCAAGATAGTTGTGACACCCTTGTTAAGACAAAAGACGAATTTATAACCCTCAAATTTTTTGATAATAACAAACAGTTAATAAGTATGTTTTTACACAATCGTCTGGTCATCCGTAATATGTTCACAAGCAACCATCTAATAATTTAAGTCCATATTGTCTGTATCTTTTTTTTTTTGGATAAATTCAGTAACTAACAATTTACAAACGATGATCTAAGTGATTTGCGCATCAATCATAACGTAAACTACCTCGATATGTATGAAGCCTACATACCTACTCTCGAGGAAAGTTTTCTTTATGCGAAAAAGAAGGAATATACGTGCGGATGTCAGAATGGGAGGCATATATGACTAATGCTACAAGATTGAGTACAAGAATGGTAAAGATAAGCAGATTGCTTTATCTTATCAAAGTGACAAGTTGGTGATAGGCATTAAATGCTCCAACGACTCTTTTCAACAGACGAAGGTTGTCTCTTGCATACACGCACAACGGATACTTTTGGAGAAACCTATATATAGAAGAAGAGACCTCAATCTTAGGACTAACGCAATATAAAAATCTTTAGCTATTTAAAACATTTCTTTTGTTCTTCATTGTATATTCGTTTGTTAAGACGTTAAACCTAGTGAGGTAACTCATATTTAACCTTTTTCCTAGAGAAATTGGTGAAAGCCTAAAGAGGCTTTGATTTAAAGAATACTTGGGTTTTTTGCTTGGAGAGGCAAGTTAAAGACTACTTGGGTTGAGCCTGAAGAGGCTTGTTGAAAGAATACTTATAAGTTGGATAAGTTAGTGGAACTTGGTTGTTGCCAAGAACTAGACGTAGTCTTTGGGGTGAGACGAACTAGTATATTCCTTTGTGCATTCCACTTTTGTTTTTCAACTCGCATCTTTCCTTCAAAATGTTTTTGAAAAACTCTTTTATTTAAATCCTTCGACGATAAGTCTCTAAATGAAAAGGTTTTGCAAAAATTTGCTATAACATAATTCTACCCCCCTTCTTGTGTTATCTTTATGTTTTAGTAACACCATTTAATTTTAAACTAATTCATATAATTTAGTTATTAAGTTAAGTAAATAAAATTGCGTGTAAAATTTTCCAGTTTAAAAATAAACTAACAGATTGGAATGGTACATAAAATATGCAAGATATTACATAATCCATACACTGTACATCATGGTTGGTAGCATAACAGTGAAACAATTCATCGAACTTCTACCTACCCCTATATTATAAAAAATTGCTTACAGAGCAGTATTATCTACCCTATCCCTTACAAAGAAATCTAAGGTCTTCAGTCTTCCCCCGTTGAGATGTTCTCTATCTCATACTCAGCATCACAGAGCATTAATGTCGTCTTCAATAATCACGACCAATCATACACAAAAGAAAATAATGGAGTGAGATGTTTTGTTCTAAAATCACTTTTACATGTGCGGTAGAAAATCTACCATAAAACAAAGATAAAACACAACTGACAACACAAGAGATCCTAAGGTTCATTCTAAGTTATATCCGACTACCCTTGATTAGGTATGGATCCATACTTCCCATTAGTGGGTAATAGTTCTCAACAGAACCTGGGAAGTGACTGGGAGTACATATACCCCTTTCAACACCATCACATGGTACAATCCTCGTCATCATTGAGGAACAAAATAACAATTTAGGATATCCATTTATAGAGGTATACTCTCAAACCAATCCTGGAATGCTGAGCAGTTGTCAGGGTTATCGAGTTTGGTCAGGCGAATATCCCGACTCAAGGGCGCTACCCTGGCCATTGGGACTTTCACCACTCGATGCCTACCCCCAAGACCTCCGCAAGTGGGTCCCTGCCTTTCATTCCTCAGCGTACCAAACTGTGGCTTCCCTAGCAGGGTGTCATGCCACTGCATGTCACTTGCTTTACATTACTCACTAATTTATCACTTCCTAATTTCTCAAACAGAGGTTTCCCTGGTCTCATTTAATTTGAGCACCAGTATAATCAACATTTCTGCCTTATTTTGCAGAAATTGCACTATACCAAAAGAATAATGATATAACAATTATAGTATAATTACTAAAATTTTGGCAGAATAACAACTAAATAAATGCATTTTGATTTTCTAAATTTGAGCAGAGTAACAGCTTAGTAAATGTATTTTTATTTTCTAAAATTGAACAGAGTAACAGCTTAGCAAGTAAAATTTAATAATTTAAATTTGAGCAGAGTAACAATTTAATAATCATGATTTAATAATTTAAATTTGGGCAGAGTAACAACTTAGTAAAAATTAAAGTTTAACTTTAAACAATAATAACAATACTAAAATTAAAGCCTAAACGGGTTTAGGAGAAAACCCTTCCTACCAACATGCAAAGTGAAAGTAATTTAGAACCAACCCCACTCCCCCCATTACCTCTAAGATAGTTGATGAAGAGGATGGAATTGTTGGTGCAAAGCTTCTAGGAGGAGAAATTCTACTAGTTGCAAACTAGCAAAATTTTAACATAAAAACTAGATAAAAAAAATATTTTAGAGAGAGAAAACTTTAGAAAGAGAAGCTCTCTAGCTTGGGAGAGGAAAGGATGAGTGAAAATCTGAAAACTTTGAGGCCTATTTATAGAAGAAGGAGGGGGGTTAGGTGTCCAAATAATTACATCATCCATTATGTCACAATTATGTCATAAATCCAATTTTTATTTATTTTTAATCCAATTTAGGGACACATATCTCAAATAGGTGGTGAATCACCTATTTTAGGGTTGGGGACGTGCTCCACCAGCTGTCCCAAGCCTCCATGTGTCAAATTTTATCTGTAGGTGAATTAACCGGTACCGACAAAAACGCCTAAACTTGAAAAATTAGCTTTTAATATCAAAATAATGTATTTTAATGAAAAACTGGATAAATACATTAATTTTCATCAAAAATAAATTTCTAATAATAATTTTTAATTTTTATTAATTTATTTCAAATTATATGTATTTATTGTGTATTTTTAAGCTAGAAAATTCATAGAAAATCCATTTTAATTCAATAAATATCAAATTTTTTATCAAAATTATAAAATTAAATATTTTACCCATAATTAAACTAAAATCACCATTTCACCCTTTTTGAATGTCAAACCAGTACTGGCTGGCTTATCAGACACGTAGGGGCATTTTGGTCATTTTACACAAAAATTCTAGAAAATTCCCAAAAATTTCCAAAATTATATTTTTATATATATGACATAATTCCAAGCTCAAATTGACATTTTAATGTCAATTGAATCTTTTCCACATGTCAGTTCTTAGTGTTGAGAAATAAGGACAAAATTGTCATTTTCTAATTTCTCCGGGCTCCGGCTCGGAAATTAAAAATCAAGATTTGCTCTTGAATTTGAGTAAAATGGTCGAGTCAAATTCAAAATCCTTCCGATTTTTCAGAATTGTATGCAAATATTAAAAAAACAGTGGAAGTATTGAAATGGATTATTATATTTTCACTACTTTTTCTCAAAACGTTTTCTAATGAGGAACTTTATAGAAATTTCAAATATTTTGAGGTCAAAAAGTCTCGGTTGGTCCACATCAACAGGGTATTTTGTCATTTACAAAATTTCTCAATAAATTCTAAAAATTTCTAAAATATTATAATGTTCTAAATACATTGCTTAAAACTTTTAACATAAGATCTTTAATAAAAGTAGGGATGTACTTTTACAATTTGGCATTAAAGTTTAGCCTTTAAGGGTTGAGCACCTTAACAAGTGTTAGAGGAAGGATCACATGGCAAACCTTGAAGGACAGTCATTCTTGAAGGAGCCTCATTATCAAGGCCCCCAGCCTTCAATGGAAAAGATTATGCATACTGGAAAAACAGAATGGAAATGTACATCAAGTTCACTTATTATAGCATCTGGAGAATCATAACACATGGCGATCTCGTTGTAGCAAAGCCAGAAAATGAGTCCAATCAAGATGACTTCAACATGCTACAACAAAATGCAAAAGCTAAGTATATTATAACTTATGCCTTATCCAAATCTAAATATAATAAATTTTGTAGCTGCAGAACTGCAAAGGAAATGTGGGATGCTTTACGCATAACGCATGAAGGCACAGAAGATATTTGTCTTAGAAGAGCAGCCACTCTTCAAAGACACTATGAGATGTTCATTATAAAAGAGATAGAAACCATTGATGAGATGTTTGGAAGATTTCAAACAATTCTAAATGGACTTCAAAGTCTCGGTGTTGAATTCTCCAAGGCTCAGAACAATCTCAAAATCTTGGATAGTCTTCCAAAAGTATAGGAACCCAAGGCTACAACCATAGCTGAAACAAGGGACATAAAGATTTTAACTACGGATGAGTTACTGGGAGCTCTAAGAGTCCATGAAGTTTATCTCTTCAAAAGAGATAAAGTCAAAAATAATGACTCAAGTGCTCTAAAAAGTGGAGAATCAAGTCGAAGAGCAGATGAAAAGACTGAGATGAAAGCTAGGAACAAAGTCTTGAAGGTTTAGTCTGATGAATCTAATAGCTTAGAGGAAAGCTCCAACTGCTTAACAGACGATGAGATCTCTCTCATAACCAAGAAATTTAAAAAGATGCTCAAGAAAAAAGGAAGATTTAAGCAATCCTCCAAAAAGAAGGATACTAGATAAAAAAAGCCTCCTTAAGAAGAAAACAATGAAATCATCTTTTTTGAGTGCAAAAAGCCTAGACACATTAAGGATGAATGCCCCAAACTAAAAAGAGGATGGAGCTCAAAGAAAAGGAATAAGAAGAAGAATCTTTTAGCTACTTGGGAAGACCTGGACAGCAGCAATAACAGTTCAGATGATGAAAAAGCTAATATTTGTCTTATGGCAGATACTGGGGATGTAATATCGGAGGTACACCCTATCTTTAAAAACTCCCTACATTCGTCTGATGGTAGTGAAATTGAGTCTGATGACGAAGATATGTCTTATAACACTTTTCTTGCTAATTCCCACATGATTGCTCTTGAGTATAAGAAATATAAAGAAGCTATTTCAAAAAACAAAATACTCAAGATAGATCTGGAGAAAATGCATAAGAGCCAAGTCTCAGATCATGAGAAGATAATGCTTTTTTTTGAAGTTGACAGACTAAAGAAAGAGACCATTAGTCTGAAACATGATCGAGCCAAATTTGTGGATGGATCTTCAAAACTCCATATGATTTTAAAACATAGAAGACTTCCATCTGACAAATCTAGTATAGGATTTGTAAAAGACAAAAGTTCTAAACCAATGTCTTCTAAATCTTATTCAACTTTCTGTAACTTTCGTGGTAAATTTGGACACTCATTCCAAAGGCGTCAACACAAGAGGAAATAAAGGTCAAATAAGATCATTGGGACTGACACAAAAGGACCTAAAAGTATTTGGTTACTAAAATCTCAAATAATTCCTATTGCAGATATCCTTAATAGGAAAAATGAGGGATTCATTCTGGTACCTGGACAGTGGATGCTCACGTCACATGACAGGAGAAAGGTCTATGTTCCTAGACCTCCAACCACATGAAGGAACGGTTTCTTTTGGTAGAAGTGGAAAAGGAAAAATCATTGGTATAGGTAAAGTTGGTAAGCCTCATCTTTCATCTATAGATAATGTCTTATATGTTGAAGGATTAAAGTATAACCTGCTTAGCATAAGTCAATTATGTGATAGTGGGTTTATTGTATCCTTTAACAAGAATCATGCATAGTCAAAAGAAATGACAAATCTATCCTTTTTACTGCCAAAATACATAACAATCTGTACAAGATTGAGTTTGAGGATCTGAACAAACAGAATGTTACTTGCTTAATGACCAAAGAAGATGAAAAATGGATTTGGCACAAAAAGCTTGGGCACATCAATCTGAAACATATTTCGAAATTATACAAAAAAAGCTTAGTAAAAGGATTGCCTGAGATTTCTTGGAAAACTCATCTTCTTTGTGAAGCATGTCAGAAAGAGAAACAAATTAAAACCTTTTTTAAATCCAAAGATGTTGTTTCCACTTCCAGACCATTAGAATTATTACATATGGATTTGTTTGGACCTACAAAGACTCTCAGTCTTGGCGGGAAAAAGTATAGTTTTGTCATTATTGATGACTATTCTATATATACATGGATTTATTTTCTAGCTCACAAACATGAGTCTTTCAATGTGTTTGAAATATTCTGTAAACGAGTTCAAAAATGAAAAAGGTTTTTGCATTACTACAATTAGAAGTGACCATGGAACTAAATTTGATAATGTTGAGTTCAAATTCTTTTGTGAAAAGAATGGAATTTTCCACAACTTATCTTCATCAAAATACCTCAATAAAATGGGGTAGTTGAAAGGAAAAATAGAACTCTACAAGAGATGGCAAGAACCATGCTCTGCTAAAAATTCAATTCCTAAGTACTTCTGGCCAGAAGTTGTAAATACGGCTTATTATGTTTAAAACAGAATATTAATCAAACCTATAATTAAAAAAACTTCTTATGAATTGTGGAGAGGCAGAAGACCCAACATTTCATACTTTAATCCTTTTGGATGTGAATGTTTCATTCTCAACACTAGAGATCAATTAGGAAAATTTGACTCTAAGGTTGATAAAGGCATTTTTCTAGGATATTCAGATACATCAAAAGCCTTTAGAATATTCAACATTAGAACTTCTGTTGTAGAAGAATCTATCCACGTTAAATTCAATAATATACTAACCCCTGATAGGAGACTATCAAACTTGGAAGAAGATTTTACAGATCTACAGATAGGATCGTCTGATCAAATAAGAACAAACGAAGTAAAAGAATCAGAAGACACTTCTCAACAATAGATTGACAATCAGACAAAGGGATCTCACAAGGATTGGAAGTTCGTTACCTATCATCCTCAAGATCAGATCATTGGAGAACGAACTGAAGGGATCAAAACAAGGTCATTCATCACTAAAGAATCAAGCATCTTGCACTCTAGTCTCATAAATTGAACCTAAGACGATAGAAGAAACATTGACGAACGATAATTGGGTAATAGCTATGCAAGAAGAATTACATCAATTCACAAGAAATGATGTTTGGATTCTTGTATCTAAACCAAAACATAAGAGCATCATTGGAACAAGATGGGTATTCCGCAACAAGCTCGATGAAAATGGAAAGGTAATCAGAAATAAAGCAAGGTTAGTGGCTCAAGGTTACAATCAGCAAAAAGGTATATACTTCACTGAAACTTTTGCACCTATTGCTAGATTAGAAGCTATTAGAATCATGCTTACTTTTGCCACTCATAAAAACATTAAGCTTTTTCAAATGGATGTTAAGAGTGCCTTTTTAAATGGTTTTATTGAGGAAGAAGTCTATGTTAGACAACATCCTAGTTTTGAGGATCCAATCCTCCTAGACCATGTGTTTAAACTCAAAAAGGCTCTGTATTGTCATAAACAAGTACCTCATGCTTGATATGACAGACTGAGCAGTCTTCTCATTACAAATGGGTTTATGAGAGGTAAAGTAGATACAACCCTTTTTAGAAAGGAATCTAACAAGGATTTCATAATAGTTCAAATTTATGTAGATGACATAATCTTTGGAGCTACTAATGAAACTCTATGTAAGGATTTCTCAGATTTGATGCAAGTGAATTTGAAACGAGCATGATGGGAGAATTGAAATTCTTTCTTGGCTTACAAGTTAAACAAGAGAAGAAAGGTATATACATTCATCAACAAAAATACACCAAAGAACTACTCAAGAAGTATAAGATGAATGAATCAAAGCCTATGAGCACACCAATGCATCCGTTTGTAGTCATGAAAAAGGACAAATTAGGTAAACCAATAAACCAGACTGTTTACAAAGGTATGATTGGCTCACTTCTCTACTTAACTGCTAGCAGGCTTGACATTATGCACAACGTCTGTCTATGTGCCAAATTTCAATCTGACCCCAAAAAGTCTCATTTAAAAACGGTTAAAAGGATTTTTGGATATCTTGTTGGTACTTCTAACCAAAGCTTATTCTATGAGAAAAATAAAGATTTCAGGTTAGTAGGATACTATGATGCAGACTATGCTGGTGATAGGCTTGAAAGAAAAGGCACAAGTGGTGGATGTCATTTCAGTGGACTATGTCTCATATCTTGGACCAGCAAAAAGCATAATTCAATTGCATTGTTGACTGCTGAGGCAAAATATGTATCTGCTGCTCACAACTTCTATGGGTAAAGTATCAACTTGAAGATTACTCTAGTTTTGAGCATAACATTCCTCTATTATGTGATAACACTAGTGTAATCAATCTATCTAAAAACCCTGTGCTGTATTCCAAAGCAAAGCATATAGAAATAAGACATCACTTTATTTGTGATTATGTTCAAAAAGGTGTCTTTGATATTAAGTTCATTGATACAGACCATCAATAGGCTGATATCTTTACAAAACTTTACCTGAAGAACGTTTTAACTTCATTTTAGAAAACTTGCACATGAAAATATTACAAGAGTAAAGCGTTTTACATGCATTGTCTTGACCAATTTATTTAAGTTTCGTCTTACTCTATATCGTCTTACATTTTATTATATTTCGTATTACTGACACATTCTTCTTTGAATATGAAAAGTTTTTAATCTATTAGTCTGATATTTTCCCTTATGATTATTCTCGATAACCACTCACGAAATGTGCGCCGCCTCCTCTGCCACATCAAGTTGTCATTAATGCACATCCCTTCAGTGCTTCAAAAGCTCTCCTTTTATTCAAAATTAACCGCTCTTTGTTTTTCTTTACACACTCTGAAAAACTCTTCAAACTCTCCGAACTCAAACCCTCTCTTTTGTTTTTACTCTTAAAATCCTAATCTCTCAAACCTGTACTAATGGCCACCCAAAAACAGCTTGTCCCCATGGAGAGATTCCCAGAAGGTGACTTTGTTGCCGAAAAATGGGTTGACCTCAAAAAGCTTGAAGAAGAAGGATTCCCTCTACAAATGTACATAAAAAATGTTGGATGGGAAGCATTTGTGCATAAACGAACCACCTGGTACCACACGTCGTACGCCTACTTCTAGGCTTCTGCGTCTGAAGTGAACGATACCATCATTGGAACCGTCGACAACCAGGTCATCATCATTTCCACAGACACCATTGCTACAGCGTCTGGCTATAAGGAAAAAGATGATCTTTTTATAGAAGACTGGGAGAATGTTATTACCCCTGAAATTATGGACCAAGCATTGTATGGAAAAACTAAGACCACAAACTGACAACAAAGATGTTCTGAAGAGGTTTCTATGCTCTTCAAACATGAAGCTAGAATGCAGACTCATTCACAATGTGCTGCTGCATATTATCCTACCTAGGAAAGGCTCAAAGGATAACGTAACCTCCAAGGACAGGTTCTGCATCTACAAAATACTGATTGGTCAAAAGGTAA
The DNA here is from genome assembly GCA_004329165.1 of Spatholobus suberectus. Taxonomy (NCBI): domain Eukaryota; kingdom Viridiplantae; phylum Streptophyta; class Magnoliopsida; order Fabales; family Fabaceae; genus Spatholobus; species Spatholobus suberectus. The sequence goes on along the minus strand of CM014737.1, from coordinate 55,344,463 downwards.
ATCTGCTAGCACTTATTCTGGATAACTGGCGATCTTATTTAGCCATGTCGAAGGAAAGTGCAAAAAGCAAACAGAAGCACCCCATTCTATATGCCATGCTCTTCATCGAGATCATTCGTCTGACTGGTATGAACGAAGCCGGATGGGAGAAGAAAAAAGAAGGTTCTGAGATCGACATATCAATCATCAGGAAGATGAAGATTGCGCATCTTTTCTCTGGATACATAGCCCAACATATTGAGTTGGCTTTGATCAAGGAAGAACCTACAGAAGAAGTTGTTGGATGTGCTTTCAAAGTTGGATCGTCTGCTGATCCTTCTGTTGGTACTGCACCTACTCAACCTCCGCTACAGAGGAAACCTCAACCATTCCAACTACAGACCAAACCACAAAAACCCAAGTTACCTATAAAAAGACTAGCTCCACAAGACCCTAAACCACAAACATAGCCCCAACCGTCTTCCTTTCATAAAAAACAAAAGCCTTTAACCATTCGTCTGAGATCCAAACTAGTTCCTTAACCTTACTCAGATGATGACCTTCCCATTAACACCATTCTTACAACCACAAGCACAACCATCCCTGAACCTCCATCAGAACCACCTATCATTGAACCAGTTACCTCTGCCCAACCTTCCAAAAAGATTCTAATACCTAAAACCCGAGCTCAAGAAGAAAAACAACTCAGGAAAGCCAGAGCTAAATCAAAAAGGACTGAGAAGAAGAAGAAGGAAGAAGAAGAGAAACTTGCTGAGGAAGAGCAAGAGCAAATTGAGGAAGGGATGCTGCAATCGGTTATTGAGCACTCGTTACAAACAGCCTTTGCAGAACCTGATGAGGATGAACTGTTTACTCAATAAGACATCATAGCTACCTCAAGAGGTAGATTACCTAGATTTCTTTTCTGGGAAATTCCTCAATTTGTTTCTTTATCTCAAGTCTTCAAACGTATTTCTGTAGACTTGACAGCTGCACCTAGCAATGATCAGCCTGCAAAGGTTGTTTCCTTTGTGAACCTGAAGCAGAAGGACAATCGTCTGGAAGAGCTGAATTGATGATAGACGGAGCCTCCCTTGAACAATTTAGATCAGAAACTCCTCTGTCTGAACGTCTTCACATCAAACAAGTCACATACCTTCCACAAGAGCCTCGCACTGATGGGAAAAGCAAAGAATATCAATTACCAGAGTCTTTCGACCTAGAAGTACTTCAAGCTCTCATTAATTATGAACTGGGCGAAGTCAATAATCTGAGGATGTGGACAATCCTTATTACTTAAGAATGGCCACTCTTGGTGCGCCATGGGTATGCTGAGAAGTTCCCTGATGTTGAAGACGTAGTAACCCAAGCTCTCTCATATGAGCCCAACATCACTCCATACGTTTGGAAGGAAAGGTACAGTACTTTATCAGACGCTTCGATCTTCGTCTACCCAACCTCAACCAAAACCAAATTCCCACCTGGACATGAAATATGGAGACAGCGCAGGACTCTCTGCCACACTTCTTCTTTTATGCTCAAATGTAATTATTTTGAGTATCTAATCATGTGCAGAACATATCACTACAAGCCTAAGATCATTTACCCGTTCTGCCATAGGAGTATCAAGACTTACCCCCTCACCATCTGACTAGAAGATAGTCCAGACTTTGAAGAATGGCGGATTGGTGATGATGACTGGGAGTTGGGGAGGGTGATGAACAACTTCTTGAGGGAGAAAATGCATATTTCATTGCAGCATGCCATATGCAAACGAAGATGTCCAGACCTTAAGCTAGGCTTGCCTAGACTCATGGCTACTCGAATGTTGCTTTTGATTAAGCCATGGACCACCTTCCGCATCTGTTGTCAAAAAACAATAAAGTGTCAAAATCTTTCTATGGGAAAAGGAAAGAACCGAAGTTCGTACGTGATCCCAAAAGACACTTGATGATCAAACAGAGAGCTCTTTCGTCTGCACAGCTAGCTAAACTTAAAGGAAAACAAACTCTCCGAAGCATAGACCGAAAGAGATTGCAAGATCATGTTGAAGCACTCAAACACTTTTCGAGTCTCATTGTAGAAGAGAAAAACTGTTAAGCTATGAAGCTGCCCTCAGACCAGCCAACCACTGGTTACAAATCTCTCCATCTCCTTCTTCTTGTACATCCAACCCCCAAAATCAACTTTCAATAAACCAACCTAAGACCTACATCTTCTTCTCTTCAGACACCACTAAAACCTTTCTACCTTGCAGCCACTTCTGGTTTTGTGGACCCCTTGTACCATATGTTTTCAATTTATGTTTTGTAGAGGAACCCAGTGATGAAGCAGCTACCAACTCTACACCTACACTACAATCTTCAAACGTTAGACAAGAATTCAATGAATTGAAACAAATAGTTTAACGTCTTGAAGCTGATCTAGTAAAAGAGCGCAGGAAACGCAAACGCGTAAAAGCGCTGTTAGCCAAGATGGCCAAACGCTTTGAGGGTGACCTCGGCTCATCGCCTACACCTTCAGACTCTAAATCTTCTGATTGATGATGCCAAAATGGGGAGAATGAATGGAAAAAGAATAAAGTCTTAAGGGGAGAAAAGAAAAGAAGTATAAACAGACGAAAAGTATCAGTCTTAGGGGGAGTATTCTTTTTCTTTATATATAATGAACTTTTTTTACATATGAATATCATCTGGTTTCATTCAGTAATATTCAGTTATATCGTCTAGATTTATCTCTCTCTTATATTGCATCTACTTAACTGAAGTATATCAATATGAAAAATGCTCTCTAAACTAAAAACTCACATCACAAAAAGATTTTTCATATAAATATGCTTTATAAACTTTACATATGTTTGTCATCATAAAATTTTTATAACACTCAAATGTTTTGATAATAACAAACAGTTAATAAGTATGTTTTCACATAATCATCTGGTCATCCGTAATATGTTTACAAGCAACCATTTGATAATTTAAGTTCATATCATTTGTATCTTTCTTTTGGATAAATTCAGTAACTAACAATTTACAGACAATGATCTAAGTGATTTGCGCATCAATCATAACGTAAACTACCTCGATATGTATGAAGCCTACATACCTACTCTCGAGGAAAGTTATCCTTATACGAAAAAGAAGGAATGTATGTGCGGATGTCAAAATGGGAAAGCATATATAACTACTGCTACAAGATTGAGTACGAGAATGGTAAAGATAAGCAGATTGTTTTATCTTATCAAAGTGACAAGTTGGTGATAGGCATTAAATACTGCATTAAATTCTCCAACGACTCTCTTCAACAGAAGAAGGTTGTCTCTTGCATACACGCACAACGGATACATTTGGAGAAGCCTATATATAGAAGAAGAGACCTCAATCTCAGGACTAACGCAATATAAAAATCTTTAGCTATTTAAAGTTCTCATTGTGTAATCTGCGTGTAAAACATTTCTTTTGTTCTTCATTGTATATTCGTTTGTTAAGACGTTAAACCCAGTGAGATAACTCACATTTAACCTTTTTCCTAGAGAAATTGGTGGAAGCCTAAAGAGGCTTTGATTTAAAGAATACTTGGGTTTTTTGCTTGGAGAGGCAAGTTAAAGACTACTTGGGTTGAGCCTGAAGAGGCTTGTTGAAAGAATACTTATAAGTTGGATAAGTTAGTGGAACTTGGTTGTTGCCAAGAACTAGACGTAGTCTTTGGGGTGAGACGAACTAGTATATTCCTTTGTGCATTCCACTTTTGTTTTTCAACTCGCATCTTTCCTTCAAAATGTTTTTGAAAAACTCTTTTATTTAAATCCTTCCAACGATAAGTCTCTAAATGAAAAGGTTTTGCAAAAATTTGCTATAACACAATTCAACCCCCCTTCTTGTGTTATCTTTGTGTTTTACAACCCTTTACCCCAAAGCAGATTATTAAATAAAATATTACGAAAATATAATATGCTTTCATTTGCGAAATGAAACGAAAATTTAGAATCTTCTTTTCACATGGTAAAGAACATCATATGCATAACTCACATTTACTGAAATTCCATAAAATACTTTACTAGTTAATCAAAAGATGGTAGCCCACAATTGGCTATGCAAGTCTTTGGAAATAAATCAATTTAAAGAAGTAAAACTATTAATCTAAAGTTCAAAAGCTAAAACAATAAATAACTAAGATCCTGATGTCACATTACTATCAAAGCTGACAAAACTCAAAGATGCTGTAAAATAGTTGCAATAAGGCCAATGCCTCTACTCTAAGACTACTCTTCAAGGTCCTGTTAGAAGTCACCTGTGTATCACAGATATAGACAGAAAACACCAGAAAACAAAGGAGTGAGATACATCTCACATCATGCTCAAAGTATGACAATAGAGACAGGTAAAATACACATCACATACATAATCAAAATAACATTAATTTGCAAGAATCAAAACACACAAACATATGTAATGCAATGCCTAGCTTCTACTTCTCATGCACATGTGGTACCAATCTAAGTTCATCGTGCACGGTTATAAGAAACGTTATCGGTACCGATGCCTTCGACTTTTGCACCCTCAACTAGTATGATATTCTCCGGTGACTAATCAGGATTACCCAGCTTTGCTAGTATGCTCCAGCTCCATAGGATCATCGTGGGCCATTGGTGTTTCCACACCAAGTACCACCCCTAAGGCTAGGGTTAGACAACCCATCCCGGCTTCCACCAGTCAAATTCCTACATACTTTTTTTCTCCACATGATTCAATGTCATGATACATGGTCACATACAATGCTTACAGCTTTTCATAGGCTTTTATCATGGAACATTGACACAAGTTCATATCACACTCAGTTTTCTCAATGTAAATAATAATCACAAGGTATAAACTCAACAAGGCATCCAAAAGAAGCAACAATGAGTTAAAGACCCAAAAAGGAGTTCACAGGCGCAAAAATGGGTGAGGAAGAGACTCAGACGTGTGTTTTGGAGTAGCCAAGGTCGCACTCGCCCGACGGGACAAGAGGGCCGCTTGGCAGGTCATGCTAGGACTCACCCCGCCTGGCGGGTCAGCAGGCCTGGCAAAAAAATGCAGTCGCCTGGCGCCAGCACAAAGTCCAGTTTTTGAAAAAATAACCTCACTAGGCGGGTTCGAGGTTTGAATTTTAATTTGTTTTTCCTATTGACTTTGGCTTCTAAACGCTTCAAAATAAATAATTAATTCTTAATCACTTCTTCTACCTTGATAATTGGTCAATCTAATTTATAAATTCCTCACTCATCACAATCCCTTCAAAACCCGTTAAATCTCTAACTTAGGCACAAAGGAAAAAGCAAATTGGGGTCTACGGTCAACCCCTCTACCCACGACCAAAGCCATACCCATGAACGAGATAACTCATTTCCCCTTTACCTTGAAAGAGGCGATCTCCAACAAGATGATGCAAACGGTGTTAGCAGCATCTTCCTAAGGTTCCTCACTTTTTGACTACAATAACTCTGACGACACGGTATCTCCAAAGAGGCACAAGAGAGAGAATGAGGAAAAAGGGTTAGGTTTTCAAGAAACCTAAGAGACTCTTAAAGCTAACTTTGGGCTTATGAAAATTAAGCCTAACACAAGGGTCTTAAAACTTTTTTAAAAAACATTATAATTATAAAACCCTATTTTAAAGGCTCGATATCTCTTTTTTCCAAAATACCATTTATCAAAAACAAGACAAACAAACAAATAATAATAATAATAATAATAATAATAATAATAATAATAATAATAATAAAAGGAAAACATTGGGGTATTACAATAGTTGATTAGGCTAGTCGCGCCAATTGATGCCAATAGCTGATAACAGACCCATAATTAAAGGGACTGAGTTAGGATCCATTAAGTTTAGGTTGATGATTCAAAGGTCCAATGAAGCCTAAATTGTGTGAATGCATGAGTCATAAGTGAGAGGAAAGCAATAATGTGATAGGGTCAAAGACACTTCCCTAAAATATTAAAGTGGTTAGTGGAAGATAACAACTTTTTTTTGAAAATATTCTAAATTAAAAGCTATTGTGGGGGAAAATAGGCAACACAACTCATAAATAAACCCAAAATTGCTACAATCTAGGACTTATGGTTACTTGAAGCAGATAATTAGTCATGCGGGTCAACTAGTTACACGTGGGATGAATAATTAAAAGATTAAAAAGTCCATACATGAGTAAAGCTACATGAAGACAATTTTCAAGATCAATAGGCCAATCATCTATAGTGGATTTATGCACCTAGAATTGGTGCGTTTAATGGAAACATAGGAGAAATGACTTCGGGTAGTGGGCTAGTGATTTTTTTGTTTATAAAAAGTACAAATAGGAGAAGTTCATATGTCCTTCACCATCAATACAAATCGTACTTCATTTATCTATCTTTTCTTCACAACTTTATTTTACTTTTTAGCTTTTACAATTGTTATTTTACACTCTAGTTGTTTACAGTCTCTTCTTTACTTTCCACTAGTTTACAACACTTCATTTATTGTCTTTTTCTTATAAGTAATAGTGGCATAGCTTCAAACAACCACTCAGCTCCATAAAACTTTTTGGAGTGGGCTGGGAACTCATATTGAGAAAAAAAGTCCATTCTTAAGAAAAATACCTAAAAGAGAATCACCAAGTTGGTTGTTAACTGTAATCTAGCTAATCCATTCGATTTCAAAAATAACAATACTTGTGTTATCAATTTAAAAGTTCAAAACAAGAAAATCATACTGGTAAAACTTGTGTTGCCTTAGTTACTATAATTATGCAATTTTATGAATTAAAAAGTGGAGAAAGTCATTTGTATTTTGACATTTTTTTTAGGTGCTATCACATGCTTCTGTCTACGCAATAAAACTTGTTCACATATATAAAATTGATATCATTTCAAGACTGATATGAATTAAAAAATAGATGTAATTATATTGTGTAATAATTTAACATTTTGTTTTTATTAGATAATAATAAGAGAATGACAACATTAACCAAACAATGATTAATTAAATTTGTAGGTGTTTTACTAAAATGAAAAAATAATAATGAGTTAGGAGTAGATTACATATAATCCTCCTTTTTTTTAATGTTTATAATAACCTCTCTTATAAGGGTATGATGTGCAAAAATCGCAAGAGCACGGTTGTTGTCAAGTAATAATTCAAAGATCATATCCACAGGGATTACGCGTTCAGTGATTATTGCTAAATAAATAAAAATTAAACAAAAGGAATGTTATTTGGAAAATTTAGGGTTTGAGCAATTGGAAAATAATGCAATTAAAAATTGACTTGAGCAAACAATTAAAATTAGATGTAATTCAATAAGAGAAGATTTTCAGGATTAGGGTTTCACACTATGACTCTTAATGTCTTAATCTTGCTACCTATGTGTTTCACTTGTTCTTATTGAACGTGAATTAACCTAACGTATCATTCGTTCTCTTTCAAGATATGAAGGGGTATTTAACCAAATTTATCACTTACTGTCGTGATGGCTATGTTCAATTAGACTCATTAAGTTCTTTGTTAATTCAATTATTCCTCGAAGGCTTTAACCTACTTTCGTGTTTTAGACCTAAGTTCCTTTCCTATGGGTCTGGTGTTTGGGTTCACCTTTCAGCACTTCCCCAAATGCTTAAGGTTATGAAAAACGTTGGCCAATTCATTTCGCATAAATAAAGCAATAGAAGAAGAATCAAAAGAGGAACAAGATCACAAATAGGCAAACAAAAATTAATTCATTAAGACAATCGTAGGGCTACATCCAATCCTAGAAAAATAGGGTTCTACTCACACATAGTCATGAAAGAACACAAAAAAGAAAAGAGAAAGAACATAAAGACAAATCGAAGACAATTGAAGAAGAAAAAAGTAATCCTCCAATTCACCGTGTTCTAAAACGAGGTTGAAAGGATAAAAATAAAATCCCTAAGAATGTCTATTTATAACTAAATTACAATGGGCCTTAGTCTATTCCCAAAAATAATTCGAAAAAATGCAAAATAATTCAAGCCTTCCTACTCACCGTGTAGTGATGATTGTCACCTGATAGTGATAGACGCATAGAATAGTAAAAAGGCTTCCAGCAAATGCGCCACTGCGTGGTGGTGGGTGCCACCTGATGGAGGTGAACTCGTTGGTGTAAATTTTAGCATCAGGGAATGCGCCACCGCGTGGTGGTGATTGCCACCTGATGGTGGCGAGGTCTCCAACAATTTTTCTTCAAGATTTTATTTTCCAAATGCTTTGGGATAACCCTTATACTTTCCAAGTGGACTTCTAAGGATCCAAAGATCTTTAAACCATCTAAAGAGCTTCCAAATTGTAAATCTTTTGCTCTCCAAGCCCAAAGAAATGTATAAAAATTCCTAAAACTAAAGACAAACAAGGAAAAAGGTGTAACATGATACAAGAGAGAAAAATAATGCAATTAGACACATAACTAGTCCTAAACCACAATGAAATGCATGTAATCTAGTAATGAAAACTATGTTAAATATATTATAAAATGCACGAATCAAGGTACATGATATAATATTTTTCAAACATTTAAGGGGGTTAATCTTGGGTTAATGTAATGTATAAGGGGTGCTAGTGTAATGTTTATCAAATAATTAAGGGGGGTTAGTATAGGAGTAAAAAAAAGGGTATTAAGCAAAATTTGACGAAACTTCATGGGTTTTAGTGTAATTTACTCATGAGTTAATGTTCACTTACATTTTTCTCAATTTTGTTGTGTCAATCAATTATCTTTTCTGTCACATTATTTTGGGTTTTTTACTTTTTCTTCTATGGGAGATTAAAAAACTTTGGTCTTGCCCAAAAGCTTTTCCAACATTTAGTCTTTCAAGATTGATTTTATATTTTAACTCATGCAATTTATCACCATGTTGACTTGATTATTAGATCTTGCAAAGTCATGTAGATCAACTTACTACACATGGGATGGATAGTCAAAAGATTAGAAAGTCCATACGTGGGTGAAGTTGCATGGAAACAGTTTTCAAGATTATTAGGCCAACTACCCATAATGGATTTATGCATGTCATTGGGAAATATGGGGAAATGACTTTGGGGTAGTGGGCAAGTCATTTTTTGTCTATAAAAAGTATAAATATGAGAAGTTCATATGTCTCTCACCATTAATACAAATCATACTTCTCATATATCTATCTTTTCTTTACAACTTTATTTTAACTTTCAGCTGTTTACCATCATTATTTTATGTATATACAAGCTTGAAGATGGGGAGCATTGTAATAGTTTTAGGTTATGCTTTAGTTTTGATGTGCCTCACTTGATGAGTACCAAGTTGTAAGCTGTTTGTTTGACATTGCTTTTATTTGTGTTAATTGTGTGTGCGTGCATGTGTATCATGGGTAGGTAAGTCTTCATAGTGATTATTCGAGAGCTAATTAAGATGATCCATGACTAATCAAAAAGGTTTTCTTAAAAAACTTAATAAGTTAGGAAGTAACAAACTAAGACTTAAGTCATTAAGAGATTTAAAACTTGTTAAATAATGCAAAACCCTGTTTTCTAATAGTAATAATCGATTATCACATAACAATAACTGATTATTTGCCTTTGCTTTATATTTTGGAAAACCATCCTTGTGCGCATAATCAATTATTTCAAGTAAAGGAAAAACCAAGGGTTCACTAATAATCGATTACCATGAAATATAATCGATTATAGTGATCAAGTTGAAACCCAGAAGATTTCAGGATCAAAACAATCAATTATCCTGAGTCAATAATCAATTATTGTAAATAATCAATTATCCCAAACTTTAATCTATTATTTTGATTATCTTTAAAACCAAGGTGTTCATAAGATCAAAACAATCAATTATCTCTAGCAAATAATTGATTATTACAGTTTCTAATTATAAATAACAAACTCCCAACCATTTTTCAGTGTGACTTCTCTTTACAAAAACGTGTTTAGCTATCTTTTGAGAGTCTATTGAGCTGTGAAAACATCTTCTGAAGAAGAATTAGCAGACTTTTTCGTAAAAATCAAAGAATCATCATGGATCTCTTAAGAAGTCAAGGAGTCGTCATGTGAGAGCTTGATAAGTGTGCTATATCTTTTGTTATCCATCACAAATTAAGTGATATTTTTCTTTTTTGGTGTTTTTCATGTTTCGGTGCTTCTTTAAGAAGGCTTTTCAAAGGAAATCTTGTAGTGGGTTCTACAAGATTTGGGAAAGGTTTCTTGATGGTGTCAAGAACCTTGAGCACTCTGTTTTGTTGCATGTGCATGTGTTGTGTATTTGTATAACTGGAATTTGTTTAGTGGGATCTCAATTAGGTTGATTGGGAAACTGAATGTAGATCATAGTGGTAGTAATCGAACCAATATAAAATTTGTGTCTCTTTTCTTCTCTCTATCTTTCCTCACTTAACTTTTTTTCTTGGTTATATCTTGGTGTGCCAATTGATTTCGTGATGATCTTGTTCATGCAAGTATACTAAAACCTAAGTAAACCAAATTAATTATACCACATTTGTATTACCAAATTAAGATTGATTCAATGTTTTTCGCAAACTTAATTGAACACCTTTAAAAATAGTTAGGTATCTTGAAAATTTTTATTGATCCAATTTACCCCCACTTGGATACAGTCTTTTTTGCTTAACATTTTACACTTTAGTCATTTATGGTCTTTTCTTTATGTTCCACTAAGTTACAACACTTCATTTATTATCTTTTTCTTATAAGTAGTAGTGGCATAGCTTTAATCAATCACACAACTCTATAAAACTCTTTGGAGTGGACCAAGAACCCATATCGAGCGAAAAATCATTTCCTTACGAAAATTGCTTAAAAGAAAATGACTAAATTGGTCATTAGTCGTAATCTAACTAATTCATCCGATTTTAGAACCGACAATGCTCGTGTTATTGATTTAAATGTTCAAAATACAAAAATCATACTGGTAAAACTTTTGTCACCTTAATTATTATAATTATGAATTTTTATAGATTAAAAAAATGAAAGGTCAATTGTATTTTGACATTTTTTTAGGTGCTGTCACGTGCATTTGTTAATGCGGTAAAACTTTTTTATATATATATATATATATAATTGATATCATTTCAAGAATGATATGAATTAAAAAAATATATGTAATTATATTTTGTAATCAATTAAAACATATTTTTTATTGGATAATAAGAATAAAAGAGAATGACAACATTAACCAAACAATGATTAATTAAATTTGTAAGTGTTTTACTAAAATACAAAATTAATAATGGGTTAATGTTCACTCACATTTTTCTTGATTTTCTTGTGTCTGTCAATTATCTTTTCTTTCACATTGTTTTAAGCTTTATACTTTTTCTTGTATAAGAGATTAAAAAATTTGGTCTTGCCTAAAAGATTTTCCAACAATTCGCCTTTCAAGATTGATTTATATTTCAACTCATGCAATTTATCATCATGTTGACTTGATTATTTGATCTTGCAAATAAACATTGCAAATACACATTTAAATAAATTATTTCGACATTATTATTGTTTAAGTATATATATATTTTGACTTTTTGTTTATATTTATAGTAATTATTTATAATGGATATCATTTAAAAAAAATTTAAACTAATTGATTTTTTTTATACTTCTAATTGAATTTTCTGATTGCATTATTTAATATCTTGCTTTAAACATAGTTTTTAGTGATATGTAAATTATTAATTTATTCTTTCCTTAATTATTGATAAGATAATAAAATGTTTTTTTTAGAGAAAAAATAAATAAATGTGGTGGTAATATGTAATATGAGAACATAAAAGAAAAATATATAATAGATAATAAATTATTATCATTATTATTATTGTTGTTTTAGCTATGAAATACTTTTAGTATAATTTTTGAATGTATTGAGTATGAAATTATATATATATATATATATATATATATATATATATATATATATATATATCATTTGCAATTTAATGTAGTTAATATTGCTTAAAAAGGTGATTTATATCTTATAATTTGTAAAAAAAAATCATAACAAACTATCAAATTATATGTTTGAATGAATTAGTTATAATTTAATGTTATGGGATTAAAATTAATAAATATTGATTAGAGATTCTTTAGTATTTTTCACAATTTATTGTTATTTTTAATTTATTAATTATTTTTTACTTTATTAATATAATGTTTATTATTTAGGTGGATGTTTTGATTTTAGTATAAATTAATATGATTAAAGTTTAATTTGATTTTAATTAAATATTATTTTTGTTTATTATTTGTTGTCATGAATTAAAATGTTAAAAAGTAATTAAAAAAAGAATACATATTTGGATGAAAAATAATTATTGAGATGATATGAAGCGTTATAAGATTCAAATAAAATTTATTTTATATGTTTTAAAATTTAAACAAAGAATTTTGAATTAATAAAGAGACTATCATATAAAAATAATGAACACATTTATCAACACATATTTTTTTTGGGTGTATAAGGGATTAAAAATTAGAAATATTAGTTATAAACTTGATTTTGTACAATATATATAAAAAATGAGTAAGGTTATTTTAGTATCACAATAAAATTCTTTTTTTTCCTGCTATGTAAAATTCTCTCTTTTAAGCCATGAAAGTTATAAAACAATGTTAACAACCAAACATTGAATGCCAAATATTAGAAATTTTTTGAAAAATATATCAAGAAAATAAAAAAGAAGAAGATAGAAGCTTACCTTAAAGAAATAAAATGAAAGAAAAGGTGAAAAGATGAAAAGATGAAAAAAGGAACAATAATAAAAAAAAAAAACTCTAGAAAAGAAGAAAAAGTAAAAAAAAATATATCATTAAATTCTAAAGCAAAGAAAAAAAAAAGATTCAACGTTGTAGTATAATAATATTTTTTCTTCTTTTTATATAACCCCTTATTTTTAAAACTTTTATATCATCTTAATAATTAACCACGGGCAAAAACAACAGCATAATAGTTGCATACAAATATCAAATATCAAATATTTAAAAATATAAAAAATATATTAACAGATAATGGAAAAAAGTTAAAAGATTATCTTAGATAAAAAAGATATAAATGATATTAAAAATTAAAAATCAAGTGAATTGAATAACTATGAAAGAGATATACGATAAATATCTGATATAAGTAAAACAAGAAAATGAAAAAAAAAAAATTAGGAAATCTAAAATTTGAAAATTTTTGTAGACGAACAATCCTTATTAGTATTATCAAACTTTTTGATCATTTTGAACATTGATGTATACAATAGAATCAAAATTAAAAGTCATTGTCCAAAATAGAAGTAATAAAATGAATCTCATGAGTCACATCCGGCTAAATTCATACTATAAAATAAAGAACTTAAGCTTTAATTTTAAACCTAAATTAAACGCAATTCCTTTTAATATGATCCGGTGCAAACTTAAACTATAAAACCCCCCACAAAAAGCCGAAAAAACTGTACGTGTATTATTTAATTATAAATTAAACTCATAGAAATTATATTATGCAAGGCAAAAGGCACAATTTGTAAATATTAAAATCTTCTTTATCAATAATGGATTCTGCTGGCTATGGGGTTCGAACCCATGCGCAGTTGACCGCAGAAGATCTTAAGTGTTCCCCCTTAACCTCTCGGGCAAACCAGCAACATCAGTGATGTTCACCATTTTTATTTAAAAGTAAATTGGAGAGCATTATATAAAACACGCATTTCCTTTTCTAGTGATGTAGTAGTTTTCACGCAGAGAACGTGGTCACTACTACTACCTATGCAAAATGAGGTAATCACATGCAATCCACGGTCCATCATTAACTCCAACCTACTAAAGTAGGTCATGTTGTTTGTTTTAATTTTTTTTGTTCGGATAAATAAACTGAATACTCAATCAGTCATAAAAGCATGGTAAAAAAAAAATTTAGGATAATTTAAAAAGGTCATGAAAATTAAACAATAAAAATATAAATAAATATATAAAAAAAGATTTGCTAATGTACACGTAATTATTTTTTAGTTGGAATACGTTAGCAAGTTATAGCTATAATGTATCTTAAAATACACCACAGTGTAGCTTGCTAACATACTTCAACTAAAAAATATGTGCTTGTATATGTTAGCAAACTCCACAAGGATTTGCTAATACACACACTTATTTTTTGGTTAGAGTAGGTTAACAAGCTATAACTACAATATATTTTAAAATACACCTACGGTGTAGTTTGTTAACGTACTCCAATTAAAAAATAAGTATATGTACGTTAACAAATCTCTATAAAAAAATATAAATATAAATAAATAACTGAAAAGGATAAAATTTCACTCAAAAACTCTTTTTAATTTCTTTCCTCTCAATTTCTTTTGTCTCAATTTTACCTTCCATCAAAACGAAGTATAAATCTTATAATAAAAATTACTCAAGCATCTTCAGAATATAATCCATAAATACAATCTCAAATAATAAATGCATCAAGAACGAATTACAAAAAGTCATATATTGATATTTTGATATTAAATTAGCCTTTATTTTGTGTTAAGATTATTGGCGTGCTTTTTTTATGAAATAAGGAATAGATTAACAACTAAAAATCGCGAGAAAATACAACTATCCAACTGTCAACATCCAAAGGAAAAGAAATGAAAACAGGGGTAATATAAAAATCCTATGTGAAACTTCTGTGGACAAACTAAATTTAGCAAGGGCATATTGGGGTTTGAAACATGTAAAATCTATGTTTTAAAGCTGTAAATGTAGTTCCACTAAAAAAAGGTTATATATTGATATTTTGCTGCTGAATCATCCTTTATTAATGTATTTTTTATTTAACAAAAATTAAATTATTAGTATATATATTATGAATTTATATTAATAACATGATACATATCATATTAATAGAGACTTTTATTAGTACCGAAAATTGATACATGCTATCAAAATATCGAACGTTAATAAATTTAATTAGAATTATATTAAAAATGTAAATATTTTATTGTCATCTAATTATAAATTATTATGTATAATAAGACTGTTGATTTTTGTAATAAATATTTTAATATACGTACCTAGGGTTTTTTTAATTAATTAAAAAATATAAATTTTTTTACTAACAATGAATGAAACTTAAACTCAGTATTAATATATAATGCACATATTATTAATTTAAATTTACAATATTTATATTAACAATTTAACATTCGTTAAAAAAAACATTATATTAACAAAACAATTCTAATTTTAACATTTTTTTATCTACTAACAAGTGGTGATTTTTATAGTGTTTGCAGTGCCAGTATATTTTACAATCTTAAAAAAATTACATTATCCAAAAGTATTTTTTTAATACTAGTATCTAAATAATACCTATAATATAAAAGTTGTTTTTAAATATTAATCAATTTATTTAAATATATTATAGCTTAAAATTAAATTTTATAAAATTCAGTTTTGCAAAATTTTAATACAAACGCGCTGTCTATATCCATCTCTTGAGGCATGGATTCCGGTGTCCTGACACGATTTTTGAAAGGACACTCAAAATGATATCCAAAGTTAGTCGTAGCAATCAGCCAACTCGTTCCAAATTAAAATAGTCAACAACATGAGACCTGCTTAAATGAGGAGGACCCACTTTCCATAATGATGTGTTTAAAAATGAATGATTGCGATGATAACTTTCCCATAATGGGGACCATTTCCATCCCAAGTTTTTTTTTTTTTTTCTAGTTACATTTGTTTTCCTTTATCTATCGTCCCATAATATCACTTAAATAGTTGAAATTATTTTTAATGTCAATTAGATTGTTTATGTATGATTTGTAAAAATGTATTGATCTGATACATTATTTGAAACTTGACCAACAATTTCAGCCAAGTTTGCTACGCCTAAATATTAGACGAGTCACAAGTACTTTGAGAATATAATAAAGGAACGAAAATATTAAAGAATTTTAAATTTCAATTTTCACTCAAAATATTTATAAATTAGTATTTTAGCATGTGTATTATATACAAGAAATTTTTATCTTTATATAACTTAAATTCATAGTAAATATTTTTGAATATATAATTATATTATAATTAAAATTTATAATAAATAAATATTTTTAATGTATAAATTATATTTTAGGTTTATAATGAACAAATTAAATTTTGATATAAGGTTATTTTTAAATATTGACATTTTTTAAAACAATTATTGGAATTTAATTTAGAAATAAAGATATAAGTAATTTAATATGGTTGAAAGAGACAATTTTTGGCTATTTATGAGAGTAGTGTGTGAAATGTTCTTCCAAAGCAAAAAAGAAAAAAAAATTGTGAATATCTAATTAAGAAAATGAGGAGACTAAAAGTTTCACTCTCCAAATTGTGTATTCAAATTTATAGTATAGGAGTAGATTGATTAAATTATTTTAAACAATTTTCTTATTTAACTCACTAAAACATTGATTTTCACTTAAAATAAGAAATTTCATTTTTATCTCTTAAAACCTTAATCTATAATTTATAAAATTATTAAAATTATTATTTTTAATAAATTTATAAGTTTTAAATTGTTAAAATTATTTCATGTCTTAAATCCATTATAAATTTCCATATATTTAGATAAAAATAATAGTTTAAGAACTGAGTAAAAAAATTGACGATAAAATTAAATTTATTCAATTAATTAAATCAAATTAAGGAACTAAAATTACATATAATTTAAAATTAAAAATTACTCCTATAATATAAATTATAGTACATAACTTAGAGAGTAGAATTTTCTCTCTTCTATAAAATTTTCTTTCAATTAACTCAAATTACCCTTTTTTTATCTTTATTATATATTTAACTTTCTTCATTTTCTATCTCTTTCAATTTTTCCTCTTTTATTTTTATTTTAAAATTAAATTTTATTTTTTTTAAAAAACTATCATTAATTAAAAATAACCTCATATTACAACTTAGTTTGCTTATTATAAATTTTAAAAAAATTATATATTTAAATATATTTATTTATTATAAATTTTAATTATAGTGTAATTTATATATTAAAAATATTTATTTATTATGAATTCAAATTATTTAAAATAAATATTTATAGTAGTTAAAAGAAAAATTAAACCTATTCATTATTTAAGGATAAATTGAAGCCAGGTGATGAGTTCATTATTGGGGGAGGATGATTTTGAAGTTCCATTTTGACCGTTGATGAGGGGAAAGACTCAACCGCATCATCCCTAAAATTACGGGTCGGTGGGACCGACTATGAGTGGGGCCAGAGACAAGCGTCGGCTGATATTTGTGGTTAAAAGCACAATATGTGGTCTGTTTTGTGCCCACGTTTAAAAAATATAAAGACAAATTTCTGGTAATTTCGCTCTTCCGTACTCCTATGTGGACACAACCGCTGCCATTTAAAAGATCCACTTCACTGTTTAAGACAAATCTTTCCTCTTATAACTCTGCTAATATCCCACTAATAAGTTTGAAAAAGTTTATGATATGGAGAAACTTCTTGTATTGTTAGTGCAAATATTATTCTAGCTAAGATGTATAGTTAAATTGTAAAGTATGTGTTCACGGATTTTGCAGTCGATCATATGTAGTTGTCAATGATTAAAAGTCAATTACACCAACTCTTATTGGCCTAATATTCAAGAGTTAAGTCAATAAACATTTCATCAATCATTATTTTAAAAGCATTAATGTATGTTTGATAACATTTAAATTTGAAAAAACAATTCTTTGTTTTTAAAAATTCTTTTAACAATTTAATAAAAATAAACAATGATTTTTTAAAATAAGTTAAATTAAACAAGTAACTATTATATAATTATCTTATGAATACATCACAATTTAATGATGTAAAGGTAATTAATTAGTTGTATTTTACTCAAAATAGGAGATAAACGTAAAATAAATTTTGTATTATTTGTCATTTTCTCAATTTAAATTAAAATAAAATAGTTGTATAAATTATTAATGATTCAATGAACTGAAGTTAAAAAAAAATAATGATGATAACATGCTAAAGCTACATCGATATATAATTATATATGACTTGGAGGAATCATTCCTACTTGGATTTTTTTCTTTTTAAACTATTTATAAACTTTAAGATGGGTTTTGTATGTGTTTGAATTAGAGTTTATAAAAATTAATTTTAGATAAATTTGATTTTATAAAATTGGTTACATTTGAAAGTGTGCTCAGGAAAATATGATTTGTGTTGAGAAATATCTGTGAGGAAAGTAATTTTAATTATTCAGATAGTATAAATAAAAAAATTTAGATGAGTAATTATCCATATAAATACATAAATTTATTAAAATAATGATATAATATAAAATTATAAAATGATTTCTATGAGTACATCACCACAAAAACAAGATAAGTATTACATTTATAGTTAGAAAACAAAAATAGATGCAGAATTATTTTTCCCCCCGAATCGCCAAACTTATTAGCACCAATTTCAAACTACGTTTGAAACTTCAAACTTGATTCGGGTTAATGACAGCTTAACATTCAAGAACCATGCTGATTTGACCATTCTTTACACACGTGTACCCAGACTGTGTCTCGGTGGCATGAATCTCCCAATTTAGTTTGCAGTTGCACCAATTGTGTCATTAGAGAGTTATCAATGACGGCTGGGTGTAAAATAAATATAGTTTAGTTAGTTAGGATACATGGGATATTTTTGGGGCCAGGGGTGACGACGATGGGAATTTGAGTAAATGGACACGCGATCCTTACATGCAATGACTTTTTTTAAGCAACTTTTCACCCCTTAGTTTCAGATATTATGATATTGTCTTTTAAAAAATGCAGAAACTACGATTGTGCGTCGACTCATGAGTGAAAGATAGGAGTAAAATATAGTCTTAAACATTTAACTCTTATTTATGAAATAGAGAGTAAACGGAAAATTTATAAAGGATTAGTATTTGTCAAGTGATTAGTGATGTTTGGTAAATTGAAGAATTATTGTAACTTAAGCGTCCAAATCTTCCCAACATTATGTTATAACTTGGATATAGATATCTTAAAAAATTATTTTTATTAGTTTAGTGCTTAAATATCTGAATTTGATATTAATTATACTAATAATTGTAATATAGTGATAGCATAAGGATTTTCAGGTTAAATATACTTTTAGTCTTTTCAAATAAGATAATTAACGTTCGTTTGTAGTTTCTAAAAATAAATTATTTCTTTTAGTTTTCCATTTATGAAATGTATCATACGTGTAATTCTTGTCCTTCATAAAAAAAAAAGTAGTCTACTTTTAGTTCATCATTAATGAGAAATATATATAGCACATTTTTATAAATGAGAAACCAAAAAGAAATGATTGATTTTTAAGAGGCTAAAAGTAAGGATTATTTTATTTATAGAGACTAAAATCATATTTAATTTAATGTTTTTTTACACTGTC
Organism: Spatholobus suberectus; assembly: GCA_004329165.1. NCBI lineage: Eukaryota > Viridiplantae > Streptophyta > Magnoliopsida > Fabales > Fabaceae > Spatholobus > Spatholobus suberectus. The sequence goes on along the minus strand of CM014737.1, from coordinate 55,325,052 downwards.
ATTTAATAATAAATCATCATATAATTGAAAATCATTGACTCTTATAATTAGTTATTTGAAAAATCATATTTAAAGTGATTTCTAATTAATTAGAGAGCTTAAAATTTTTTATACTAATATCATGTGAAAATCAAACTCTTATAATATATCTTACTATAATATTTCCTAAAATTTCATTAGAAAAAGCAATAACTGTTTTTCTTACTACACTTTTGTCTTTCATTTGAAAGTAATGCTATGTTTGGTTGGGTGGGAAGAAAGTGAGGAAGGAGAAAAAAGTTTGAAATTTAAATTAAAGAAAAAATAAAAGAAAGAAAAAAATCGAAAATTTGTATTTAGAAATCAATTTTTCTCTCTCTTTTTTTTCACTTTTTCTTCAACTAAAAAAAAATTCCTTATCCGTATTTTTTTTTATCTATTTTCTTTTTATTCAACCAAACATAGCATAAGAGTAATCCTCTAAGGAAATATTGGAAGTTTTTCGTTGGATAAGTTCTTTTCCTAAAATAAAAAATAGTACATTTTATTTATATATTTTATAGAAAGTCTTTCACTACAAGTGTCACATAACATTTTTTTAATTTTTAATTTATTTTGGTATACCAAAAAAGTCCTATGTCACTTAGGAATTGAGGCCAAGGGTAGTTTAACCCACTGAGATATCTTTTAAGGACAAAACCTTGAGATCCACGAGAGCTGAAGTAGACAATATCTCGGATGCGGTAACTCTAATGATGCTAGTAGACTAAAGGTCGAAACATTTTAATGGTAGTTTATAAATAACCTTCTCCTTTAACCCATCGAGACACCTTTTAAGGACAAAACTGTGAGGCTTATAAGTATCGAAGTGGACAATACTTCAGATGTCATAACCTTAACAATGTAAACAAATTTGAGGTCGAAACATTAGTGCTAGAAGGAGGGTTAGGTCTCAATCAATAGGTTTGCTCAAATAGCTTCTAGTTTTAGTCAAAACCTATTCGTAGACTTCAGTTGAAAGGTTAGAAAATGAGATACGTTGAGTGTTGATGTATATGTGGTGCAATACTTTATAGTCAAAGTAACGGAACATCACTATTTACAAGTGTTGATTAGTTAGACTACGAGGATATAGACATAAGATTGACTAGGGAGGAACACTAACAAACATTTAAAATTTTAAATTAAAACAACGATTTTCTAAACATATTGCTACCACTACCACTACTAGTTGATTACTTTTTTCCGGCTTTACATTATATTAATATTGTCTGGCTACTAAAATGCTAACATTAATGAAGTTAGCCTCTAAAAAGATAATTATACTTTATCATCAAGAAAATTATTTTGAGTATGTATTAAATTATTTTAAATAAATATCATCAATTATTTTATGTGAAAGTTTATATGATATAATGATGATGTTAAAGACTCTCAAATTTATTAAAAATATGTTTTTTTTTCTAGATTTCTAAATAATAAATAAACAAGAGTAGACCGACCCAATTACCATATGAGCCTAATGACCCACCATAGAGGTTGTACATATTGAATAATGTTCTAGAAGTATGATAAGGTCGAGTAGCTCTACTTGAGCACTGACCAATTGATTGGTTCATTCCCTACATCAATCCTCAAAGACAAACATTGACCAACCACTAATACCCTAAATCACGCAATCACCACCATTAATCATGCAAACCCTACAATCATAAACCCTACGTATGAAAGACATTTGGCATATTGCGTAACGAAATTTCTAAATAGATGTGCCAAGCTCATAACAAAAAACCACCTAACATACCATCAGTATTCTTTATAAACACCCCATGACAACCTCAAGTAGGTATAGATAACTCATACATCAATATTATTACTCTGTTGAATTTTGACTTGTGCATTAGAGTCTCTGTAGGTATGCACTCCTAACTTTGACACACGAAGAAGACCTTCATTGACTGACTTGTAGGAAGTTCAAGACAAATCACTTGCAGCAATTTGTTCAGAACAAATAATAACATGGTATTCAAACTATGTAATTGTTAATAAAAATTCTTTTATAGCTGTCAACACTATCATTCTTACCTTTTTGTGATCCTTATTAATATTTATGAATAATCATAAGTCAATAACGCATAAATATCAAGAAAACCTCTAAATAGGATACATTTTCATTCATTCTTTATTTGTTGACTACTGACTTAAGCATTAAAATCCTTACAAATAACATCTTTGACAAAAGATTTATAAACACTACGAGACAATAGACTAGACTTTCTTAGACTTGCGAAGAACATTTCTTAACCACGCCAATACTTGACAAATTAGTCCCACAACGGCTCATAAAAAATGGCTTAATCAAATACCAAAAAAAGGAACATAAGTTTTAATACAACAAGCACATGAATCTGCTAATTTTTTTAGTTGAATCCCACTAGTTTCCATGTGACGGTGGAGACAAATTTTGCCCACCTTAGCACGTTGGATTGCAAAGTATGAATGATTTACAAATGTGTTGACATTACTCCCAGTTAAACAAGATTAGAATAACTAAGAGCAGATATTATTTTTATCCATTATGAGTGTACTCAATATGTTAAAAAAGTAGTTGTCGGATAGATCCTGGAGATTTTGGTTATTTTTTGAAAAGAAAAAAGAAATGAAAGGGACAAATTTGTCACCGGGCAACTATTATGATACGTGACAGGTCTGCTATGCTACAAACAAGGAGGTCGGCAAGTGTCGGCCGGTGAAGCGGGAGGGAGAGATAAACAACATTAATTTCATTCTTAAAAGCCAAAATTTGTCCCCAGTTATTTTAATCTCGTAATAATTAACCTAAACTAATAAATCTAAACCCATTTTTAATGAAATTTCCCACAGTTTGTTACCGTTCACGCCCACACCACAGGGAAGGAAAATAGCCAAATGTGCCATCTCTCTCACATTCCTCATTTCCTCTTTCCCTTTGTCCCCTCTGTCCTCGTGCGCTTCCTCCCAACAATTCGCTCTTCGGTTGGGTTTCAACCTCAATACATGTCTGTCTGTCTCTGAAAAAAAAAAAACTAAACTCACAGATCTTCTTCCCAACCCTCAATTTTTACGGATTTTAGAAGCGGCGTTTTTATTGGCCATCACATGAAATCATTGCATTTCTTCTCTTTTGCTGGTACGTTGTTCTTTCCTTCCAAACCCTAAACTAATCCCTCGTTTTAAATTCGCCTTCTCAACTTCAATGTATCCCTCCCTGCTTTGCTTCTGAATCGGATTTCTTCCTTTGTTTTTTTGAAAAGATATAAAAATAATTAACTCGTTTTTCGATTTCTATTGCCGAAGGTGATACCTGATGTTGTCAGTTTGAGTGGAGATCTTAGCTCGCAATTATGTTTTGTGGTTTTTGGGAATTATGAAGCTGTTGAATAGAAATGTATTGATTAAATTTGTACGTTCTGAATTCGTTTTCAATCAACATTTCCCCTTTTAATGGAAGAATGTTCAAATTGATTTGGTTACGTTTTCCAATTTTGTATTAATCTTTGGTTGTCCAGTCTATTATGAAATTTTAGCTATTGGTGCATTTTTTTTTGCTGATGTCATTTGGACAAATTCTTTTCTCCTGTATATGTATATTTTTACCATCCTTGTGGTCTATTTGAATGGAGAGAAAATGCTGAAAACAGAAAGTGATAGCTATTATTATTATTATTTTTTAAAATTTAAGGGCTTAGCAAGTCTAGTTCCTCACTGATTTGACTTTATATTGGTTTTGGTTACATTTTTATTGGCTTGTGCTCATTTGCATAAATAGAATCATTTTTTTTTTTTAATTTGTTTATAAGGAAGATAGCGTGAAATTTTATGGTTTGCCTGTAAAACAAGATTGAAGTTGTCCCCCCCTCCCCCTCATTGTTATAAAGATATTAAACTCACTAAATTATGATTAATATGTTCAACTTGGTACCTACTTTCGTAGTAGAATGTCTAGTTTGGTGATTGCAGCGGTTTGGGCTGATGTTGGTTTTTTATTTTGAACTGGCTGTAGCATTCATTTTAACCCTACTTTACTAACTTTATTTCTTTCTTCTTTTTGATCCTGCTTAATACAGTTAAGGTTAGTTAGCACCTAAGTTTACACAGTGAATGTGAATAATGGATGTTGCCGAGGTTGAAGAAAATCTTTTTGCAGCAAGCGATGCCAAGGTATGATGATGTATCTTTAATTATTGCAAGGAGCTGTTTTGGAATTCTAATACTTTCATATAGTAAAAAAGTACCGTGTAAAAAAAAGAAAAAAGTACTTAGAATATTTGAGGTGGTTATGATAAGGTATAACTAAGGAGACAAATTGCTTTTATATTGGTCTTTTTTTTTGGGTACAAGCACTGTTTGAAGCACATTTGAATGATTTTCTTTTACATGTTTGACTTGTCACTGCTTTTGTTTAAGAAAATGTTTTGAATTGCTGGTCAAACTAAAAAAAAAAAAAGAGTAAATATTTTGCATTCTTCTTCTTGCCATGCTTTTTATGGTAATTGTTCTACATTCTGTTGCAAGATTTTTTTGGAGTGAATTCTCTGGATGTAATCCATCATTTAACCAATATATATATATTTTCTTATGCAGTTACATGGAGAAATGTGCAAGTGTCTTTCTGCAATATACTGCAAGATATTGTCATTATTTCCTTCTTTAGAAGCAGCTAGGCCTAGGAGCAAATCTGGAATTCAGGCATTATGTTCATTGCATGTAGCCTTAGAAAAGGCAAAGAATGTTCTTCAGCACTGCTCAGAGTGTAGTAAACTTTACTTGGTAAGATTATTATTGTACAGCTTTAGTTTTATTCTCAGATTTTTTTCTCCTGTGTGAGGTGGATTTAATTTACCTTTGCTCTTTGCACATGTTATTTTATGTTGGTTGATAAGGTTATTTGATCTGTAATACATTTTGCAGAGTATCTTACATATAGCTTCACTTATGACGCAGGCTGTAACTGGGGATTCTGTTCTTCAAAAATTTGAGAAGGCTAAATGTGCTCTTGAGGATAGTCTTAAACGGGTGGAAGATATTGTTCCTCAGTCTATTGGTTGTCAGGTGAGAAATTTCAACAATATGTCTGTACAGTTCTCTTTTTTCTTGTTTGAATTTTTTTTTTTCCGTTGATTCTAGGTTCTTGATCCTGTATTCCTGCTCTATTACGTGAACACTTTTACTTAGCCTTGCTAATTGCCTTTTGAATATCTGAGCAAGGGGGAGCCTATTTTATAAATTCCATGTATTCTTTACATAGTAATTCAAAGCCATCATGTTATTTGCAATATTCTGATTTTAGCTTTCTTAACACTCAAACTTTTATGTAAATGCACATGCGCAATGGTACTCTTTTCATGTCATCATTGTCAATATTTAATTTGTTCATAGTCTGATTTTGTTTCAGATTGACGAAATTGTGAATGAACTTGCAAGTACGGTATTTGCACTTGACCCATCAGAGAAGCAAGTTGGGGATGATTTAATTGCATTGCTTCAGCAGGGAAGAAAGTTAAATGACTCTAATGACAGTAATGAACTTGAATGTTTTCATCTGGCTGCTACTAGACTTGGAATCACTTCTTCAAGAGCAGCTCTTACAGAAAGAAGATCTCTAAAAAAACTCATAGAAAGGGCTCGGGCTGAGGAAGACAAGCGAAAAGAATCAATTATTGCTTATCTTTTGCACCTTATGAGGAAATATTCCAAATTATTTAGAAGTGAGTTCTCTGATGATAATGATTCTCAGGGTTCTCAACCTTGTTCTCCCACTGTTCAGAGATCTCTTGAGGATGGCATTCCTGGTGGTCATTGTCATGCCTTTGACAGACAGCTTTCAAAACTTAGTTCCTTTAATTTTAAGCCAAATAATAGGAAATCAGGGCAAATGCTCCTTCCACCTGAAGAGTTAAGGTGTCCGATGTCTCTGCAACTTATGAGTGATCCTGTTATAATTGCTTCTGGGCAAACATATGAAAGGGTTTGTATACAGAAATGGTTCAGAGATGGGCACAACACCTGCCCAAAGACTCAACAGAGACTTTCGCATCTTTCTTTGACTCCTAATTACTGTGTTAAGGGTCTTGTGGCTAGTTGGTGTGAACAGAATGGAGTTCCTATTCCTGAAGGCCCTCCTGAATCTGTTGATTTTAACTACTGGAGATTGGCATTATCAGATTCTGAATCCACAAATTCAAGATCCGTAAATAGTGTCGGCTCTTGCAAGTTGAAGGGTGTCAAAGTTGTTCCTGTAGAAGAGAGTGGTATCTCAGAGCTAAGGGGGGGAAATGCATCTGAAAATTTTTCTGCAGAAGAGGAAGATAATGTACAGTATCTTAATTTTCTTAAAGTCTTGACAGAAGGGAACAATTGGAAGAGGAAATGTAAAGTGGTAGAACAGTTGAGGCTGTTGCTGCGGGATGATGAGGAAGCCAGGATTTTTATGGGGGCTAATGGATTTGTTGAAGCACTTATGCAGTTTCTGCAATCAGCTATGCATGAAGGGATTGTGATGGCTCTTGAAAATGGAGCTATGGCTCTGTTCAACCTGGCTGTGAATAACAACAGGTGTGTATTAAATCGTAAAGTAAAATTGCTTTTCATATGATTACAAAATTATAACATTTATTGTTATTTGAAAATGGACACCTTGCATTTATCCAATGCCATAATCACTTTGTTATCTTCTGGTTAAAAATATCTTCAGTATCACAATGATCAACTTCTGCTCATCCTCTAGCTCTTAAAGAGCCTTGGCATATATCAGCTGCTGTCATTTTTGGTTGACCTCCTGTATTTTGGAAAAATACAGGCCATTGGTTCAGCAAATCCTTTTAAACTTTATTTGGAAAATAAATTGCAAAAATTGTTTTTCTGGTTTTTTGAAGCCATCTTTTATGATGTATTCCCAAAAGAAAAGTGCTCATTGCTCATGGTGGAAAAAGACAGAAAATGTGCATCGTGCACAAGTGGATATTGAAAATTGATACTGTCCATGACTCCATGTTGAATTACGCCCTATAGTTAGTATGTTGCAATGATAACGGGCTGAAGTTTGTTGAAGAAATAATAGAATTGATGTTCCGTTTCCTTTGTGAATCATCATTAACACAAGCTTGATCCCTTTTTTTTTTCCCGACAGAAATAAGGAAATTATGATATCAGCAGGAATCTTATTGTTGTTGGAGGAAATGACTTCAAAAACTAGTTCCTATGGTTGTGCAGCCGCCCTGTATCTGAATTTTTCTTGCCTTGAAGAAGCCAAGCATGTGATTGGCACGGGTCAGGCTGTCCAGTTCCTAATCCAGCTTCTTCATGCCATGACAGAAGTCCAGTGCAAGCTAGATTCCCTCCACGCGCTCTATAATCTTTCTACTGTGCCCTCCAATATTCCCAACCTCCTTTCATCTGGCATCATCAATGGCCTACAATCCCTTCTTGTAGGCCAGGGGGATTGTATGTGGACAGAAAAATGCATTGCTGTTTTGATAAATTTGGCTGTTTCTCAAGCGGGGAGAGAGGAAATAATGTTGGCTCCTGGACTCATAAGCACCTTGGCTTCCACACTAGATACCGGGGAGCTCATAGAGCAGGAGCAAGCTGCCTCTTGTCTCCTAATTTTGTGTAACAGGAGTGAGACATGTTGTGAGATGGTCCTGCAAGAAGGGGTTATACCTGCATTGGTGTCAATATCGGTGAATGGGACCTCGAGAGGAAGAGAAAAAGCTCAGAAGCTCTTGATGCTCTTCCGACAGCAGCGACAACGAGACCTTTCACCCATTAAGACAGATCAATGTGAATCTGACAGTAGTGATTTGTCTATGCCTCCTCCTGAAACGAAACCGCTATGTAAATCAATATCTAGAAGAAAGGTTGGGAAAGCTTTTAGCTTTCTCTGGAAAAGCAAGAGCTATTCTGTTTACCAGTGTTAAGTTTCATGTAAATTTCTGTTTGATTCTTAACTTTTCTGGCCTTGCTTTTTCACCTCCTCTCACCCGTTTCCATGGGTGCTACTTTTTGATTTCCAAAGAAGAGATGTACAGTCATGTGTATTTTATGGAATTTTTTTTCCCGTCTCTTCCCTCTTTGTAATATCAATTACTCGTAAATGACGTTTTTTTTTTCTTTGGTGGGTGGGGGGGTGTTGCATTTCAACGAGCTTCATGTGTTAGATTTCCCTTTTGAAGGTTGAGGTAAATGTGAATTATGTCTCAATGTCGAGGGAGTTTCCTCGGTGAAAAGAAGCTAACTAGTATCTTAGGCCAGATTCTGTGGCGTGTTACTCGGCTGGTAGTGCGCCAGCCGCAAGGTGATGGTTTAATGCTGTACGTTAATTGTCAAAGATTTTAACATATAGACTGGGCGATGGTATCATGGTACTGTCTATAATATACTGACTGAGAAATATGATGAAATATACGGTTTAAATCAATTTAACCAATAATAATACTATGCGGTTTAAATCAGCATATCTGGACAGGGACATCAACTTTAAAAGATAAAAAACATCAGTTAATATTCACCACTGTTTTGGTAAAATTACTTGGAAAAAGAAAATATGGCGTGGCACATTCATGATGCTAGTTAATGCAACATTTTACAGTTAACCTATTCCTCCATAAGATACAGATTGTCCGGGTATCAAGAGTGTAAGGAACAAAGGGCATTAAAATTTCAAAATATTAAAGAACAAAATACAACTTCACACAAGGAACAAAGGTGAAGGCCGAAGAACCAATTCCTTATCGGTAGGGAATAATAGCATTCCAATTTTCAAACTGTTGAAGAGTTTTGTCCCCAATTTATTGCGGGGTCCATCCAATTTGGTTGATAGTTCTATCATTTACGTGTTTTTCAAAGCGCAAAAGCGACAGCTTCCAATATCCCATGTTGCAAAGTTTGTCGTGAATCTTGAGTGAGAGCCAGTGAGCCACCCACCAAATCTTGATTCTGAAGAAGCTCCACATGATGGGCATCCCAGAGTGACACAAACTGTTAATTTAAAGAATTGCAATATCTAACAAGCAACAGCGCCTCAAACTAAAATGAATAACACTAACATCAATACTTTATGGAACAATTTATTAATTGGCCGAATGAGAGGGTAGAAAGAAAAAGTTGAAAGAAAAAAAAAAGAGCATCGGATTCGGTTGTCTAGTGCTGAATTCTATGCCACAACTCAACCAAAAGAACAGATGAAAAGGAATAGAAAAGTTTCGAGGAAGTGCCTAACAAGTCCAAGGTCAAAGCTCAAAAGACAAGAACAATATATGGGTTATTTTGTTCCCTCAATTTATGCAGTACCTGGTTTGGCTTTAGCTTCGCGGTTCAAGTCATGCCACAACCAGAAAAATCGCTCGGTAACAACCTTCCAATAATTCGTATGTCTTGCTAATTTCATTTTATTAATACTATATTGTTCTGCCTGAATGACTTCCTAATGTTAGTACTAATTGGATATTTGGATTAGTTTTCTTACAAAAGTATCATTTGTTTGACAAAAAGTGATGTTCAAATTAGACTTGATATTTAAGTTGTTGGTTGCTACTTGCAATTGTTTTAGTATATAGTAACTGCATGGTTGTAATTCATGGGACTCCAATTTTAAATTGAAAGGAGTCAGTTACCTCAACTTGAAAAGTACGCACATATATCATTGCATCTTGCAAGTGTATGGGTCAATAGAAAAATTGTTATGATTCCTTGTAGCTAATTTTTCTCATTCTATATTATTTTGAACTGTTTCTTTATTGCAGGTATTCCAGGAGACGGTAGATGTTTGTTTAGATCTGTGGTCTATGGTGCATGCCTCAGAACAGGGGAACCATCTCCAAGTCTAAGCAGGCAAAAAGAACTCGCAGATGAACTCAGAGCCAAAGTACTTGTTTCCCCCATCTAACTAATTTCTCTCTCTCTCTCTCTTTTATCAGCAAAGCTCCCCCACCTAACTAATAAATTCTAGTTTGGCATACTTATTGTTCAAAGAATTTAGTGTAATGTTTCTATGGTGGACCATCAGCAACATTTGTGCAAATAGATGCTTAATTTCTAGTTCAAATTATGTGACCATAGATCCTTTTTATAAATTGATTATTTCATTTTGATCCATTCTGACCCGAATTATGGAAAAACATTAAATCTTATTTTGCAGGTTGTGGATGAATTCATCAAGAGGAGGGCAGACACTGAGTGGTAAGTTATCTAAAAGGGAGGTAATTTGATTACATATTTATATGATGTGTGTCATAAATAGAGCCCAGTTTATTTAAAATTGGTGGAAGGAAAAGGCCTTCATATTTTTACAACACGCTGGCATTCTCATTACATAACTGCAGCACATATGTTTTCACTTGTAGTGCATTTTGAAGTTGAAACATTTGTGTTTAATTCATAACTCACAGGTTTCTAGAAGGTGACTTTGATACCTATACAGTACAGATGCGAAAGCCTCACATATGGGGAGGGGAACCTGAACTTCTCATGTCCTCGCATGTTTTACAGTTAAGTCTATTTTTATTTGCAAAACTTTCATGCATTTGATTTGCCTAAAGCTAAGATGACTGACACTTGAGTTTGATTTCTTTTAAGTGGCCTAAGTATTAGTTCGTTCCAAATTATAATTACTTTCTCATAATGGTTCCATGCATAATCATAGATGGTGTAACCAAAATATTAAATGATATTTCTAATCACGATATGTTCTGGTTCTAGGATGCCTATAACGGTGCTCATGCAGGATAAGAATTCGAGTAACCTTAGCGTTATAGCTGAATACGGTCAGGAGTATGGCAAGGATAACCCTATTCGAGTCATCTATCATGGTTGTGGCCACTATGATGCATTGAAGAGTTCCACTGGTTATATGCAGCCTTAGCTTTAATATTGTTGATGCTCTTTGCAACAACTGTAGAGCTTGACAATGTGCATATGATTCTGACCGTGGCATTGTAGTAGCGAAGCGAAATTCTGATGTTTGAGGAAAGCTAATTCATGGTCAATGACATGAGTGCTTCAATTACATGCGTTCTTTGATAATTAAAACTTGGTGCTTGCTCCTCTTTTTTTACTTAAAAAGTAATTTATTTTACTTTGCAGCTATAGGTTATATGTAAACAATTTGGTTATCTGGAAACCGGAATGGTGCTTCCACTTATGTCTTCAAAGAAAATTTGCACGTGCTTCGAATATTTATTATTAAGCGTCTTAACTCTTAAGACATGTTGATTAAGACATCAATAAATAAAATATTTTTCTTAAAAATTACCGTATAATTACATTAAAAGTTAAGGTGAGATGTGCAAGTAATATTTTTTTCATGAAAATTTTTCATTATTCTTTTCCATAATGGTAGTAGATACTAGTTAGTATTATCTTTATTATTTTCCTAAAAAATAAAATTAGTGAAATTATATTATGTTATGAGTTAATTATGACCGTAACATCTATTTAGGTCTTTAGTTTCATGATTATTTGAACATCGAACAGTTGACACAGAATATAAATATCTTTATCTTTTATTTACTTTTTATTTTTTTTATATATACACATTTAAAAAAATACTCCTTCAAAATTAAAGGAAACTGTTCGAGCAAGAATCACAACAGGACTTTTAGTGTAGAAGAGGCGATTTTCGGTCTTCAACGTACAACATAATGAGATGGTGGGAGTCACTTGTAAACACTCTAATGCTCAAGTTAGTGTATGAACGAAATGGGTATGATTGAAAAATAAGAGTTTGAATCGTACTTGGTGGTGTAAAGCCCCTTATAATGATTACTTGTAGTGGAAAGACCGTTAGCCAGCGTGGTAGTTTGTTATGGTGCTGATGTGGCACACGTGGTCGGCCTAAGTAATCGATACAAGCATCTCAAGTGAATAATGAACTATAAATTACAATATTATGGTAAAATTTGAAAACGACTTCAAAGTAGAACTCCACCTCAAAGCGTATGGCATTCTTAATGCGACATTGTTCTTAGAACATCTCTAACCAAAGTTTCTCTTTTATTAGCAATTCTAATAATAACTATACATGGTTAGAGCAACTCAAGTGAGACATATGAGAGCTTTGGTTGCTATTAAGTAGGGGTGGGAATGAGTTGGTTCAGATCGGGTTTGTGGGATGTTATTGATCAATTGTAGTCGTTGCGATTGGTTTGATTTTTTACTCTCTTTTTTTTGTCATCAACCCGAATCGAACCAATCTGACCATGTTCGGGTTGGGTCATCGGATTTATTATTGAAATAATAAAAAATTAAAAAATATAGAAAAAATTAGAAAATTAGAAAATTAGAAAATATTAAAAAGTTGTTGATTTTTTATTATCAGAGTAATCATACTCTAATTATTAGCATCCATGGTTGACAATAATTTGAGATTAATTTGGGTAATTTAAAAAATTGTTTGATGAAATAAAATAATAATAAAATGAATAAGGAAGAAAAAGAAATAGATTAACCATGGTTATGAAAAAGAAATGACAATGATGATAAGTGTTAAGTGATAATAAAATTAAGAAAAAAATGAAGAATGAGACATTGAGTTGTTCAATTTCTATGCATCCAAATTCGATGGATCTCATCAGATTTGTCACTTTAAAAACCAAACCGAACCAATCTATTTTTTTTTTAGATTGGTTTAGATTGATCAAGTCATTGAGTCAATTTGGACCCGTATCCACCCTTACTATTAAGAGCAACTCTTTTTTTCATTTGAATGAATCTTGCTAATTTTTAATGGATTTTTGTATTGTTGCATCATGATCTCAAGGCATAGGCCATTGCATCTCCAACTTGTGTAAGACTTTAGGTGGATCACTAGAGGATTGCATAATAGGAGAGTTTGTTGATTGGTGAGGGGATTCCAACGACAGAGGTAATAACACTTACATAAAGTATGATGCTCAAGTCAATTCAAAGTGCATATCTTAGAATGTGAATATTGCTACTATTTATAAGCATAGACCAGGGGATCTAGTCTGAGATGGATGTCTACTCAAATTGAACAATACCTTAGGTGTGGACTAGGTTTTAGTGCGAAAATCGAGAGACTATTAGATGATAGTGACTTTTAAGTAAGATCGATGATTGAAGAGTGTCTTATGCTCTCCAAGTGAGTGGTAATGCATGTTTTGAGATAAGATAAGACATTTCTAAATTCTTGTGTTACCCAGCTAGGGAGCTCAGTCCCATATGCAAAGAGGTGCAAATTGAATTCTCTTCAGCCCTCCAACCCTCTCCAGCACAAAAGAGAGGTGTATTAAAGTAGAAAAAATAAAAAGAAATGGGTAACTGATAGAGAGAATGAAGAATTAGAAAGAGAGAGAGGATGGAAAAAGGAGAAATGGAGAGGATCCAAATCCCAAAGAGGTAGTCTTCAAGGATCAAGTAACACACTTTAGTTAAACTTGAAATCTATCTCGATTCAAAGAATATTAAGGCCACCAACATGTCATTAGTCCAAGTGAAACTAGATTCGAATTCCTTAAGTAAGGTTTTGGATTCGAGTCTTGTGAATGGAAAAAAAAATAGTTGGGGGGAGAGACCCCACTAAAGGTAGTTAGCTAAGTTTTCTGGCAAAGATTAGTCATTGACAAAGTCAGTAAATACTTTGTACCAATAATATGGTTACAAAAAAAAATTAGGACCTGTTGGTCCGTTGGTTAGGTCAAGCTTGTTTGTACAGTTAGGCTTTATAGACACATTTCGAAACAATTATAAATATGTTGCACAATCAGTCAACAATAAAATTTAAGCAGTCAAACACTAAAGTTGTGAAGTTCATTTTTCTAAAAAATAATTACTGAATTAAAATACAAAATTGATTAAATTACTTAAAATAATATAATATTATAAAAAAGAGTGAAATTTTACATAAAATTATTTTTAACAACTCACGAGAGTTCTCGGCCGGAGTTTTATCGCGAGACTGGTATAGCAACCAGTCAACAACACATCGGCGACTGTTACAAAATAAAGAACGAATAAAAAGCTGACACAAAAAGGAAATTTGTGACTTGGGAGACATTCTCCATTATAATTATATGTAATCCTTCTATTTTCTATTGACGCTTTAGTAATTTTTTCATTTTAATTGTAATTTTACAATATCAATGAATAATTAATTTTTTAGTTTCATCCTAAGCAATTAATTAATATACATTTTTGGAGAAATTAGTTACAATATATAAGAGATTACGAATATAATAAGAAATTAGTTAACATTTTTCTTAAAAATTAGAACATTAATTATAATTTTAAAAATTTTGTACCACAGTCTTAAACGACAAAAGATTAAAGAAGGATGAGGGCATTACAAGTAACAAGCTAAATTTTGTTAGCCATCTGGAACAATTCTCAGAATCAATGCACTAAAGAAAGAGAGAGACATTGTCAAGGCTTAAGCGGGTATTATAATTTCGTTTCCTTATGTTGGCTTTTGGGGGAAACCAGGTGCAGGCCAAATCCGGCTAGCGTGAGGGTAAAAGGATATTTGAGTGTGGGGAAAGTGCTTGCATTGGAAATATCTACAGTGGTGACATCTACCTTTCTTCTTCCCTTTGACCCATCTCTGTTCTTTCTCTTTTGTTCTTTTTGGCATCTTAATATTTCCCAAAGTTACTTGTAACATAACAGAAATAAGTTAATACCCAAAGTTACATAGTTACATGATCCACAGATTTTTATTTTATTTTTTTTTTCCATATAAAATATAATTTCTATCCACCTGATGACGAAATCTTAATTATTATTTCCTTTAATTTAAATTATCTATCACTAATATTTTAGTGAGTAATGTGAGGATAAATGTTTATTTTTATATAACTAAATTTTATAATAAATAAATATGTTTGAAAATATAAATTATGTTATAATTAATTTTTTAATAAATAAATATTTTTGAACATATAAATTCTCTCTATATAAATTAGAATAACTATCTTTAATGAGAGAAATTTTAGAAATTATTCTTCAACGATAATATTTTTAGGAGTTTTTCTTTAATAAGACTGTTTTTAAAATTTTTCTTAACATTTTATTTCTTTCAATTTATCATTTCCATCTTTATTTTTAAATTGAATTTATTTATTTTTTAAAAAATTGTCAATAGTTAAAAATAAACTTGTATCACAATATAAATTATTTATCATAAATCCAAAATATCATTTATGTGTTCAAAAATATTTGTTTATTACAAATTTTATTTATAATATATAATTTATATATTCAAAGGTATTTATTTATTATAAATTTTAGTTATATAAAATAAATATTTATCTTGTGCATTGCACAGACTAAAATACTAAGTATATTTTTAATTTATGATAAACAATTTATATTGTGATACAAGATTATTTTTAACTATTAATAATTTTTAAAAAATATTGAAATTAAATTTAAAAAAAGATGAAAAGTATATATTGAAAGAAATAAATAGTTAAAAAAAAATCAAATATACAGATAAAAGATAAAAAGAAAGTGGTTTAAGATGATCAAGAAGGAAATTTTTTGGACTAATCGTTAAATTAAATTAATTTTGAAATTAAAATTAAGAAATATATTTAAAAGAAATAAAAAATTAAATGCTCGGTATATAAGATTAAGATTAGACATGTTACTCAATGAGGTAATAATAACTCTTAAAAATATTCTTATTTAAGAAAAATTCCTAAAACATTCTCATTGAATAATAACTCATAAAAACATTATGATTCAAAAAGAGGATTCAAATTTATAATATAGGAATAAATTTGATACAATACATGTCTTAAGAAAATTTAAGCTAAATATAATTGTGAATTACTTAATATAATAAAATAATTTTCTTTAGCTAAAAACTGTATTAAAAGAAGAGGAGTGTTAGCAACACACTCTTAAATTTTTGTAATTTTCAAGAAATTTTAACTAATAAGAGAGAGTATGTTCAAAAGAGTGTGTCAAAAAGTGTATTACTAACATTTTTCTTAAAAGAATTATTCTCTCCATTTTTTATTAAATTTATTAATTTTTGTTTCATTTTGATTATTGTTTTTACAATACCAAAAAATATTTTTTTAATTCTTCCCTTGACAATTAATTAATATGTATTCTTAAATAAATTAATCACAAGAAATGCCGGGTAAAATAGGAAATTGAACAATTTTCACAAAAACTAAAATATTACCTCTTCCACTTCAAATTGATTGGTGTTTTAGCATTAAAGAAAACATATTGATTGATATTTTTAGTTTTCTATGAAATATTAAAATTTTATTCTAGTTTTGCTCCTGAATAAATATTATTGCCTTAGTATACTTAATAATGCATTTATAAAAATTGAAAAAGAGAATAAAGATATTTTAGTAAATTTATTCTACTAAGTAAGTTATTTATTACTTTTGATAATCTGTGTGAAAAAAAAAAAACTTAAAAGTCAATCAATTTGAAATAGAGAGAGTAATTATTTTCTTAACTTATATGTCACAAATTTGAATGACACATAAAAGGAAATGGAGAGAGTAGACTACATTTGTGAATTATCTATAACAATTAATAAAGACGATACTTTGATTTGGTTTCCACATTTGTTTAGATGTTTTTGTTCTTCAACTAATTCTACAAACTATCTCCTTATATTTAGTTTCAACCTCTCCCATCAATTACTCTTATTTAACCTCTACCTTCTCTTTTTTATTTTATTTTTAAAAAAAATTAGAGAGGCATGGAGTGTCTCTCTTTTTCCTAGTTTAAATAATTGAGATACTAAAAAGAATAAAGATGGTTTTTGAAAAGGAAAAATAATTAATATTTTTTAAATGATAAATTTTTAGAACAAATAATTCATAATTTGAAATAAGGAAATGTTTATTATTCAATATAATTATTAAATTTTAAATATTTATTATTTTATTAAAGAGTAATAAATTTATCCAATTTAATGAACCGTTTAAATTAAAATTTGAATCAAAATTCCACCTTATTGAATACAAAAATGATCCTTGAACAACCATTGTTCATATACACCTAGAGAGAAAGAAAAAAAAATATGATAAGTAATATGATGTGACATGAAAAGAGAAACAAAAAGAAATTAAGAGTATTAATTAGATGTTTGTATTGTAACAGGTGTTCATCTATCATTACTTTATAGAATATTAAGAATGATCTTCGTTTACAACCATACTTGAACAATATCTGTTCTATTGGCTCTACCTTTGTGTAGGGATGTAAATGAGTCAATTATTTAAAGTTTAGGTTTGGCTTATGAAAAAAATTGGTTGCTCAAACTTGACTTATTTATTTAAACGAGCTTGACTGAAAGTTTGAGCTTAGCTTGTTTAAAAAATATAAAGTTTGAGTTTGACTTGTTTAACTCATTTATAAGTTAATTATTTTTGCTTTTATAAAACTTATTGTTAAATTATATCTAACTTGATCAATTTAGTATTTATTGAACATTTTAATACTATATGATAATCTACAAATAAAATATATGCTCAACATGTGGCATGCGGAATTCAAACATTCTAAACTATTTTATTTTCATAATTCAATAAATAAATAATTCATAACTTCTTGACTACTACAAAAAAGAAAGTTCAAAATTAATTTCAATACTCTTAATAAAGTTTCACATATTTTTATAATGAATATATAAATAACAAAGGGTAGAAAAGTCCCTATCATCAATTTAAATAAACAAGCTATTCACGAATAATTAATATCGATCTTGTAAAGCTTGGACTTGACTCATTTAAATAATCGAGCCAAATCTAAAGTTTGAGTTTATTTATTTAATTGAACAAGTGAGCTTAAACGAGTATTTAACAAATTGAGCTTGAATAGTTCATGAATAGCTCAACTCATTCACACCATATCATTGAGTTTTGCAGAGATAGGAATGATCCTGGTTTGGATTTGGTTAGTTCACCTTTATATTTACATTTAAAGAAAATGTCTACATCTAGATATACAATCATGTGAAAAATAATTTTGATACTCATACTCTTATTTATTGAATATCTATATATTTGTATCTAAATTCATTACTCTCATTTTAATTAAATAAAATATGATCTTTTATAATGCGTTTATTTGACAAATTAATAAAATATGAAAGTAATAAATACTATTAATATTCTTGACAACTATAAATACTAATATTAATTATGAAAGATTAATAAAAAAGCATTGATTAAAAATATAGTATATAACTAAAAAAAAAATCAAAACAATCTAATATCTAATTAGAAAAGATTATTTATACTTACACTCAATTAGAGCATCTCCAATACAAGAACTCAATTTGAGTTCTTTTAGTAGATTTCTTGTTGTCACATATGATTTAAAAATACTCACTAATTTTCATTCAAATAATAGAACTCAACTTGAATTTTTAACTTATTTTTAGCGAATCTTATTTTATCTCTCCACTCACACAAGAATTCCTATTTTAATATGGGAAATTATTTTTTATTAGTTAAGCAACTTAACACTATAAAAACTCATTTGTTCCAATAATATTTTTAAATTGCTTAATTTTAAGAAAAATTACAAGCAATTCCATTAGAGTTGCTCTTAAATAAAAACCTTATTCATTATAAATAATTTTAATTAATAATCATTTAGTCCAGCTCTGATTACCATCCACATTTAGTAACGAATAATAGCTTGTGATTCGGAACCGGTATACCCATAATCAGAATTGGAAATATTTTGTAGGTCCAACAACCAAATAATCTTTCCTTAAGCCAGGTCAAAAATTTTCAACCACACCTAGCCAAAACCCAAACTGCAATTTATTTAATTAAAATTTATTATTTATTTGATTACTGAAAACAAAGCTTCTTAAAACGAAACGTTTCCTTATATAGTTATATATAAGAGTACATGAACTCCCCATTCCCTCCTCTGTACCTGGTTTCTATCGAAGCCTTTACCGGTTTCACTCGCAAACAGGAAAGTTCATAGGTTCTGAGAGCGAAGAGGTTGTTGCGAAAAAGACAAAATGATTGTGTTGGCGAATTCTGGTACGGGGCTTAGGAAACAGGTTTTTCCCGTAGACTACGAAACAGAGGTGTCGCAGCGTCTCGTAGACGCTGCTCATTACGGTGACACGGACGCCGCGTTCGAGTGTATCGCGAATCCCTCGGTGGACGTGAACTTCGTTGGAACGGTGTCGTTCAAGTCCAAAACGACGGAGATCGTGCTGCAGGACGAGTCGCCTCACCGAGTGAACTCGGCGTACGAGGAGTTCAAGACCGAGCTCACTGCTCTGTTCCTGGCTGCGCACTCAGGGAATTTGACACTCCTCCGGAAGCTTCTGGTAACGCTTCTCAACGTTGTTCCTTATGTTATGATCCGTTTCTTAAAATGACGTTGAAACATTCAAAACAAGTTAAACAACGAAGCTGTGAGACTTATTTCGTTTTTGATTTTTTGAAACGCGATTCTAATCGTGGCCGCGTTTTTATTATGTCTTCTGTTTTGTTATTTGCATATTATTCTCTTGTTATTTTGCTTGGCACTGTGGTGCCTGCTTTTGCGTTGTGTTGTGTGTGATCGGTGTTACAGTGCTAGTGGTTGGTTTTGCTTCGGTTTGATTGATTAAACAGTTTTTCAATTTTTGAAAAACAATTCGAACCACGAGAATTTGTGAAATTGATGAACTAAATCAAGTTAAGGTTTATTATCTTTTTTAAGGTGAATTGCAGCTTGAGCTAGTCAATTTAGCTCCTGTGCAAATTAGATTTCAGTGCTTGAAAATAGAAAGTGACCAAAAATTTTGGTCTCTCATGTGAAATTTTTTGTTTTAGTTTGGTTCCTGAATTAATTTTTTTTTACTTTAGTCTCTTAAAGTATTTTTGTTATATCAAATTGGTACCCTATCAATTTATCATACTAATTTGATTAACTCGGTGACATGTGGTAAACTAGAAAAAATGTCACATCAACTAAAATTAAGACCATGTAAAAGACTGACCAAAAGATTAATTTGATTTAATAGAAACATTTTAAGAGATTAAAGTAAAATTTTGAAAATTTTTAAGGGATGAAACCAAAAATTCAAATTAGATACCGAAATTATATTTTATTTGAAAGGAGTAACCATTTAATTTCATGCTTTGTGAAAAAAAAAAAAAAGGAAAAAGAAGAAACCCTTTTTAAAGAGAACGGTTAAATATATGACGGCGTTGTCATGTCACTCCCAATGAGTCAATGACACGCAAAATATAATTTTCACCTAATTTTGTTAGTTTTTTTAGCAGTTAAAACTTATGTTTAATTTTTTTTTTAATAAAATTTTCCCCTCATTTCTTAACTAATGTTTTTAGTCACATTGAAGTCATGTGACAATGCCGTAGGGACTGGATTGCTGAAGATGCTTTTCACAAAATTTTTAAGTTGAAGGAGTCATTTGCGTATATTAACGATGTCTAATGTCTAATGTCTAATCTAAAAATGAAGCAATGATTGGCTTAACAAAATTTAACTTTACACAATGTCATAAATTAATATGTTTAATTGTTATGCACTGTTAGTATAAATTTTTTTACATTATCAACCAATCAAAAATCAGCTTTAGTGTGACTTTTAGAGTGATTATTATCAAAGTCAACAAACTTATTATACATAATAAGTTGTGATTGAATGACAATGTAAAACTGCTTTACACTGTCAGTATATATCCTATTTTCTCTAAATTAATTATGTTAAAAACATACAAAACTAAGCTGATCTGTGATGTGTATAATTTGATTTAGCTTTACCCCTCTAAATCGTGGGTTCGGTTGGATTTGATATTTTTCATCTATGCTGAGAGTATCTTTCATCCTTATTCTTTCGGATAATTGGTCAGCTCTCAAATTTGATCTTGCTATCTAACGCTAAACTCCATTTAAATTTTTTGAACCCAAAACACATTTAATATTGTTATGAGATATTCATCAATATATATCATACATCTTGTCAGACATTACTCTAACGGACGATGTAGTAACAATAATTTTTATTTATTTATTTTTCCAGAATTTTGCTTTTTCACTCTGAAATATTTTTTATTCGCTGACATCATAAGAAAGTTCTAAAATATTAGTTGTGGTGTCATGTGCTTAAGAAATTATATTTTATAGTGTTTTAGTCCATTTACATCTTCTTGGTTAATCATGATGTAATTTGAAGTCTTTTCTTGTCCCCTTAAATTAGATCTTATCAGCATTGTACCGGGACAGAATGGTGTTCTGAGAGAGGGATAGGAGGAAGGAGAATTAGAAAGAGATGTTTCATCTCGAGTGTTGATTCTCCTTCTAAAACACTTATAAGCAAATATCTCAATTAAGTTAATAAAAAATAAATTAGTAATGTAGTTCACGTGGTAGCTCTTTTTTATGTGGTGTGAAGCAGGGTGAGACACGCTTTCAGTTTTGTCACGTCATTCATTATTAACTAGGTTTCGACGTTTTCGTGTGATAGAATGTCGGAGCTAATGTAAACATGAGATTGTTCCGGGGCTATGCCACAACAGCATCAGTGAGAGAAGGCCATCTAAAAGTATTGGAAGTCCTTATCAATGCTGGGGCGTCACAGCATGCATGCGAGGAGGCTTTGTTGGAAGCAAGTTACTTGGGGAGGGCCAGATTTGCTGAACTACTCATGCAGTCCAACATGATTCGTCCTCAGGTTGCAGTTCATGCCCTTGTCTCTGCCTGTTGCAGAGGCTTCGTTGAGGTTGTTGACGTACTCATCAAGGTAACCCCATTATATTTGATATGGGCTGTGTAACTGTGTTCTCTTCTATATTTGTGGATGTGGTAAACGTAGCTCCTCAGATATGCAAAAAAAAAAATGAAATGCAAAGGAATATATTTGATTATTAAGTTACACTGTTCCGTATGTTGGCAGCATGGAGTGGATGCCAATGCAATTGATAGGACGTTGCTTCAATCTTCAAAGCCATTTCTTCACGCTAATGTTGATTGCAATGCATTATTCGCCGCTGTGGTCAGCAGGCAGATTAATGTTGTTAGATTACTGTTGCAGGTAAGCTTCTCTGACTTACATAAGTAAGCTTCACATGGGATAAACATGTCTACGTTCTTAAAGTAATAATGGTGTTGGTTTATGCGACACAGCAAGTCCTTTTTTTTTTTTTTTTTTTTTTTTTAACTTTGGGCGTGTCATTACAATGTGAGAAGACTTCATTGATGTCTCATGTCTGTTAACCTTGAACCGGGAATCAGGGACACTTGCATGATCAAAATGTATTCATTAATCATTACTGACAATTATCAAATTTATGAAAATGAAAATGGCATAATTAAGCATCATCTTTTATTGCTACCATATGGGACAAAATGATGCTTCTGTAATTGATTGTGTTAATTATATAATCTACTGATCCGTAAACAAAATCTAATGTGGTTGGTCAAGTTCTGCATTGAGTATACTATCTTGTATATCATAATCATTTCTGATTTTGGAAACAGGTTGGCGTAAGGCTTGATAGCAAGGTCAAACTGGGGGCTTGGTCGTGGGACACAGATACAGGAGAAGAATTTCGTGTGGGTGTTGGACTAGCCGAGGCTTATCCTGTCACCTGGTGTGCTGTGGAGTATTTTGAATCCACTGGTGCTATATTGCATATGCTGCTCTGCCATCTCTCGCCTAATAGCTTACACTTTGGGAGGAACCTCTTACACCATGCTATCATTTGTAATAATGAAAAGGCAGTAAATATACTTCTAAACAGTGGTGCTGATGCAGAAGTGGTAGTGCAAACCACTGAAGAAACTAACGAACACCCTATTCACATGGCTGCACGGCTTGGATCATGTAACATTCTTCAGTGCCTGATTAATGGTGGTTGTAACTTGGACTCCCAAACAAAATCTGGAGATACAGCATTGATGATCTGCGCAAGGTACAAACACGAGAAGTGCCTTGGAATCCTAGCATCAGCAGGTGCTGATTTGGGGATGGTAAATTCATCTGGTCACTGTGCAACTTCAATTGCAAACTGTGTTCAGTGGGCTAAAGTCTTCCAGAGAGCAATTTTTGATGTAATCAGAGCCGGGAAGGTTGTTAAATCAAGCAATGCCTCTAGATTTTCGGCTTTGTTATTTGTAACTCGTGCAAATGACATAGAGGGTTTGAAGAAACTAGTTGAAAATGGGAACATTGATCTAGATGAGCAAAACGCCAATGGATTTTCAGCTGCCATGATAGCTGCGGTAGGGGGTAACGTGGAGGCTTTCAGGTTGCTTCTTTATGCTGGGGCTGATGTGACTAAGCTTAAAAACAAGTATGGTTTGACAGCCCTTGACCTCATAGATGTGAGCCAAAATGGTGAAGTGTTTCACAAGGTGATGCTTGAATATGCACTTAAAAAGGGCGGAAATAGTTCAACTGAGGTGAATCCTCTCCACCGTGCAGCTTGCTATGGGGACATGAACATTGTTCACAAACTACTAAAAGAAGGGTATGATGTCGATGCTTTTGATGGTCAAGGATATACCCCTTTGATGTTAGCAGCAAGAGGATGCCGTAGTGAAATGTGTGAGCTTTTGATCTCATGTGGAGCCAAATGTGATGTTCAGAATGAGAGACATGAAACGGCACTTTCACTTGCCAGAGAAAATGGTGCAGGAAATGATGCTGAGCGCGTGATAATGGATGAGCTAGCTCGAAGACTAATCTTGTGTGGGGCTCGTGTGAAGAAGCACACAAAATGTGGTAAAGGTTCACCTCATGGTAAGTTACTAGTGATGGTGGGAGCTGCTGGAGTCTTACGTTGGGGAAAATCAAGCAAGAGAAACGTGATTTGTAAAGAGGCTGAGGTTGGACCTAGTGAGAAATTTCGATGGAATCGCAGGAGGAAGTTTGATGTTGATGAGCCAGGAATGTTCCATGTGGTCACTACGAAAAATAAGCAGGTACATTTTGTGTGCGAAGGTGGGGATGAAATGGCTCAGTTGTGGGTAAGGGGGATTAAATTAGTAACTGGAGAAGCTATTTTTGGTCGAAGAGCTGATAAGGTTTGTGGCTAGAAAAAACGTAGAGAAGGTTGTAGAAGTACTTGTATTCTTGGTATGCAAATCGATTGCAGTTTTTTACTTCTTCTTTTTTTTTTACATATAATTTGTTGAGTTCATATTAGTTATAGCAAGATGTATGTCATGTTATTAATGAATAGTGATGAAGAACTCTTTCAAAAATTTTAAAATTTATAAAGATTAAAACCAATAAAAAATTTTGAATGATTAAAATTAAATTTGACCACATTTGAACATATCTTACTCTAATTATATATAACTCAAGCGAATAGTTTAGTAATATAATAACCATCTGTGTGTAATTAAATCTATTGTTATTATGCAAAAAAGTTGATTATTGCTGTTGAAATTTAAATTTTGTTAATTTCTTGAATTATGTAATTTTTTACATATAATTTTAAATTTTCAACTGAGATACAACATACTATTTACATCATACTCATTAAAACATCACATTAACTCTTTACAACGACATATTTTTGTTATATTTATAATTTAATCTATATTTTATTAACTTTATGTTTGTGCGAATATTCTTCATTTAATTTAATGTTTGTTTTAAACGTTTTAAACTTTTGCAAAATATAGATAACTATATTAATCAATTCAATATTTGATATTGTAAAGTAAAATAAAATTTAGTTTCTAACTTTCACAATTATAATCTATTTTAGTCCCTCAAAAAATTGACACTATTAGTCAATTTGATCTCTAACATAACAAAATCAATCAATTTATTTGATAATCGTGCCTATCCAAAAAAAATAAAAATGATAATCGTAAGTTGATTTGGTCCTCAGTGTTAAGGGGCGATTGACTAAAGTCAAAAATTAAATTGACTAAAGTGCGCTAAAGTGAGGGATCAAAATAATTGATAGTTATCAAAAGTCAATGATGAACCTGATATATCTTTAATATTAAAGACTAAAATAATTGATATTTTGTTTATCTCAACGGCTTAAATTTCTTTTTCATAATTTCAAGAATTAAAAGGATTAGTGGTTGTAATTTTAGGGACTAATTTAACTCTTAAAAACATTTTGACACAAAATAATATTTATATTCTTTATTTACTTAAGTATTTTTATTTTTTTTATTTTGAAAACTTTGGAAAATTATACTATACAACTTATGTCACGATTTTAAATTATGAATCGAAGGAATAGTTTTTTTTTTTTTAAATAACAAAGTATTTATAAGGTCATGTTAACGAGTGCTCTAAAGTGGTGTTTGATACAAGAAATATTTTAATACTTCTCAAAAAATAATATGAGAATAAAAATTTCTCATGTTTAATGGAACAAAATAAAAATATCTCTTCGACATAAAAGATTCTTACAAATGTTAATTTTTGAATATGTAAAAAAAAAAAAAAAAAACCTTGGACTAATCCTAAGTACAATACTATAGTGTTTTTTGATATTATTTTTCAATTAAAATTAGAATTTTACTTTCTTGACTTGCGTCATTCATAAGTTATTAAGGTGAAATTCTAATTTTGGTTATTTTCATTAAAAAATAAGGCTTAATTGCACTTTGTGCCACCTAAGTTTCATCATTTTGTAGATTTTGCCGCTATATTTTTTTTTCTTTCACATTTTGCTATTTTATTTTTGAAATTTTGTAAATTTTTCCTAATTATCATTTGTTCTTTAAATGAAAATTTGCAAAATTGGACAAAATTCGTAAATTTCAAAAATAAGGTGGCAAAATGCAATAGAAAAAACACAGTGACAAAATTTACAAAATAATAAAACTTAAATGGCACAAAGTGTAATTAAGTCAAAAAATAACATTAGAAATAGTTAAATTATTATACTTAGCTTCTATTCTAAAACCTTTCAATGTTCATGAATGGAATAAAACTTTATCATGGTAAATTTTCTTATAATAATTGACAATAAACATTATTCTAACAAAAATTAAATAATAATCAAATATAAGGTCGTGGTTGTGGGAAGATCGATAAGGTCACTGCCTTAGGCCCCTTAAAGTTCCTAATTTATTTATATATATTTTTAAAAATTAATTTTAATTTAAATTATTAGATGATACATTTTATGAAATTATTTGTAGTTAATTTGTTAGTAAGATTATATAATTTAAAAATATGCATACATATAACTATTGTTGTAGATTATTTAAGAAATTTATTACTCATTTAAAAGTTTTAAAAAAAAAATAGATTTTATTTGTTTCGAATTCAAACAAAAAATTAGATTTTATTTGTTTCGAATTCAAACAAAAAGATGACATTGAAATGAATATAATGATTAAATTTCATAAAAATAGTATAATCATTAGGGTTGACTTAGTGGTGGGAGATTTGGGTAGTATGCATAAGTTCCTAAGTTCTAATTTTGTTGCTGTCATTATATACCAAAAAAAAAAACCTTTCATAAAAATAGTAGGCTTATTTGCACTTTTTGCCCTTTAAGTTTTACAATTTTGTGAATGTTGTCACCCCATAATTTTTTTGCAAATTCTGCCCCATAATTTTCAATTTTTGCAAATTTTTTCCCTAAGTAGAAAATTTATCACAATTAAGACATTTTGTGGTGGTTTTTTCTTTAAACTGCCACAATTAAGATAATTTTGTAGTGATTGAAATGAATTAAGAAATTTATTACTATTTAAAAAGTTGTAGAAACAATTTAGTTTTTTTATTTGTTTCAAATTCAAACAAAAAGACGACATTGAAATGAATATAACGATTAATTTCATAAAAATAGTATAACCCATTAGGGTTGACCTAGTGATGGGGGGTTTAGGTAATATGCATAAGCTCTTATGTTCTAATTTTGTTGCAATCATTATATACCAAAGAAAAAACTTTCATAAAAATAGTAGGCTTAATTGCACTTTTTGCTACCAAGTTTTATAATTTTGCGAATTTTGCCATCCCAGCATTTTTTTTTTTTGCAAATTTTGCTCCCTAATTTTCAATTTTTATGAATTTTCCCCCTAAGTAGAAACATTATCACAATTAAGATATTTTGTGACGGTTTTTCCTTTAAATCGCTACAATTAGATAATTTTGTGGTGATTTTTTCTTTAATTGTGGCGTTTTTTTTACTTGGGGGCAAAATTCACAAATTGTAAAACTTGGGGGACAAAAAGTGAAATTAAGCCAAAATAGTATGATCTATAAAAAAATATTTTGTTGAAATAATAGTGATGAGATCACACATTCATCTCGTTCTATATATAAACGAGTATAATTATTTGCTTTCTTAAGCCACCACTCTCTCTTCTCTATCTCACATCACTTTCTTTTGAATATTCTCCTTTCATGAAGAGGTGTGCTTTACTCTCCTAACATGCATTTGGTATATCCTCTTATACTTTTAATATTAACTGAACGGTTTAACAAGCCGTAATTGAATATCAAAAACTAATGTCAAATATATATATATTATTTCAAAATTCAAATATGCTCATAATATGCGTTTTATATATCCTCTTATGCTTTTAATTTATTCACAACTTATTTGAATAAATTTTAAAATATAAAACACTTTGGACTTTTTTATTTCAATCCCAATAGTTGAGATTTTTAAAAGAGAATGAAATAAAAAAAATATTGTATTTTGAAATAATTTTAAGTTTAGTGAACATTAATATGATATTAATGCTCTTAACTTTTTTTTTCCTGAAGTACAAATATTTCCAATACGAATTAATACAAAATCACGGTGTTGATTTCTTATTGGTTGATAATTAATTAAATAATGATGGAAAAATCTAAAGAATGAAACAAAAATAAACCACGTCATTCGTGCACCATATTCGTGTCAAGTTTTTCGTATTATTCAGCTTTTCCCTTAAAAGAAATACTAACAAAAAAAATTAATATCCTATTAGAAATATTAAACTATATTAAAATTGATTCTTTCTACGTGCATGTAATGTTTATATAATATTATTAATAATATTTGTAATTATTGTCATTGTCAAAATAAATTTTTTAAATTAAAAATTTTTAGATTCAATTTGAGATTAATTATGTTGCAAGATAGTGCTTGAATAGATTACTATTGAATGAGATGTTAAAATTGCTTCACTATTAAAATTTAATTAACAAATTTAAGTTAGAATAATAAAATGAAATTGATGAATTATATTAGAGTATGACTTAAATATAAACTATGTTTAAGGCCTCAAATTTTCTAGACACGGCATAATCAAATATATTTCACAAATTTTTCTGGAAATCTTATTGCTATAAATTTCATTTTTAAGAAAATAATTTAGTTAGAAATTTATTTTTTATTTTTGGCTGAAAGTTAGAAATGAAATATTCTCCGTACTAAACACTGCCTAAAAGTACTCGTTAAAAAATTAAAAATAAATTTTATAAAAAATATAATATTGAATATTATTAATACACTCTTATCTTGATTAATTCCTTAATTAATATTCTTAAAATATTCGTTAATCAAACCCATTTATTTAACCATCTATTAAATATTGCTAGTTTCCTGCTACGAGACGCGAATCAGTTGCTCACTCGCTGCTCCAATTTTGAATGGCTAAAGACACTAAAAATTAGTTGGCACCTTGTACGGAAATTTGTCTTTTGTGGTGTAGTTGCACTTGAAAAAAACGTGGCAAATAGCCAAATACTATTATCCTCTTTCCTCGACAAAGAAAGAAAAATTTGTTAATCACACTATAATATGATACCAATTGTTTAAACTTGGAAGTGCGGCGTACTCCTAAGCTTAGGCTTTCAATCTGAATTCCCTACTCTGTAAGAACGATAAATCTTCTGCTGCTCTTTTCCTCAAACATGTTTCTTCAAATTTATGATGATATTTATGCATTCAGAAACCAGTAATTTTTGCTGAATTTTTCTCTTTTCTTCTATTCCTTACTTAGGCTAAAAAATGAAACTAAGTCCAAGGGAGATCGAGAAACTAGGCCTGCACAATGCTGGCTACCTTGCACAGAAACGCCTTGCTCGTGGTTTAAGACTCAATTATGCTGAAACTGTGGCTCTCATAGCAACACAGGTTTGCTTCTGTTCCTCTTCGGTGTAAATTTCCAAACCTTTGATTTTTTTTTTCTCTTTTTTTTTCCATATTAAAATATAGGTTATCTGTTACGCAGTCCAGTGCCAATTGCATACAGAAGCCAAGTTTTAATCCTTTGGAAATTAATTTAATTTGTGTGTATGTTATTATTTTTTCTGTTGCACAGATTTTGGAATTTGTTCGTGATGGTGAAAAGACTGTTGCAGAGCTAATGTCCATTGGGAAACAACTTCTGGAAGGTATTCTGTTAATTTTCATCATCTGATTATGATGCTCTATGCTCTTGAATTGTTTATTTGTTTTGCCCTTCCTAGATAATAGTTTCTTCTCTTTAAATTGATACGATTCTGCAGTAGAAAAAGAGGATTGCACTATTTTTTAGTTCAGAGCAGATGTAAATTTATCTTCATATTTTAACAGGAGACAAGTTCTTCCAGCTGTTCCACACCTCGTGGAAATTGTTCAGGTACATGTATCATCATGGCTTTGTACATATTGCATGAAGTCTGCTCAGTTAATTTTAAAAGGATAAAATGTGTTTTTAGTCTTTATACTTTTGATCCAATGTGATTAAGGTCCTTGTACTTTTATATTGATGAATTTGATCCTCAAACTTTAAAAACATATTTTAAAGTTTGAAGATCAAATTCATCAATATGAAAATATAAGGACCTTGATCATATTTGACCAAAAGTATAGTAACTGAAAACATATTTTCCATTTTAAAATAAATCTTTATTTTTGTGACTATGATTGAAATTATATATTTTCAAAAACTATTTTTTATGGGCCCTTTTAACCTCTTTATTGTGGCTCTTAAAACTTAAAAAGGATGTAGCTCAATTTTTGTTGTAAATCATCTTAGTACTCTCCAGTCTCCCCCGTCCTCAGAAAGAAAGAATTTGTCACATGTTAGTGACATAATTTTTTTAAATAAAATTGAATGTAGGTTGAAGCCACCTTTCGTGATGGGACTAAGTTAGTCACCATTCATGACCCAGTTGATTGCGAGAATGGAAACCTTGAACTAGCATTATTTGGTTCTTTTCTTCCAGGTATGTCTCTACTTTGATGTCAAAAGTAGATGATTTATTATATATCTCTACTGAGTGCTTCAATCTCTGAGAATACTATTCTGTAACTAAAATTCTGCTTATTGCATCTTTGTAAATTAGTTTGACTTTAAGACATGACTTACAAAATATAAACTATATCTTTCATTTATCCTTTAACCATAGATAAAAAATCTTTATGTAATTTTAGTTGCTGTCCATAATCAGCATTTCTTTTGTTTATATGAAGAGGAATCTATTGTCTTCTTATTTCTGTGTAGAAGCTGCTGGAGATTAAAAATTCTATGATCTAATTTGACGCAGCCCTTTTCTTTACTAAACTAGCTTAGTTGACTGAGATTGCTTGAATAACCTAACCAGTCACGTTGGCTGTAAAAGGGTAATAAAAGTCTAGAGCCCTAATAACAGTTTATGTTTTCAATTCAATAATGAATTTATATGTATGTTACTTTTGTATTTATCCCTTCTTGAAAATAAGCATTATTATATATATATATATATAATTTTTTATTTTTTATTTTCAAGTACGACTCTGGGAAAACATATAGATAAATTAATTTATATTCCTTCCTGTCTCATGTACATCCAAAATATCTAGCAGTAGTTAAATAATGTTCATTCAGAGTACAATTTTGCAATCTTCTGCAATGTAGTTTGAAAATTCTTGTTAAAGCTGAGTTACAGAAAATTGAAGCTTCTACTAACATTAGTATTTCTCTTGATGGGTGGAAAATGTGTTTACAGTACCTTCACTTGACAAATTTACTGAGAACGAAGAAGATCATAGAACTCCAGGTGAAATAATATTTGCAGGTGGAAATCTGGTTCTTAACCCCGGAAGGAAAGCAATAATTCTCAAAGTTGTCAACAATGGAGACAGGCCAATTCAGGTGTTTGCCAGTGTGTTGCACCTATCACCTTAGCATTTTAAATAAAATTTATGTATCGTTTTTTTTCTTTTTCTTTTGCTTTAAAATGACAAATTCATTTTTTCCATATAAAAAATGCTCAGCATATGCTCTATTTACATGAAGTGTCATCATTCCTAAATTCAGTATGATAAGCTGTGCACAAATGAAATAAGAAAGTCATGTCAATGAGTGTACTCAATAGGTCCTGGTTTCTGTGAATTTGTTTTCTGATTAATTATTGGAGGATTTATATGGTTTTCAAGGTTGTTCTGAAGATCTGTATTTAACTATGTGTATCTTGTTGATTTCTCTAAGCCAGCAATTGGCCATACTTATTCCAGGAAATAGAAGCTTTTGAGCTTTTTTTGGGTCAAATTTAATATTGTCATAAGTATTGAAGCTTCTCAAATATTAACATACTAAAAATTTAGTGTTTCAGATATTCCAGCCAATCGACTAGCTGTTTCCCTTCTCTAGATAAAAAAAAAATAAGTTAACTACAGCAATCATTTTATAATATTTCTGAAAATTTTCAGGTTGGCAGCCACTATCATTTTATTGAACTAAATCCTTACTTAACCTATGATCGAAGGAAAGCATATGGCATGCGCCTCAATATAGCTGCTGGGAATGCCACACGCTTTGAGGTGGAATTCTACTTTGTTGTCGTTTTCAAATTTTACCTTAGTATTGTAATGTATAGTTCATTGAATTTATGCATTATAATTATTTTTAATTCATTTTCTATATCATGTGGGCAGGCTAAACATGTTCAGTAGTAGAACTAATTCATTTATTAGATTACAAATGATTAATTGAAAAATATTTAATCTTGATAGCCAGGGGAAAGTAAAAGTGTTGTACTTGTAAGCATTGGAGGTAACAAAGTCATCAGAGGAGGTAACAACATTGCTGATGGTCCAGTTAATGATTCAAATTGCATAGCAGCCATGGAGGCTGTGATCACAGGGGGATTTGGACATGTGGAAGAGGAAAATGCTAGGTTTAAGATTTGTTATTGAAGTGATTGTTATATAACTTTGTTTAGATCTGTGACAGTTCCATGTCTGAGAATATTTCTCACCTCAAATATGAATTTCTCAGGGAAGGTGTTACTGGAGAAGACTGTTCATTAACTACAGTAATTTCTCGAGAGGAATATGCTAACAAGTATGGCCCTACAACTGGTGACAAAATCCGTCTTGGTGATACTGACTTGTTTGCCGAAATTGAAAAAGATTTCGCTGTCTATGGTGATGAATGTGTTTTTGGAGGTGGGAAAGTCATAAGAGATGGAATGGGTCAATCATGTGGCCATCTACCTGAGGACTCCTTGGATACTGTTATAACAAATGCTGTGATCATTGATTATAGTGGAATTATCAAAGCAGATATTGGTATTAAAGATGGCCTCATTATCTCGATTGGAAAAGCAGGAAATCCTGACATTATGAATGGTGTATGTCATAATATGGTAATTGGGGTAAGTTCCCTTTCAGATATCAGAGGCAATGAGTTGAATTCCTACCTCTTATCCTGATACAACTTTTACATCATTCATATCTAGGCTAATACTGAAGTTATTGCTGGAGAGGGCATGATTGTGACAGCTGGGGCTATAGATTGTCATGTGCATTTTATATGCCCTCAATTAGTATATGATGCCGTAACAAGTGGTAAGTTTCATAACTTGAAGCAATTTCTACTAAGAGTGTGCATTACATGCATTTTTAAACATTTAATGCATGCTCTAGTGTGTTGGATTCATGACTGGTAGTGGTGTATAGATGAAAATTTTGGGAGTTTTTTTTAGATGATTTGGTTGTCCTTAATTGCTTATGCTATATATTTATTCATTGAAAACTGCAGTTATCAAATTGCTTATTTTCCAATATCCTTCTTGATCCAAACTCATTGGATTTTATTCAGTCCTTTTCTGCATTGTATATAGGTATCACAACATTAGTGGGAGGAGGAACAGGACCAGCTGATGGAACACGTGCTACAACTTGTACACCGGCACCAAATCAGATGAAATTAATGCTACAATCAACAGATGACATGCCTTTAAACTTTGGTTTCACTGGAAAAGTTTGTTTTCTTTCTTTTTTGTTCATATATAATGCTTGTTCTGGGTTTTTTGTTTGTGTAGTTATTTTGCCTAATGTTATGTGCTGGACCTCTAGAAAACCTCTATGTATGTTTAAAGTCAAATAAATCCTCCATTCATTGTTTCAGGGGAATAGTGCCAAACCTGATGAACTGCACGAAATAATCAGGGCTGGAGCTATGGGACTGAAGCTGCATGAGGACTGGGGAACTACACCGGCTGCAATAGACAGCTGTTTGACTGTTGCAGAACAATATGATATCCAGGTACAACTTTCTTGAATATATCCACTTATTTACTTTTGTTATTTTTATTGATTTTTATTGTGAACTTGTATTGTAACAGGTTAACATACATACTGACACCTTAAACGAATCTGGATTTGTTGAACATTCAATTGCTGCATTTAAAGGAAGAACTATTCATACTTACCACAGGTATATGTTAACTTCAAAATATTTTATAAAGCTCTGGTTTAGCATGGCTGTTATTTGTTAATTACTGTTGTAGCAGTTGTTGAGGAAAAATATCCATTTTAATTTTATTTGTAAAATTCATTATACAGAAGTATTATCACCGAGAAAAGGAGCTAATATATAATTACTAGGTAGAATATTGGTTTCCATCCTTTATTGACTCTGGTCTTTTCTGTAATGTGAAATAGGCAATAGGTTAAACATTGGTTTTTCCCATAATAGAATACTCACATCTATACTTGTTCTATGCTTTTGCATATTGCTCTATGTCTTTTTTAATCCTCAGCTCTTATTTCTGGCCCTATGGGGGGTTTGAGGTGGACATGGTTTATTATATTTATGCTAACATCTGAAAGATATCAATGCAAATAGACTATAATCTTTCTCTTCCCCTGAGAGCTCCACCATTCTTCCTTTGAATTATAATATCTTTCTTTGGTTCTGTTTTCCAGTCTAAATTGGCTGATTCTTTATTATTTTCTTGGGCAGTGAAGGTGCAGGTGGTGGCCATGCTCCAGATATCATAAAAGTATGTGGTGAGAAGAATGTCCTGCCCTCATCAACAAATCCCACACGCCCTTATACATCTAACACCATAGATGAGCATCTTGACATGTTGGTATGAAATAAATCACAGAAGTAATAATGTATAGCTTGTGTCATTTGGCCCTTAATTCACACTTATGTGATGTACAGATGGTCTGCCATCATCTTAATAAGAATATTCCAGAAGATGTAGCTTTTGCAGAATCAAGAATAAGAGCTGAAACAATTGCTGCTGAAGATATTTTGCACGATATGGGGGCAATTAGCATTATATCTTCTGATTCACAGGCTATGGGTCGAATTGGAGAGGTCCTTCCTTATCTCAAGCCAGCCTATCTGT
Source organism: Spatholobus suberectus (assembly GCA_004329165.1). Lineage (NCBI taxonomy): Eukaryota > Viridiplantae > Streptophyta > Magnoliopsida > Fabales > Fabaceae > Spatholobus > Spatholobus suberectus. The sequence goes on along the minus strand of CM014737.1, from coordinate 55,290,525 downwards.
ATAAGACTTAATTGTTCTCGTATTTATTATGAAAATAAATGAAATAGAGCGCTTGATAGTGCCAAATTAAATCCTGAAAATGAAATGGTGTGTGCCTGTGAAATTTCTCTCAATTTATTTTCAGGTCTCTCTGTTATTGTCCCGTGCAGAAAGTTTCTGTGGAACAGTACACTTATATCTTACTGTTGTTAATGTGACACCGCAGAATTTTCATAGTTGTTCTTTCACCTTTTTTTTTTTTGGGTAGTATATTCATGAAAAGCAAGAGATTATTTTAGTGATCCTCATGAGTCAGGATTATATTGGTGAATTATCTCTTCCTTAGGTGATAAGCAGAACTTGGCAAACTGCCGATAAGATGAAGTCGCAGAGAGGACCACTGCAGCCGGGTGAAGACAATGACAACTTTCGGATCAAACGTTATGTTGCAAAGTATACCATAAACCCAGCTATAGCGAATGGTTTGTCGCAATATATTGGTTCAGTCGAGGTATGATGTTTGAATGTCTAGTGCTTTGTCAATTTAAACATGAATTTTCCAAGGCAAAAAATAGATGCAGGAAGTCCATATTTCCTGTTAAAAAACACCATCTTTAGTCAGTTACCTATGATTAAAGATAAAGAGAAAAAAGCTGTAGAAGCATACACTAGGTGGGGAGGGATTTACATTTAGGCCTAGCAAAAGCAAAGCCCCGATTTTCAGAAATCGACTTTTTCAGTTCTGATATGTCCTTGTCTCTATATTTGGACAAAGTTAAATTAGTAGTATAGTTTATAATTAGTGCTAATTGCACAACATTTCTATGGTCATTTATACACGTGGAAGCATTGGAGTTTAAAAGGTACCTAGTGAACTTCAACTTTCTGAAATTCAGATTGCCACATGTATAGTTGTGTATTGTTGGGCATATAAATATTACACTCTTTTTTTTTTTCTCTCAAAATTATTAACCTCAATTTACGTATCAAATGGAAGCTATAGAGCTGACTGATGTTGATCCTTTCTAATATTAGTATCATCTCGACCTCCTCATTTAGACCTAGTTTTGCAGCTGGGAAAGTTAGCTGATCTTGTATTATGGAAGCCGTCATTTTTTGGAGCAAAACCAGAAATGGTGATCAAAGGTGGTGAGGTTGCTTATGCTAACATGGGTGACCCAAATGCAAGCATCCCAACACCAGAACCGGTAATTTTTTCATATGTACTGTAATATGATGGAATTGCCAACCGGTGTCAAACTTTGTTAAATTACATTTTAATAACTTTTTATAAAAAGTAGATTTTATCAATCTAAATAGAAGTGCTTCAACTAAACTAGGAAACAAAATCTTGTAGGTGATTATGAGGCCAATGTTCGGAGCATTTGGCAAGGCTGGTAGTGCACACTCCATTGCTTTTTTGAGCAAGGCATGTCTCAAACCCCTCTCTTTCTCTTTCACGGACACGCACAATTACATAAACAACCTGCATATGCTTGTTTGTTTCTCTTCAAAATCTACATATATATTCACATCACATCGTTGTTCTTTCACAAACAGGCAGCTTTGGACGATGGGGTAAAAGCTTCGTACGGACTTAACAAAAGGGTGGAAGCTGTGGAGAATGTAAGGAAGCTCACCAAACTAGACATGAAACTGAATGATGCTCTTCCAGAAATCACTGTGGACCCAGAAACATACACAGTTACAGCAGATGGAGAGGTTCTCACCTGCACCGCAGTCACCACTGTTCCTCTTTCTCAAAATTACTTCCTCTTTTAAGCTCAAACTATGTGTCCAATACACAATTTTATTAATAAGCAAGCATGCACATTATCATGTTGGTGGATAGTCAAAATTAATTTCTTTCCGGCTCCCATATCACGTTGCATTATTGTATCCTACGACTGGACTATATTTTATTACGTAATTTATGTTCAAGATTTGTGGGTCCTCATTAGGAGAAATTATTACACGGGTTCATGTCTACCGTGATCTCAACCAATCTTCATATAACACATAATCAACTCTTATTAATTTTTTTTTGTAAATTAAAAATTTCAAGCATATGTCACGTAAAGATTGGTCGGATCATAGACATTTTGTGATCCTGAACCATGTAATAATTTAGTTTTATTTTGTAACAGATGAAAAGGACTTTAATATTTTTTATTATTTGTATCTAACTTCACAACAAAATATTGTGTCCCTACAACTCATAAAAGCCTTCTATTATAGACATGTTGGCCGGCCAATGGCATGATTTTAGTAAATGATTTTACGTCCGAATCGACTCCAACCAAAACATGTTATTTTTAGTTCTCCACTTGCGAAGAAAATTGTTCCTTATTCCTTAATCTCTCGAACTTTAATGTAAAAGCGAACGCATGATTGATTGGGGGCAAATACAAAATGCTTTGCTTCACTGTTCGACTTTCGTCCCTATCAAAAGTCTAAACATTTTGATGGTGTTCCATTTTCCCCTGAAATTTGGAAATCCTCACACGATGCCCTTTTTTGGGTCCTTAGATTTCATAAAGAAAGTCATGGCCATACAAACAGAGCAACCTCTTCCCACTCACACTAACACTCCCTTCCTCACTTCAAACTCAAACCAAAACCACCAACACCAACCACAAGAAAACAACAACAACGATGAAGAAACACCCCTTGATGATGTCCTTGCACGTTTAGAAGCGCTTCTCACGCTGCTTGGCTTCAAGCAGTCTTCATTGTTGAGCTTCACCGTGTCTTGGACGGCTTTCGCGGCGGTGGGTGTGGTCGTGCCGCTGGTGGCCCTTCAGGTCTACGACAAGGACAAGAATCAAATAAAAGGTTTCGAAATTGGCATTGTTGCCTTTCAGACATGTCTCGCCGCCGTGTCCTTGATCTGCCTCTCACAATCTTCGCAAGTATGGACTGACCAGGTTCCTCTTCGTTGACCGCCACGCTGGTCAAACGCCATGCTTTCACCATGATTATGTTAAACAGATTTCGGTGTTGCGACCAACTAGAGTCAAATTTTGAAATTTTTGCTTTCAAATTTGAGTTTGGTGAACTTTGATATCTGGGTTTGTGTTTGTTTGGTCAGAATGTGATCTTTATTGCTGTCAGCATGTGAGCTTATTTTGTAAGCTTAAACTATTCACTTGGATGTGTAGTTGCCCCTATTTTAAATTTTAGTCCCTATAAGAGAAAATGGTAAATATTAATTCCTAAAAAATTTTTGTAGCAGTTTATCACCGAGAAAGTTATTGTAGCGGTTTTACACCACCCGAAAGTCTTCTCTAGTGTTAACAACAAATACTTAAACTTTTATGCACATGTAAAGACTAAAACTTACAGTTTTATCTTGTAAGGATCAAAACTTATTAGGATAACTATACGGACAAGTGAATAGTTTAACTGGTTGATAATGTAACCTTGTTTCCTTTCTCAAGAAAGGGTTGTAACAGTTTCTGTTTTCCATTCTATTTAAGGTTGTTGGGGGTTCTATTTTATTGTTTTGTTGGGGGATTCAGCATCATTGCAAGACTGCTAAAATGCTGTTTTGCTCTTAGGGGTCTTTACGCTTGATCATTCTGTGGGTGTTGTCATGTTTCCTTTTGAAGACAGCCCGAGAAATCACTCGCCTTTCATTGGTAGAACACGGGTCCTTGTGGCTCTCTGTTGCTGTTTTGATGACTCTGATTGTATCTTGGACTTATGTAAGTGCAATCTCTTTATCGGCCTGTGTTCTATTTCACTTGGTCTGCAGTTTGCAACTCATTCACTTTGATGATTACGGGAATCTCTTGCAAAGGGAAAATGATGCGTTGATTTTTTATGTACGAGCACATCCGGTTGCGATACCATCTGTCCAAGATAAGCCATAGGTTCAGAATTTACCTGCTTCTACAGTTCCTGGTTGTCACAGCTAGCCAATTTGTGACTCTATTACAGGTCACTGGGTATGGTGGAGCAGTGACTTTCATAAATGGTAGAGATTTTGCTGTAAGTTCACTTCTCTGTGCTCAAAACAGTCTATGTTTTAAATTGAAGGACTTGGTTCCTTTTCTTTTGGTCAAGCTGTCCTGCGTTGTTTCTGTCCTTGGTGAGCTTTTTAGTGTGTTTGAAAACACATTAGGCACCGTTAGATGTGGATCCCCAACGCCATTAACAGTTGCTTTTGCATTAACTTTGACGTGATTGTTGTTTTCTACGTTTTTTCGAGTTTCAACGTATGATTCCTTTAACTTACTATCTTTAGATTCCTTTTTTCTTTTTTTTTTTTAATTCTCCATTCTTTCAGGTTTCTACATTTGTTCAGGTAGTTGGGATTATAATTTGTCTGCATGCAGCAACGAAGATTTCTCATAGAGCTCAAGGCATTGTTTCACTTGCAAGCCGTTGGCATGCGCTGGTAACATGCACTTCTGATGCATCTCAACTGAGAGATTGTGCTAGTACAGGGAGCTTGGAGGCTGCAAACCATTTAAACTCACTATTTTTGGACTACTCAGAAAGTGATCTAGAGTCATCGGTTTACCACCTCGGGATGCCTTCAAATGCTCGGTTGGCTTCGTGTATGTCCTCACATCACAAGAGACAAGCCTTTGGTACGTAATACGACCTTTAGTCTGTAGGCTGTTGAAATTTTCATGTCAAGTTCTTGTGATTATTAATTAGTGACAGGAAAACATGTTTATAGGAAACATTGATTCATTAAATTCTTTTATTGCAGCTCATAAATTTTATTCTTTCTTTTTTCTATTCAGTGACCATGCAGGGATTTGCAATGATAAATGATTTATTTATTTTTTTTGGTATGATTGAAAACTACTTAAAATGGAGAAAGATATACGATATGCTTCACTAGTGCAAGAGCATTGTTTCATCAAGCATCAGAGCTCAAAATAATATGATAACCATACCTGAAATGTTGAGTTTATTTTATAATGATCGACCATTTGTGTGCCTTTGAACAAGCATGCCCTTGTTCTTATTTGGTGGAAAAAACTATCATTTAGGTCCTTCAAGATTCATATTTTCAAAATTTGGTCCCTTGATTTCAAATTTAATTGATTTTGGCCATGACTGGTGTACTTCATTGATGTGCAAAAAGTAAATTGTACTTTGTAGTTTATGGCAATTAGGAAGACCAGATTGAGTTGAATTAATCATTCCAGCACTTAATAACAACATTAAAACTACAAAGTTCTAATTGAGAAAACATGCATCTAAAAAAAAGCATTTATTTATGATACGCAGAATAAATTAGCTTCTTAGAACCATCTGTCAATTAGAATGTGCAACAGGCATCTCATCTCCTTGGCAAACAATGAAAACCAAGTTCCAGATTACATATATTTTTTCTGTTTCTTATTATCTGTCCACTTAGGAAATAACAAACAAATTAAGAAATATAATTAATATTCTCATTTATATTAAAATTATTTCTAACTTCCTAAAATGACCCTCACTATTATTATGCTCGTGATAAATGTGTAAAGTATATTAGAATTAGTTAGAAAAAAGAGTATAATTGACAAGACAATAACTAATATTGTTTTGACCTTCTAAATAGACAAATAAATATAAATAAATTTTTACCGTAAAAAAAATAGATGTAATTTTTTTGTTAAAAATAGACAGATAATTAGAAACGAAGAGTAATAATTATTAATTGCACTGCTCTCATAATGAGTAACATAAATCACTCTTCTGCCGTAACTCTAGTTGGTGCATTTTGCGAGATAAGTCGGTAAACTCTCTTTGTTTACAAATGAATGACTTTATTTGCTCCTATGATTTAGTTCTTTAGATCTATGGCAGTCCAATCTTAATTTTATGTTGCGTGCTAAATTATCAGCTTTTCAATTCTATTTTGATATTGACCGATCAACCTTTTTTTTATTTTTTTCCTGATCGAAACTATTGAATGTCTATAAGCATGTTTTATAAAAACAGGATTCTCACTCTTATACACGCCTTTGAATGTGCAGTGATGTATCTGCAGACGAATGCTGGATGAATCAGTATATTTGGATGGACAGTTGACCGGTCTCTTGTGAACACAATATTTTTCTTTGAATTGACTCTAGTTACCTTTTTTCTTCGTAAGACAATACTTGAATGATAAAATTTGCACGCCAGTTACCACGATAAATTGATTGAAAGGCCCCACGAATGTTCTACAACTCTTCCTCATGACCAAGTTACCAAGTTGGGTACAAGCCATGGCAGTTTCTTAACACACTGGACGCATCATGCAAGAGAACTGCCTCAAGTTAGTTCTTAAGACTTGCAGCATTACTGTTAAACAATCGCAACTTGACCAGGTAACATGAATATCTCCTATAATGATTCTCATTTATCTTGTTGGCATACTTAAAATTGGAATGCATCAAAAATTCATATCTCGTCCTTGACGTAAGTGAATAACTTGTACAAACACAATTTCCCATCAAATATTAGAAACACACAATGGCAAGAGATTAGCATGAGGCAGGCACAACCTTTTCTCCCTTAAACAAATTCTTCATGCTAGCGTGGGGGGATTATCCAGCCAATGAGGCCAATGGTATAAAACGGATTCAAGGGTGGCTTCTAGTGAAAGGCGGCAGAGTTCCAAACCTCCTTTCATTATTTATGTTACTTAAATATTGCTGCTTACAATATTTGATACTGTTTTAACTCTGAATTTCTTTTGTGATGAACTACATTTAACAATCTTTTAAATCTAAATCCCAATTTACCAAGATGTGCTTACTCCACAGCTGATGGAAACCAAGCAGATCCATTGGTCCACAAACCAGCCTAGTTACCCATTTGGAAGGTGTACACTAAGAGGCATAAGAAACAACAGGAGTAACTGTTGGATGGTTGTAATTAATAGAAAATACTAATTGTCATGTATTAGGAGTATATGTGATAGTAAGAAACTGCCTAATGACAGTTATCTGTAGAGATAGCTCTGTATTAGAAAAAATGAAATATTCAGTCATTCAGATAATAGTGTGTAATTTGAGAAAATTATCTGCTGACTGTGGACAAAGATTACTGTGTGTAAGAAACTTGTCTCTGAGACAATCAAGTTGCTGTATTATGTGTCATTGTGTTTCAGTAAAACATTTCATCAATTAATCTCCGGTGCTCTATCAATAGACCAAGACATCGATCAGGATGATGGTGAATAACCATCCTAAGGTGTTCACACAGCAGTACACTACTATTGAATAACAGCAGCATACCCTCATGTCATTGCCGGCCATTAAAGTCATTGGGAATAATTAATTCACTAGTCATCATCCTCTCAAGAAGTAATCACATACAACAATCACATTGCTAGAACGTCAACAGGTAAAATTATTTGTAAATTCACTTCTGTAAAACTGTCAAATAAAACTAATGAAAAGATTAATACTTGAAATGATTTTTTCAACACCTGTGCAGTGCAAACATGGAGGAAGAACAGCCCGCTTTGTATATCCGAGCAAACCCATCTTTCAGTTGTACCAAATTCCATGATGATCCCACTTTTAAGTTGATGAAGAACCTCATCATCATATCAAAACGGGAAAACGAAAAACAAAAAGAGAAAAAAAAATAGTTCTACCATCGGGTAAAATGACAAACATAACAAAAGATGAGTTTTTTTGTAGCGTAAAATGTCTAAAGGGTGACCAGAAAATAGTACATTTTAATTCTATCACAGCAAATAACACACCGCGGCTGCTGTAGTTGCCTCCTTCAAAGGATAAAATATAATTGGAAGTAACAAGAAATCACACACTCAACATTTACCCTTTTATTCTCAAAAGATTAAGTAAAATCCATCAGGCACAAAGTCTTCAATCAACATAGTCTGTTCAAACAAGCGCACTCAATTTGATCACAATTAAATTTTATGATTAATAAAATGAGATCCAGTTTAAACCCTGATTTAACAACACAATCTATTATGGGCATAGTTTGACACCAACCAATCAATAATGTCCGCAATACTGACAATTAATCAATTTCCCACTCGATTTACCATCAAACCGCATAAAGATGAAATTTTTAGAATCTTGCTAAATTATTTACTTCTAACTTAATTATTTGGTGACGATGCACATTTGACTGAACTTAAAAGTCTCGTCACAATTGTTAGATCCAGAAGAAACTAAAAATTAGAAACCTATGAGCATTTTATGTTCCAAGATTTACTACTTATTAGAGTCAATTTGCTTTTCGGCCCTCCTTTTTTATTATTCCACCTGGCTAATCTAATATCTACTACTACTAGCAAGTTAAATTAAGTATTTACTCTTCTCCACTTCTTAATATTATAATAATTTATTTCAATAAATAATTTAATTTAACTTTTCAGTTTTAAATTTTATTTTTTATTTTAGTTTAAAATCTACATCAAAAACTATAAGGAACATTATTCATTTGAACTAAAATTTCCCTTAAGTATTTTTATTACTTTCAGCAAATTATTTGGGTTTCGCATTATATATATATAATTTATATTTTATATGTTATATATATACCCAAATATTTATGAATTTTTACATTTAGATTGTAGGGATTTTGACTTTAGATAAAAATATTTATATTTAAATATGTGGGAGAGAAATTTATTTTGATATAACATATCACATAAAAGACTATTTAAACTAAACTTTAATACCTATATCAGTACTGAGATAAATGTTATCAAATTCAATAAAATTGATTAAATATTTTTATTGCTAAATATTTAATTCACTATATTTTAACGATAATTTATTTGTAAGTGTTATTAAATTTTCTACTTATGCGGCACAAAGTTGAAAAATATACATAAAAAGTAAAGAAGAATTAATTATTTATCTGAGAGAATATTTATATATAAATCTCATGATTGAGTATTTTTTATTTTTTTATCAAATATCCCTACAAGAAAAACTGAGACTACCTTTCAAGTCATGGATGGTGGATAAGCAAAACCCTCCCTATTCCGGTGATTTTAGGATCCAAGATTAAAACACGAAGACAAAATTTTACAGTTTATTTTTATATAAATCGCATAGCTAAGTATATTAGTGTTTAAATAATAAAGATAAATATTTTTATCAACTTCAAACAAAAAATTATGTATATATATTTAATCCAACTGGAAGGGACCAAATTACATCATTGTAAGTTATACCAACTATTACACCATCCAATAATTTTATATAAAATGTAATTTTTATCAATCCAACCATTAAATTATAAATATATATTACTTTGGTTGTTTATGTCAAGTTTTATCAAATTGAACTATAAGTATATAACCAACAATTTATTGTCTTTATATATTTTAAAAAATATATATATCAAGTCAATTTTGATGTATATCAATGGAATATCAAACAACTTTAGATTAATATAAATTTTGTTGATATGATCTGTATAATAAGAACTTTTAATCTAATGGTAGATTTTGAGATAAAATACAATAAAAAAGTAATTAAATGGTGTAATAAAAACTAGCATTTTATAATGTGCGTAATTTGATCACATATGGTGAAAATAAGAGCTTTATATGAAAATATTAACATATAAATCATAAAAGTAAATATTTAATATTTTTATCTTGTATTAATTACTCAACTTAATAATCAATCAATCTGTACATCGCCCAAGATACCAAACTAATACATTTAAAATCCAGACAGATCGATTCTCTCCCAATTAGCTCGGGCAAAACGTCACAACCAACAACCTGGCTAATTCCTTGTAATAAAGATGCTTTTTCTATGAGTTACTACTGAATCATACAATTGACCATCAATTTAACAACACATCTAAGCCAGCAATAAACTGTAAATCCATCAAATATTTCTTCAATAGTATTCTAGAAAATAATCAAAATATGAATAAACTACTACACAAGGAATTACTAGAGCATGCACAACAAAAATAAATAAATGCTAATGATCTCAAAAGGAAAAAAAGAAAAAAAAAATTAAGAAACGTATTATAATTATAAGTTATAACACACCAAGGTTTGCATGGTACCTCTGGAGAGCCTGATGGAACAAAGTTCCATATATTCCAGGTATACAGGTAACATCCTCAACCTGCTAGCTTTGATACTGCAGTGACATTCGCACACAAATGTCATAAAAGAATTCTTGGAGTGAAAACTTCAACTCTAACATGATGTATAGATATGATAATAAGATTTTTTATTTAATTTGCATTTCAGCATTAGTTAATAACTTAATACTCTTCAGTACTACAATACACTTGAGATATTAACATGCTGAAATTGCATGTCTTTTCTTGAGGAAGGAGATAACAAAATAGAGTGCAAAAATTGTTTCAAATACAAAAATCGGACAGACTGAAAATTCTTCAGAAATTAGGTATAAAGAAAAAAAAAAACCCACGTTCCCATATATACTGATGCTCCACTGATTACAATTTATAGCTCCAACCAAAAGTCAACTTACGAACAAAGAAATCTGGACTCAAGTACTAAACCTTCTTGAATGGTACTAATTTTTTACCACAAGAATCCATGAAATTCTTCCAAATTCATTCATTCCAGTTAGATTTAAATTTAAGAACCTTCAACATACACTACTTACTGCAAATAAATAAATTATAGTTAAACAATTATTTTGCATCCAAAAAATTAGAGGTTTCCTTGAAGCAATAGTCATTTGTACTTTACACACCAAGAATTTGGGCAAGTAGCAAGTGTATACACATTAAACATCAGACCATGTTAACAGAGTCATACTGGCTTATAGACATCATCATCTCTGTCTAACAAACATAATCATCATTCCTTAATATCCAAGATATCAAAGGAATGCATTACCTTGGACGTAAAAAGTTACTGTCATTTTCTTCAATGAAATGGACAGAATGCACTCTTCCACTTCACACGAACTGTCTCTTGCAAACACAATATGAACATTAAAAAATAAAGTATAGATAGCTATGAGAAAATCCATGTTGCTTTAACTCAACCAGTTTAAATTGATTACAGTATGCTGTATGCCAATCAAAATGAAAATATGTTACATATACAATTTTCAGCAAACACCGACTATTCCTAATTTCAGAAGGCAAACAAGCCACACTTTATGCGCAAGCTGTGCCCCATGTGCATTTCAATATAATGATCAAGCATGAAGGTTAACCTGGTTTGAAGGAAGTAAAGAATACATATCTTGACACAAACCAACAAGAAGTGCCTGACAAAAAACTGCACAAGTGATTGTCTAACAATCAAAATTAGCAACTTCCGTTCAGTGCTTACTCTCACCTCAAGCGCGCAAACATTCAACAGAGCATGTTAGAGTGATTATTGTGAACGAAAAAATTAAATTGCACTATTCTTAACCAAAAATACCACCAGTCCCTGATTCACCCTGCTGCAACTCCTTCCGGCGCTGCTCTGCTAATGGATCTGGGCTCTTTATTATTCTCCTCATTCGCCTATTTAAATAATTATAGAGAATATATGAGTCAAATGAACAAGTACAATTAAAAAAGTATTTACCATAGGGAACATCTTATTTGGTCACCTGTCTTGAGCATGTTGAGCAGGGAATGTAGGCATAAATTCTTTAGACTTTGGAAGGGGAACTTCACGAAACCACTTGTGGTTTAGAGCCTCTTCAGCCGTGATCCGCTGTGTATATTAATGAAACAGCTCATATTCTTAATAAACACTGAAATAAGTTACAATTTACTAAATTAAGTCAAGCAGTATGTATCATTTACCTTTTCAGGGTCATAAGTAAGAAGCTTGTTCAACAAATCAAATCCAGAATCAGAAAGAACTGGAGATCCAGTGAATGATGTTGCAGGAAACTTTTTTCGCAGGAGATTATACCTAAAAAGGAATATTCCAGTAGTTAATACAAACTAAAAAAAGTTGCGTAGAAGTAACCAAGAGAGGCCAGATAGCCAGACCAGAACCACCCAGAGTTGGAAGCCTGGGAAACAGTGACAAAAAATAAGAACAGTGGAACTAAACAGTCAATTTCTTAAATAAAGAAAATCACAAATACTTACTGATTCTTGACAAAATTGACCTTTACTCGAGGTAATTCTGAGAACCCAGGCCAAATTGTTTCATTTGGTGCGCCAAGAATGCTGAAAATCTGCAAGTAAATTAATAGATGTTAATAGACCTAAGCCACTTGAAGAGGCACCAAATTTTGAAAGACCAAAGTAGCAAGAACGACAATTTTATCCACTACAAGTCTAAAATGGCATTTATGCGTACCTTGTCAAGTTGATCAAATTCAGTCTTCCCATTAAACAGTGGTTCCTTCGACAATAGCTCAGCCATTATACAACCCAGAGACCACATATCAATGGCTGTTGAATACTGTTTTGTCCCCAGAAGAAGTTCAGGAGCCCTGAGAAACAGATAGATAACCATTAACTAAGTGATCTCTTCCATTGCAAGGGAATAGAGTCTAAGACATGCTAAAATACAAAGTAAAATAAAGTCAAATGCTACTAATAAAAGCAGCACCACAATGAAATGACAGAATTCTGGGTGAATGTTTAGAAAAAGGATGGAAAAATATATGAATATTGACTTAACTGTCAAAAGACAGGATAACTAACAGCCAGATTGCAATAATACTACAAAAATATTCTTGCAGAATATTATCAAATTAAGATTAAGTTGTACAGCAATGAATGACCGCATGACAACATATTTTTTAAATTCACAGCAACAAAATTAAACTATAATGAGGAATGTCATCCAAATTAACCAGAAACATGAATAAACAGAAAAATGCCATGTCTAACCAAATGACTCACCTGTACCAAAGAGTAACCACCAGGTGTGTATATGGTTTCAATGGGCTCCCATACTGACGAGCCAATCCAAAATCACAAATTTTTAACTCACCCCTATTATTCAGAAGCAGGTTCGAGGTCTTCAAATCCCTATGAAGCACCCAGTTGTCATGAAGATACTTCACACCTTCTAAAAGCTGAAGCATTATGCATTTTACTTCACTCTGGCTAAATGGCTGCTTCATTGCCTCCATTAGTCCTTTCAGATCATGTTCCATGTATTCCATAACCATGAAAATACTATCAAGATTACTTCCTACCACTACTTCTTTAACATCAACTATGGATGGGTGGTGAAAGGAAAGAAGAATGTTTATTTCCCTAAGAGAAGTCAGCGGAAAACCTTCTTTTTCCTTCTCCATCTTCACCTTTTTCAATGCCACAATTTTACCAGTCTTCTTATCTTTGGCCCTATACACAACACCATATGTTCCTTCATCAATCTTGTTCAGTCTCTCAAACTCATCAACACTTCTACAACCCTGAAGCATGTTGACAACTCTTTGCGGTGGAGCCAGAGGTTCAGGAGTTTCTCTGCTATCATCTTCAGAATCTGTATCCGATTGATAAGCACGAGTTTCACTTCTGCTACCTTGACCATCAATCTCCATATAATCATCCTTCTCTGACTCAATACTAGGATGATCATCTCCACTGAATGATCTCCCATGGCTACCTCTTTCTTCAGATTCAGATTCAATTTTAGATTCCTCCAGTCTCGACATCTTGTTTCTTACTCTCATACCCAGCTCAGGAGATAGCTTCCTCCTCTTAGGGATTTCCCTGTCATCATTGATTTCACCTTCATCACCAGGAGAGTTATCTCTAGCTGCCCATCTTGAAGACGAAATATTATGAGTTGGAATATAATCTTCACCTTCAGGTTGCTTGGCTTCCCACTCATTACCCCATCTCTGCTCTGGCTCAACAGGAGACTCAGACTCAGCATCCTGATCTGACTCAGACAGCAAAGGAGGATTAGTTACAGTTGGTAACTCAAGGATCTCAGCTTGTGTGTTTTTGACAGGGTGAGTTTCTACTCCACTGTAAGGAACATTAGGTGACTGTCGGACTCTTGGAAGTGGAGGTGGGGAGGCAGAGTAGTCAATGCTGTGACAACCCTAAGTTTGGATAAATTATTGACTTCTCTGTCATCCTGATCTGATACTACTGGTGAAAATTTTCTTTTGCTCTCTAGCAGAGATTGTGCCCCATTTTGTTCACCAGTTGCAACCTCGCAGTATTTTTCCCGTGATTCTGATTCAATACCATCTTCAGACCCACTCTCACTAGAAAGCTCACCTGGCTCTCTATCCATACTCTTAACAGAAAACACACATCGCCTGGGACCAAGCCCCCGACTACAACCGCCACTGCTGCCTGAGTCACTCTTACTCGAAGATGAGCGATAACTGCCATTTGGAGCTTCCCTCTCCCTAATATCTTTCTGTCTCGGTCTAATCCTATCTCTTGCATCCCTGTTCCCACCCCTTGCAACATCGCGGCTACCATTCCTAATCCTATCGTACTCTTGTTTAGAATTATTATTAAAAACCCGCCTTGAAACATCAAAATTGGACTCACGGTCCCTAAACTTGTTGTCACGATAACCTCCATGTCTACCAGCCGCCATAGATATACCTGTAACCCTAAATTCCACAGAAAGCCGTAATCCCCTATAGCAACAAACGAAAATTTTCGTTCCTAGAATCCTAAACGCATGAAACAACGAATCCTGCCAAATTGCTTAACCAAAGAACAAAAATGTGCATTAATCAAGTACAAACCCTACGAAACGAAGTTAGATCTGATAGCAATTCCAGCTCAAACGAGAAAAGGAAGCCAAAAAATGATGAGCAGAGATTGTATTATTGTGCAGCTAAAGTTGGAATGCAAAAGCAGGAATAGAATCGAAACCCTAGAAATTTAAGAAGAGAGAGGGAAAGGAAAAAAGAGAGATGAACCGTTGGAATTGTGATGGTTGAGCCTGAGCGACCGAGAAGTATCGATGGTCAAGCAGAATAAGGAACGATATACATGTAGGATCAATATGACCCACCGTCACCGATGATAGGCAAGAGGAGAGACCATACTCCTGTCCAAAAGGGAGTAACCATAAACAAAGGATAGAAATTATAAGAGGAGTAACCCAAACATTTTCTGTTAGTATAAAATTATAAGTACTCCTTCATGTATCGAATATAAATAAATAAATAAAAAGTCTTGTATATTAGTTTTAAATTTAAGTAAATTTATCTAATTTTACTTTATTTAATGAGACTATCTCTAAAATATTTTTTACTTAATTGAGATTCTATTTTCAATAACTTTATTTTGTTTTTGATATCAAATTTCAATGAAAAACAGTTTAGGAAAAACAAAAGTTATTTTCTGAATAGGATTAATAAAATTAAATGTTATTAACCAACTTTCTTAATTAGCTTTAGTTAGTTTTTTTTTTCTTATATTTGAGACCAAAGGGAGTAAAACTTATCATAAATTTTGTAATTTTCTATAAATTTCAATAAATAATAAAGAAATATGTTTAAATAAATGTATTAAACAGTATATTATTAACATTTTTTAAATTAAAAAGTGGAGCACTAACTTTGCCTTGCAAAAGACACTTTTATTATCTTATATTAAGAGGATGTTTGTTTCAAGATATTATTTTACATTTCTAGGAATCACATTCTCAGGAATGTTATTCTTAGGTATATTTAAAAAGGTGTTTGGTTATATTTTAGTATTCTTAGGAATATTTTTTAAAATTCAAAATAATTTAAATAAAAAAAAAAGTTACAAGTGTGATACAAAAATAACTTTTCTTATTTTCATGGACATATCACTTTCTCACTCCCTCATCATGGAAATGAAAATTACCTAAAACATAGGAATGTAATTTTCCTAGGAGTGAAAGATACCCAGGACTCTCTTTTTATAACCTCTTAACAAACATAAGGATAAATATTCCCACCTTCATATTTCTAGGAATAGAAAAAAGATGACATGAAACAACTCTTTCTAACTTTTTTTATTTTTGTAAGACATTAAATTTGTTTTTTCAATTGTTTCTCATATTAAATATTACACAATTATACAATTGTAAAGAAATATTATATAAAAAGTTAAAATGCTCAATGATAAAAAATTAGTGATTATACATATAAATGCCAAGTCCAGAAACATAAGAATGATACCTTGGGGGTGATAAGGTTGATAATACATTAAGCTAAGTCTTTTGCTTGAATTTATTCTAAGTTTTAAGGAAAATTCTTAGAGGGAAGCTTGTGGGAAGCTAAAAAGAGAATATTGGGTGGTTTGGAGTAAGGGTGGACATGGATATGGATCGATCTGATCAATCCAAACCAATTTGAAGGATAAAATTCAAGTTGGTTCATATCAGTTTGGTTTGAATTTAAAAATGACAAACTCAATGAGATCAATTAAGGTATCGAATTTGGATGCACAAAACTTGAACAACCTGAACCAAAATAATGTCTCATTCTGTCTGTATTTTTATTTTATTTTATTATCACTTATTATTATTATTATCATCGTCAGCAATAGCATCACTTATCCTTCTCTCATATTCACTCTTCGTAGTTCACTTATGTTCCTTCTCTGGCTCTTTCTATCGCTCATTTACTCAAAAATAGAAAGAGTGAGAAAGGGAGGTGACCTTTTGAGGGATTAGGTGTGGTGATTAGACACCTCTTTCTTCTGGTTGACCACTAAAGTTATGCACGAGATGGTTGATTCATTAATGTTATTTCTTTTTCTTAACCACGGTTAATTTATTCCTTTCTTTTTTATCCATTTTATTATTATTTAATTTCATCAAACAATTTTTTAAAGTGCCAATTTTATTTTCAAAGTATTGTCAAATGTTCTTTTTACTCTTACACGAGTTTTACTTATTTTCATTTAAATGCTAATAATCAGACTATGATTAGTTTGATAATAAAAATCAACAACTTTTTTTATACTTTTTAATTTTCTAATTTTTTACATTTTTTTCAATTTTTCAAATATTCAAATATTCCACTTTTCATTATTTTAATAATAAATCTAGTGACCCAACCCAAACCAACTTGAACATGGTTGGATTAGTTCGATCTAGGTTGTTGACTAAAAAAAAATAACCAGTCCAAATCAATTGCAATTTATCGATTTGGATCTGAACATCCCGTAATGTTAAATAAAACAAAACAATATTCCAAAAACTACAAAATGTTAAAAAAAAAAACAATATTTCAAAAAGTACTTTCCGAAATGGTTATTATATTGAGTTCTGAAGAGTTCATTTTGGAATTGAAAAAAAATAAATCTCCACACACGTCGTCACGCACTATTTTGTGATTAATGTATTTCACTCGTGTGATGAAATTGAATATAGGTCGTGCACAATATTGATATTAAAGTATTTTCCTTGTATGATGAAATTTAATATAGGAGTGCAATGAAATGAAAATAAGGTAAAATTCCAATACCTTTAATAGACAACATAGGGAAAGGGAAGAAAGTAGATGATAAATAATTAGTGAACAATGAAGATGGAGTATAGAGAGTAGGGTTTATATCTTTTTATATAAAATAGTATTTTTGGTATAAAAGGTTTTTATGATAATAAAAAAAAAGGGAAGTGTATTTAATGAATAAGGGGAGTGTAAATAGTAAAAACCAAATTATATTAGGAACAAGGCACAAAAATGACGCCTAAATGAAGCCCAAAGGTAAGTCTTCTTCCACTTAAATCAAATGGTCAACTTGGGTTCTTCTTCTCCATATTGGCTTGAGGTTGTTTATGCTGATCAGGCTTTGATTTTGACACCCTCCTTTTTCATTTTCCCACCCCAGTTTTTTAGTTTTATTTTAATTTCCTATTATACCCCTTTCTTTACACTTGTCCCTCACTCTTTCTTCTTTTTCCTCAACGACACACATCTTCCCCCTTTTCTCTTCTTCACATCCCTTACCTCTTTTTCTTCCCTCTCCTCCACACTTTTCAAGCTCCCCTTCCCTACTCTCTCCCACCCACAACAGCTTTCACACACCTCACACGCATTGCAAAAATCTTTCACTCCTCTGAAAAATAGTTTCTCATGTTCATTAGAACCATACTTTTTACCATAGATTTCCTCCCACCCTGGCCCTATAATGATGTATATTATTTTTTATAAGCTGTTTTTTCTATCATAAAGAAAAGAAGAAATGCTCGCACAAAAGAAAATGCTTAATGGAAAGATAGAAGAATTATCACAGGTAATTGCTTTCTTAAAGTAACTGTTGTCAGTTACAAGTACCATAAAGTTATGCCACTTGCTTTTAAAATCTCATATTCTTTTCTTTAAATATATTCTTTGATAGCAAGCTATAGGGCTAGCCCAACAGTGAGTGAGACCTAAAACAAATTTTGAAAAAAAAATAATTTAAATGAAAGAATTATATATTGGACCTTTTTGCTAATATATGAGGCCTTTTTGTTTTATAAATTAATAAAAAATATTTTTTGTCGGTGGGCCTAAAGCTTGAGCTTTAGTAGCCTTACCCTTGGGTTGGCTTTATAAGCTTATGACATCATTGTGTTAATCCTACAGAATGAATACAAACGAGGAAGGGGCTATAACTTCAATCTTGAAAATATAAAGGATCAAGCTTCCTTGGTACACACCATGTCCAATCTTTTCTCCCTCATAACCAATATGTTACTCTTGCAGCTGTAGAATTTCTAATTAGAGGTTTTTTTTCTTCTTGATTCACAATTTCGACGATATGCTATATTGGATATCAATCATGCAAGAAGTTCATGTTCTTTATCTACACTTGTGCACAAGATAAGCAAATGCCAAGCACAATTCACAACCCTTCTCAATTTGTTGATATGATATTTATAAGTTTATTTTCTACATGTTAGGATTATATGCAATATATTTATAATACTTGTATTTTTCTTCCTTTTGTTTTTCTGCAGTTATTGTTAACAATTTTTTAACTGGGGTGGTTCTAATGACTATGTTTCATAGGAAAAAAATGATGAAATGCAAAATCAATCACAAGAAGGAAAGGGAGAGGGGGTGTATCGTTGAGGAAGAAGAAGAGAGGGTGGGAGAAGGGGTGTGAAGAAAGGGTTGGAATAAGAAATTAAAATAAAACAAAAAACTTAGGGTGGGAAGATGAAAAAATGGGTGTCAAAATTAAAGTCGATGTTTATCTTCTTTTCATGCAAAGCCTCCTTGACTTTCTTAACTCTTACCATACTCTTAGATCCTCTTAGTCCAATTGAGGTGATATGCTCCTTAGCTATTCCTTTCACTTAAAGGCCTTCTTTGATGTTCATCAGCATGTGTGTGTATAATCTCATAATTTTCCTAGAATGAATTGTATATCAATATTGAATTTCCATACAAGTACTAAAATGACGAGTAAGAATATAATTTTCACGAAATTTGACTCCTTATTAAATTTCTAATTATTAATCATTTACCTAATTAAACCTATCAAAGTAAGAATAAGTGAGTGAATAATATAAAAAGAACACAAAATAAACTTAATTAATTATGAATTGATTTTTTTAGCAACAACTCAAATTTAGCTAAAACTTGTTATCTAGATGAATTAATCATGTCCTTTTTACTTAAAACATTATTCCAATTCTAATCACAAACATTGAAATTGGATTCTCAATTAACTTACATGATGGCAAATAGGTATATTTTTCATGCTACTGGCTAATTAACTTACCAGCACTTTTAGATGAAGTTAAACATGCAATATTTATTTTTATGATTCTAAAACCCATCTCCCTTATTATAGTTCAATTGGACATTTTCTAAGTCTGCTTAATTGTTGGTCGAACAATTAAAAACATTGAAAAACAAGGCAAAAAAACCAAAGTAGTATTGAAAAAAAAAATTATTATAATAATGTAAACAAAAAAACATTTTACCAAAATGGGTTGTTTTAAGATGTATAAAAGGCGCTAATTGGAGTGGCGCCACGCAAAAAAAGTAAGGCGATGGTTCCATCAGCGCCACTTGCAATTCAACCTAACGCGATGTTTTTTGTCTTGTAATAGAAGGTGTTGGTCAGAACAGTGCCTTCCGTACATGACATAATTTTTGTCTTTTCCGAAACAGTATCTGTCATGTAGCTTCCGACTGACATGACACGTTTTGGCTTTTAGTGGAAGGCGCTGATCAAACCAATGCCTTCTGTGCAATCAAAGGCGCTGGTCAGACCAGTGCCTTCTATATAGTTAAAGGTGCTGACCAAACCAGCACCACCTGTATTGCAATTACGCACGAACTTCGCGAGCACCACTTGAATATTTTCATTCTGACAAGCCCTATGCCCGTATCCGTCGTGCATGCATGTAATATCTGTATTTGAAAATTGTCGTCCGTTCATATGCGTTACAATATAATATTCTAATTCTAATTTTGATTTTGATTCCGATTCTTATTCTTATTCTAATTTTGAGATGACATTTAATATTTTATAATTGGGTTACTAAGTTTATAAATACAAACTTGATATGCAGTAGAAGTATACTTCTTTGTGTTTTATAATCTTGCTTTCTTGCTTTCGTGCTTCTGTTTGTTCTCCTGTCATTCCACGTTTAAGTTATTTTTTGCTTGTGTGCTCTTAGTATTTTTCTTTCGTCTCTCATTTTTTGCATCTTCTTTTGGTTTTCAAAGATGACTTCTATTATTACTTTTATTTATTCGAATAGTAGAAAATTTAATGGTCCATGAAATGTTTATTACGTGTCGTATATACTACATGTACTATCTGCTTTCAATGTAAATACTAAGTACGAAGGCCATTTTAATTTAACGTAATTAAAAAATTATTAATATTAAATATAAATGTAATGATAATAAGCAGAATGTGCTAATAAGTTTAATAATGATATGACCAATAATACATACATCATACGTAGACAGAAGACAATTACATACAACTACTAGTTTTGACCATTTTGATTTTCACCATCGAGTCCATACTCTTGCATAATGCGGGGACACAAACTTCGATTGTGGCCTTCCTGCTTACAATAACCACAACGTTGTCTACGTTGTGATTCCCTCCAATCCATTTCGTTCCTTAAACGCGTTGACTTCGAGCGCCTTTTGTTGCGAATCATGGACTCTTCTGGAACAATCCTAGGACCACTTCTACCACCAATGTTGGAGTCATTGTTGACGGGCCACCACTGCCCAGAGTACACATTAATGACGTTTTCAATTAAGTACATAGGGTCCACATATTGATAATAATCAATACTGACTTTGGCACGTGCAGCTATGACATGCGAACACGGATATCTGTATGCTTGGAATGCACCACACTCACATTATCGTGCATTTTAAACAACCGCCCATCTCTGACCACCCTTTTGTGTAACTGGATTGAAAGGTTCTTCGACTTCAAACCTAGTGGACTGAATGTTGTACGAGTGAACGTGCTGCATGCAAGCATCCTCTATATTTTTCTGTAAGGCATCTAGTAACCTCTTGCAATACCTTTGACCAGTACTAAACTCTGCTCTTGCCTGGGTTCCTCTTTGAACAAAATACTCCATTACTCTTATGTAAGTGCTCCTCACTAAAATAGTAATTGGCAAATTGCGTGCACCTTTTAATATCTTGTTAACAACCTTGGACAAGTTTGTCGTCATATGGCCATATCTACGCCCTTCTTCATCATGTGCTATGCTCCATTTTGTTATTGAGATGCTGTCAATCCACCTACGTATTTCGGGGCTAGTCTCACGGAATGCTTCCAAACGCCTTTCAAACTGGTGTTTACATGTTTTGTATCCTGCACCAATCAAAACGTAACCAAAGTATCTAAGCAAACATCAGCAACCACAATAAAACGCAAAACAAAACATAATTAAATTTACCCATGCTTATCAACTCTTGCTTCAATTTTGCATTCTTAAATCGGTGGTAAAAATTGCTTGCAATGTGGCAGATGCAATACACGTGGTACGCACTTGGTGGCTGCCAATCGAGGTTTACATTTGAAACAACTGATTTAATGCTCTGGTGACGATCAGAAATCAAACATAAGCCTTGCTTTTGGGTCACATGGCGTCGTATATTTTGCAAGAACCAAGACTAGTCACTTAATGTCTCACCTTTAACAACAGCAAACGCAAGTGGCAATACACATGCATTCCCATCTTGTGTTGTGGCAATGAGCGATGTTCCTCGATACTTGCCGTATAAAAATGTGCCATCTATTTGTATAATCGGTTTGCAAAATTTGAATGCATCATATACTAGTTTGAACGTCCAGAATATGTGACGGAACTTGCGAATTGACCATCAGCTTTGTTGTTGAAGACAAAATCAGTTGTCTCCAATTTATATATTGATCCTGGACAACACTCGACCATTCTGTCTAACCACTGCGACAATAAGTGGTATGATTCGTCCCAGTCACCAAAGACCCTTGCAATTACCTTTTGCCTAGCCTTCCAAGCTTTTCTGTATATGATTTTATAATCATATTGACCACTTATTTGTTCTTGTATCAGTGAGATAAAAACTGACGGGTCTTCATTCACCATACCTAACCACAAAATGATAATGAAACATACAAAGTCACATATAGCTCGAAAAATGCAATATTGACTTAAAAAGTCGCACAATGTATAAAATAGAGTCAACAATTTTGTACCTATTATGCATGAACAGATAAACTCTGAGTCTAATTTCTGGTGGTCTTGAGATAGCATCACGTTCATACACGAGTGTCCACCGCCCCATTTAGTAATGGTCCATTTATCAGTCTTCTTGGACAATATTGCTCTCATTTTCCATGGGCACCCGTCTGCACTATTCGGACATGTCATCGACAAAACTGTCGATTTGGATTCCACAACACGATATGACTGGTGTGTCTTCATTGAATAAAGCTTTACAGCCATCTGCACATCATGTTTGCTCTCAAACCATAAACCAGTGTAAAGCTCGTCGCCAACACTTCAGTTCACAGGCACATCCGACTCATGAAAAGGAAACTTTTGGTTAGGGTGATCCTAATTGATATATTTGTAGTGGGGTGACATATTCCAAAACAAAGCTTGTCTTTCGCCTAAATATCATTAAACAAAATACATTAAACAAGTGGTATTAGATTAAAAAAAATAAAATACAAAATAAACATTCGAAATTACCTGCATATTGTGGTTGTTGTTCATCAATTGGAAATGATGAATTGATAGGGATGCAGTAAAAAAATTAGGTGCTAAGCTATTAGGCTTAAGATTGGCATCAAAGTCGCCATCTACATCTATATCTGAAGAACTCCCATATGGAATTTGACCCTCATTTTCATCATTGTCACTTTCATCTCCATCGTCACTTAAATGCGTGGTAACATGAAGATCAACGTCAACATTCAACTCTGCTTGTTCAGCAACATAGTTAAACTCTTGCTGATATGTACCTCCTCTTGAATCAATAGACATGTGAGGTTGAGTATGATCTATCTCAACTGGTAATGAGGAACAACCAGCAGTCTCAATGTCAACATACATCTCAAGGATTGTCATGACAAATTGTTGTTCAAATGCATTAATCATACACTCAATATCTTCATCGTCATATATTAGAACACCTGAATATATGATCGAGTTTTGGCATGTCAAAAATCTACAAGTCAAGTTACAAATAGATTGTTATCTTGAAAGTTTCAATTTATCATAAATCTTTTTTGTTAACACATCATAAGTGACACCATGTTTAATTTGAATTGTTCTTTTATCACCTTCAAAAGTCATGCCCTGGGGCCCATTGAATTTTCTACCATTCGAATAAATAAAAGTAATAATAGAAGTCATCTTTAAAAACCAAAAGAAGATGTAAAATATGAGAAATGAAAGAAAAATACTACGAGCACACAAGCAAAAAACAACTTCAACGTGGAATGACAAGAGGCAAACAGAAGCACGAAAGCAAGAGAACAAAATTATCAAACACAGAGACGTACAAGCTTAACAAACACATATCAAGTTCGTATTTATAAGCTTAGCAACTCAATTAAAAAAAATTAAATGTCATCTCAAAATCAGAATAAGAATAAGAATATTATACTACAACGCATACAGACAGGCAACAATTATCAAAATACAAATATATTACATGCACGGTTGGCGTCGGAATGGAAATATTCAAGTGGGGCTGGTCAAATTCGCGCCTTGTAGCAGTACAGGTGGCACTGGTCTGACCAGTGCCTTTGACTGTACAGAAAGCACTGGTTTGACCAATGCTTTTGACCAGACTAAAAGCACTAGTTTGACCAGCACCTTCCACTAAAAGCCAAAATGTGTTGAGTTAGTCAGAAGCTACATGACAGATACTGTTTCGAAAAAGATAAAAATTACATCATGTACGGAAGACGCTACTCTGACCAGCGCCTTTTACAGGACAAAAAATATCACGTCAGGTTGAACTACAAGTGGCGTTGATGGAAGCAACGCCTTGCTTTTTTTGCGTGGCACCACTCTAATTAACGCCTTTTATACATCTCAAAACCACCCATTTTGGTAAAATGTTTTTTTTTACATTATTATGATAAATTTTTTTTTTTAATACTACTTTGGTTTTTTTCCTGAAAAACAACATGGATAATCAAGTCACAGTCCACCAATGATAAAACAAAGCAATTTTTTTTTACATATCTCATCACTCAAACAATCCCATAAATCTCCCGAATAAAGTTTAGTTATGCATCTTCGCAAAGAAAACAACTAATATAATTGTCATAATCGAAACAAATAAAAGTGAGAAAGAAAAAAGAAACACTTATGATCCTCCTTCGTAACTTTTAGGCTTCTACAAAATTATATCATTTATAACACACAATGGGGTTGTCAAACTTACCCCAATTAAAAATGGGGTTAAACAACCTCATTCAAAATAATTGATGTAATTTTCTAATGTACTTTAAGATGGTCGGTTATAGATATTAATTGCACCAATTATTTTGAATGGGGTTGTTTAACCCCATTTTTACTTGGGGTAAGTTAGACAACCCCACACACAATATGTATGTATGTGCCAAAAAAGGTTGTTAAACCATGAAAAATGTGTCGATGCCCTATTTCTCACTTCACAAAATCCAAAATTTTACAATTTTCTATACAAACAATTGAGATTATAAGGGCAAAACAAAAATTATATTAACAAAGCATCATGGGATATTGTTGCATGTTGTCAACAGAGGATAGTTGTAGGTTAATATTCAACAACAAATGTTTTTTCCTAACGACAACGCTTCTTGTTAACATACCAAATTGGCAGTAAGTGGGTTTTAGTGCCAAGACAAATAACAAATGACAAAGGATAGACATATTCACCATTGCATTAAGCTAAAATGATGTGATTTTGGATCTTTGAGAATGGTCAAGTGGCCGATTTTGACCACTTTTGTATTTTTTTTCAATTTATTAGAATAATGGTTTTATCATTTATTTGTGTTCATCAATTGAATTGACTGGTTCAATTTTTAAAAGTTATGACTACAATTCATCTATGATATGATTTTATTCACGACTTTTTTTTTCTAATGGGTCTATAAAGAAGACAATTAAAATGTAACTTAACCAAATCAAATTTACTTGTGATAAGTTGATAATTTATTTATTTAGGTTGGACCAATTAAGTTTTAGGCTAAAGAATTATTAGTTCAATCTTTTTTTTTGGTGTACTTTTTTTTGTTTCATATTTGTTAGTTTAATCTATCTGTCATGCAAATAAACGGATTAACCCATTAAGTCTTTTTATATTATTAAAAAGAACACCTCATAACCATATCAATAATATAATAGTAATATAATAATCAATAAATATATAACATTTGCGTAAAATTAATAGTTTGTTATCATATTTTAACATGTTATGTATTGATATTTGATATATATAATTTCATAAAATTCATTACAAATGTTTTTTTATTTTTATTTTTTTGTTTATTATCTTTAACACAGATATTTATATAACATAATAAATTTAGTTCAAAGCTATAAAAAATAAAATAAAATATTAGTAATATACTTTTAATTATTAGTTAAGATTTATTAAAATTTACAAAATCTGAATTAAGAGATTCATTTTTTAGGAAGCGAGAGATTCATTAAAGTAAGAGTAAAACTCATTTTAAAATTTCCAATAAATGTTAACTAATCATAATAAATGTTAAATAAAGGGCTACCATTACCGGTTTAACTCACGGGGGCAAGTGCTTTTCTCCACCCATTTTGCCACCGTTAGCCGTTAGGGGTTTGGGAGGCCAGTTTGGTTATTAGTATTTAGTAGCATGCCAGCTACCACCAATTCTCATTATCTTTCTTCACAGTAATTTGTCAAGTTCATTTTGCTCTTGTATTCAATGAACAGTGGGTAGATGCAGCGTTTAGTGTTAATGGTTCCATTGTAATTAATGTCCTACATGATGTGATGATGCTCTGTACATCTTGTGGATTTGGTAGTGCGTTTAGTCATATTGCTTGGTTGGCTTGGCTCTATAGCTGCCCATAACATGATTGATATAAGGTCTGAATCATAGAAAACCGTAGTATTGTGTTGAGAATGTTTCATTGGAAACTGTCGCCCCGGTGACTGTATTTCGGGCTGAACTGTTTTTTATTTTATATATTTTTTCTTTAAATTCAGTGGCCTAATATCAACGTGTACTGCACCCTGATTTATAGGTAGTATTGAAGTTGTTAATTATTAGAAATTAGAAATGTGTCTGCAGATTTCAGTGTCCTCTATCATTGCTCTAGATATGAGTAGCTACCAACTGCATATTACTTTGATCAATCTAGTATTCTATGTTGAGCCTCAAAGCTGCAACATTTCTTGTTAATCATAGTTTGGCCCTGTCTACTTTACTGTAAAAGTCGTTTTAGAATTAGGTGGCAAAAGTTTAATGGTTAATTTTGACCATTTGTTGTATATAAGAGTTTTATGCAAGTAATAACAACCTGAACATTCATTTTCGTTGTGTGTCAGATTTATGCAAGCAGTATCATCCTCAAGCACACTTCAGCTCAGGCTCTTATGTTCAGAGGATAGTGATGTCTCAAGGATATAAAAGGACTTTATGATGCTTTTCAGTTGCTGCTAGCTGATCCTGCTATTAAGGTTCCCTCTTGACTTCAGTAGTTTAAAAACATTGCAAAGTGTTTTTTTTTTTCATTTAACAATTCAAATTGTCATTGTGTCATGAAAAATTTATATTTAATAACTGTTTGTTTCCATGTGCCCTGGTTCTGTTGTTCATTCTCTCATTCCACTTGTATTAGTTTGTAAGTTTTTGTCAATTTTGGGTTCTCTGATTTGGACTTCAGCAGGAAAAAAACTATGGTAATTGGATTTCCTGAATTAGAAGGGTTATTTGACTTCTTCATACGGTCCTTGTGTAGCCTTTTCTTTGTGTTTTGCTGTTACTGTGGTTGGACACTCTGGGGGGGTTATATGGTGGCGGATAAGACATAAACGTTGTTGAGTTTTGTTTTAATTTATAGATTAAAGTCTTAGTTTTGATTTGAGATTCGGGTTATATGTCCTCTATTCTAGTCAGACAAGATAAATCCATGCGGGAAGATACCTTTGATATCTGCTATTTGTTTAATGGGTCTAGTCTCAACTGTCAATTGAACTTTAGTTTATTTATGGAGAAGCTTTTTACTTCAAAAAACCAATGGTTGTTTCACCCCCCTTAAAGCTGGGTGTATAATATAAAATTTCAATGGCATTCTTGTAAATGCCTTGCCAGTTTTTAAAGAACTAGATTTTGTCAAGTTGAAAATGAATATCTTTGCAACTTGAGCTGAGGCTCTTAAAACTATGGTAGTCAATATTAAAATACCAACAACATACTTTTTAACACATCTTAATACATTCTTTACTTTGATTAAAATTTATTGAGTCATAGAGATTGCAATGTGCTGCATCAAAAGCTCCTAGAGTTGCCTGATTCAGGTTGTATGTATGCTGTCATGGATGTGTATTTTGTGAAAAGTAAAAGTACAGAATTAAATGAAAAGGCGGCATTACCTACCAACTGCATAATGCACTTCAGACCCAGTTTTTACAAGTCAATAAACCGGTTTAAAAGTCAATAAACTGGTGTAAAACCGTAAATCCTAAAAAAAAAAAA
The DNA here is from genome assembly GCA_004329165.1 of Spatholobus suberectus. NCBI lineage: Eukaryota > Viridiplantae > Streptophyta > Magnoliopsida > Fabales > Fabaceae > Spatholobus > Spatholobus suberectus. The sequence continues at coordinate 55,262,529 of CM014737.1, read as the reverse complement.
AGGTTTGAAACTGGTTCAAAACCAAACCTGTTCAAAACGGGTTTGGTTTTGAACCAGTTCTAAACTTGTTTATTAAAGTGGTTCGGTTCAGAACCTGTTCATTAAAGTGGTACAAATGGTTTATTAAAGCAGTTCAGTTCACTAAAACGGTTTGGTTTCAGTTTTTTTAAAAAACCCGAACCATGCACCGCCCTACTTTTTCTTGTTCATGATTCTCTTGCTCTTCTTTTCCAGATTACTTTTTAGCCTTGAACCTTCTTGTTCTTGGGAGAACAATTGAGCCTGGCTTTTAAATTTTAGTGTCATGGGGTTTCTAAGGTTTATAAGAAGGTATAATTACCCCTTCAAGGACAAAACCCGAAATAGAGCATACACACTTCGGCATATGCAAGGCAGAGGCTTCTCAAAGGATGGAGTTCTTAATGGCAATGATGTGGTGCATCCAGTTCTGATCGTTGGTGCAGGACCTGTGGGTCTTGTTCTCTCTATTCTTCTCACAAAATTAGGTAGACTCTAAAAGGTTAAATAATGCCAACTGCTTGTTTTGGATGCCATAGTCGTAGATCTGACATTAAAGTGTTTGTTTGGAAACTGTGTTTGTATTCATATAATCATATATTCTTTTCTAGCTATTTTTTTATAATATATTCATTTATTGTTTTGGTATCCCAATGCAAGGTTCTAAGTAACATTGGCTATGAAGTTTCCTTGTTATGCATGTCTGGAAATGCTACAAGAAATATGATAAGATAAATCATGTTTTCAGTTTGTGATTTTGTAATGACAGTAATTTCTATTTCTCCATTGTTTGTACTTTGTATAATGCAAGGTTTTAAAGTGAGCTATGGAGCTTCCTTTGTTAATTAGTTGTAGCTTATTTGAGAATGCTACAACAGTGGTAATATAATAGTGTTTTCAGTTTATAACTTGATTATGGAAAGTAATTTCTTCTTCTCTATTGTTTATATATTTGGCATAAAAATTTGTCTGAACAAATAATGTGTTATTTGAGTTTCTTTTAATCTTTTTAATGTGCAGGTCATATTACTTTTATAGCTTTATTGAAAATGTGCTTAATGATGTGCCCCACATTGTAATTTTTTCTTCTTATATCATCTAATTACTCCTATCCTTTCGTTTGTGTTGATTATTGCTCATGATATATGCATCCTATTGTTTTATTATAGGTATTAATTGCACAGTTTTGGAGAGAAACAAGGCATTTTCAAAACATCCACAAGCACACTTCATCAACAATCGATCCATGGAGGTTAAAAACATTTTTTGATAAATTATTTTATTTCTAAAAAAGCATTTTGATTTATTTTGATCAGTGGTGCCATTTTAGATATTCCACAAAATTGATGGCCTTGTTGAAGAGATCCAGAGGTCTCAACCACCAGTAGATTTATGGAGGAAATTTATATATTGTACTTCCCTCTCTGGTTCAATTCTTGGATCTGTAGATCACATACAACCTCAAGGTGCTATTCCGTAGTCCATGGGAGCCGATTTCCGTCTGATAGCAATAGGAAGATTACTATTTTCAGTGTAGCTTTGACAATATTTATGCATAGCCTTCAAAATATGCAGTATATCAACAAATAGGCTGCATGATATTGTTCGTTTTGGTCAACATTGAGCTTTAGAATATTCATATATCTTGTACTTGTTATCAGATCTTGAGCATGTTGTCAGCCCAGTCTCTGTTGCGCACTTCTCACAGTACAAGCTAACTATGTTACTACTCAAGCGACTTGAAAATCTAGGCTTTCAAATATGTGCACCTGAAAGCTTGGAAGGAAATGAACAGTCTTGTGAAAAAAAAATAATGGTGGGCCATGAGTGTGTATCCATTGATGCCAACAATGACTTTGTAACAGTAACTGCATCTTCTATCATTAAAGGGAAGCGTGTAGAACAGAAGATTCACTGTAACATCCTTATTGGTACTGATGGTGCAGGAAGTACTGTAAGAAAGCTTGTAGGAATAGAAATGAGAGGTGAGAAGGACTTGCAAAAACTTGTCAGTGTCCATTTCTTTAGCAGAGGCCTTGGACAGTTTTTGCTTAAGGAGAATCCTGGTATGCTTTTTTTTATCTTCAATACTGAAGCTATTGGGGTCCTTGTTGCTCATGATCTCAGGCAAGGGGAATTTGTATTACAGGTATGATATGCTTTATAGTAAATGTAAAAATGTCACCATATTGTTTTACAACTGATTTATTGTGAATCAAATAAATGATTCAAATTATATTGCTGCAGATACCCTTTTATCCACCTCAGCAAACAATTGAGGATTTCAATCCAAAGGTATCATTCATCCATAACAGATGGTTTATACCTTTTTTTTAATAAAATTTTTCATAATATAATGGATAAAATATCTGTGCTGAAGTTAAAATTTAGAGTTTGTAAGAGGACAACAATATATTGTAGACTTTGTAGTATGCATATAAACTAACATGCATGATATTATTCATTCCTGTTGACGTGATTAAGCATAATACATTTATGTAAGTAATATTTGATTTGTTGTAGGCATGTGAGAAATTAATTAGCAAACTTGTTGGTCGAGAGTTTGGAGATGTAGATGTAATTGATATAAAGCCATGGGTTATGCATGCTGAAGTTGCCGAGAGGTTTATTAGTGGCAACCGAATATTACTTGCCGGTGATGCTGCTCATCGATTTCCTCCTGCTGGTGGATTTGGTTAGTTGCACTATCTTTATTGCTGATAGTAGATGTCTACTGGTGTAAGTAAAAAATAATCTGTAATATATTACTTATTATTTACGCAAAATAGGGCAGAATCTGAATTTTTCCTCTTTTTGCTTGGGAACATGACCGTGTCACAGAAAGACAAATTTAAGTTTCCATGTGCAGAACTTGCTTGTATCTTTTTCAGGACATGGCATTGTCATTTTCCCATATTTGACAATGTTTTTAAAATAAGAGATTATCATACATCCATTTTTCTAAATATTTTATAATTCTCTAAATTTAGAAATGAAAAATTGACCCTTCTCCTTCCCATACAAACTCTTCCATCCTCATAGAACCTAAGGAAAATGAGAGGATCCAAATCCAATATGGGAAAGGAAATCAATTAATTAAGATGTTGAACTATGAACATGCTGGAAATATCTAGCGTCACAAGTGAATGCTAGTGTTAGATGGAGGCCATTGTTTATAGTGAGTGTGGTATTGGTGCTTCAACTGGGAGCTTAGACATATCCGTGTATTTAGGATGAATTAACTAAATGACAGGTACTTGTTTAAAGTCTGTATGTGGGTATTTTATTATAATATTTGTTTCAAAAATCTTTGGCACAATAGTTCTGTAAATTATTTTTATAGTGAATGCATAAAAGTACACTTGCATAAATGTGGTTAACCACAACAAGTGGTTATAGAAGATCTTAGAGTCAAGATTGATGCACTGTTCTATTTTTGGGTACACCCAAGTCCGCACTGGGGGTGATGGTTAAGTACAATCCTCCCCAAAGTGACAGCTTTAGGATTCAAACGCACTATTTTTTGTTGATGTAATTTAAATGAAGCAATTTGACATAAAATATTGATGTCATATTGCAGGAATGAATACTGGCATTCAGGATGCCCATAATCTTGCCTGGAAAATTGCTTCTGTCATTAAGGGTATTGCCCCATCTTCAATGCTAAATACCTACGAAATCGAACGTAGACCGGTAGTGCATTTATCTCCTGTTACATTTTTTGAATGTATCTTTATATTGATGTTAGATAAACTGATTGACATTTATTGCTGTCTATTATTGCCAGATTGCTTTATTCAATACAAGATTAAGTCTAGAAAACTATAAAGCTGCCATGTCTGTTCCTGCTGCACTTGGTCTCGATCCAACTGTTGCAAACAGAGGTACACAGAATTAGCATATGTGATTTTCTATTGTTTTCTTCATCATCAATCTGGTAATCTTACAAACATTGATGCACAACACTTTTATTGTTAATTAACTGAAATTTACCTGTTTTTTCCTCATTTAATTGCAGTGCATCAATTTGTTATAAATGGGATTGGTTCCATCTTACCAGTGGGATTGCAGAAGGTAGCTTTGGATGGAATTTTTGGTATAGGTCGTGCACAGCTCTCAGAATTTGTCCTAAGTGAAAGTAACCCTCTTGGATCCTCAAGGTTGGCTAAGCTAAGACATATATTTGAAGAAGGAAAAAGCCTTCAACTTCAGTTCCCTGCTGAAGATCTTGGTTTTAGGTATCACTGAATAATTTATTTTCCATATTTTGTATTGTTGAGCTATATATCACCATTCTCATATTCCTCTAGCTCTAGCTGTTTCTTTAGTTATAAATTTTTGTTTATATATTAGTCAGTTGACCAAATTTATGATTAGCATCATTCATAATCATATGCCATTTCGTTTACCATTTTGATGGATGGATCATATGATGCATGAGCAAATTGGGGGTGCCTATCTAACTCAGAGCTGTTGAACTTAGGTACCTACTAGGAGCACTTATGCCAGAGAGTAATGATGTTGAGAGTCCTCCAGAAGTACTAACAGGGCGTCGGAGGGACTACACCCCTTCAGCACAACCAGGATCAAGACTGCCTCATATGTTTGTGAGAGTAAACCCATTAAGTGAGGTTTGTGGCACTGTTTATATATATAATGCATAATTATTCATGTTAAGCTAAATGATTAAAGAATTATTTGTCTTGCTTCTAGTGGGTCTTATTTATATCTATTCAAGTATTACTGATGTGCAACTTAAATCAAGAGAAACTGTATTTTTCCTTCCTTGAAATTTTGAACTGCTGGTTTCTTTTATAGTTCTTCAAGTTTAGCTAGTGGACTTTTGCAGACTTAAAACATCAAGTTTCTTCTTCTGTTGTTAAAGTGTAAGGAATGTTTTGTAGGAGACTCTTTCTACACTTGATCTTGTGTCAGGAGATAAAATTGAGTTCATTCTCATCATAGCACCTGTGGAAGAATCTTATCAACTAGCTCGTGAAGCATTCAAGGTGGCTGAGGAACAAGAAATTTCTCTCAAAGTGTGTATTTTTTGGTCTACTGATTCTGTTGAAGGTCTTGAGAAAGGAAGTGAAGCTGCATTATCACCTTGGAAGAATTATGCAGATGTTGTTGAAGTTCGGTCATCAACTTCAAATTGGTGGGATATGTGTAACATGACAAACAAAGGGGCTATTTTAGTTAGACCTGACGAACACATTGCCTGGCGTACAGGTTCAGGACTTGCTGGGGATCCTAGAGTGGAAATGCAGAGGGTGTTTTCTGCTATACTGGGAGTGCACCATTAAAATAAATAAATATACATATGATTTTGTATTGATTCTTTCAAGAATATTGCCTGGCGTACAAGTTCAGGACTTGCTGGGAATTCTAGTGTTGAATGCTAAGGATTTTTTCTGCTATACTGGGAGTACACTGTTAAAATAAAGAAATATACAGATGATTTTGTATTGATTCTTTGAAGAATACCTTTCTTCATTTTAAAGTAGTTCAATTTTTTATGGTCACGGTCACAGGTTCTAACAATGAAAACAACCTCTGCTTCCAAGGTGAGACGCATACATCTGGGCATCTGGCCATGCTGACTTCCTCTGACCTTCAGTGGTAGGAACCTCGGGACCGAGCTGTCCTGATTTGAACAATTCCCGTGGGCTCTTGCCTGCAAGGGCTTCTTACTATTTATATTCTTGCACAGGATATGATGCATTTTATGGAATTTTCATTGGATGTTGAAACATTTCTCGTGGATTTTCTTTGCTACTAGAGTCATATCGTAGTTTGTTGCTACAGGGACTAAGGGAGAGACTACAAATTACCGCGTCATTCTGAATTTGGGTCGAAAACCGTTCCAAATTTTATTTTCTAATGTAAGTTGGTGCTGATTCCATCTGGTGTATGTCATAGGTGATGTTTAAATATCAGAGCTAAACCCTCTTCCTAAAAGCAAGATTTGATCAATTTTGACTCACTCAACTAATTCATCTGCCAATTAGTACTGCCTTTTATTATTAAGACAAGGGACATTTATGTTAGGTCATAACTACAGGCGGTTATGTAATTTTGAAAGTTAGAATATAGTATATGACTATATGTAATGTGCAAAGAAAGTATGTTAGATTTCAATGGTTAAATCATATACAATCCTGGGCTCTATTCTGGAGACCGTCGTGAAAATGGTTTCTAACAGACAAATACTACATCATATAGTATATAACTAGCGCTGTAAATAGGTTGAAAGAACGTCGTATTCATAACCAATAAAATTACTTTTGACTGAGGGTGGGGGGGGGGAAGCATCTGTAATATCACAAGAGTTGCATATAACCAGGATAACAGAGAAAATGACTTCGAGTAATGCCTATAAATAAATCCATTCCAAAAGTGATAAAACCAAACATGCTAAGAGGCAAGTATTCTGGCTAATAAATGATCCCATAAGATAAATACTTCCATTCCACTTAAGTGTAATAATCAATACAATTCAATTTTTCATCGCCGTCGTTGACATGAGAAGGTTAAATCAGGCTGGGATCTGAAGGAAGGAGCACATATCAGACTCTCTCTCAGGGAACAAGGCTCGAGCAGAGACTGGTGTTTTTGATTACTATACAAGCGTCCTCTGGGGATGCCAACAAGGAATCCGCAATTTCAACTACTAGTCATGGTTATTAGATAGCCAATAGCTGCTGTTATAAGTCCAAGTAACCCACCGGCAATGACCTGCAGTAAGTACTGAGAATATTAAAAAAGAAAATCACCAATTGTAAAAAAAGTGGCAAATACAACGAAGATCAAACTCAATTTACACCTTCGGATCATGGAAACCATTTATCTATAATATTGTAATACAATATATAACAAATTTAACTTGCTTGTATCATCTTTTAAAGATTTTGTAATTGTTCACACTCTAACATTCATAGAGACAAAGAGAAAGTGAGATACAAAGAGATAAGAGGAAGTGGAAATAATTCAAACCAAAAGTGTAGCAGAGCCTGGGAGTGCCAGAGCATGTCCAAAATGTGTAGCAATGAAAATGCTAAAACCTCGTTAATGATTTGAACCCATCGTTTTGGCACATTATTTCTGTATGCTGTATGGAGAGGTTCATCATTCACTTGGTAATACCATATCAGATATTATGAGTATGATAGAATCCTGATAGTACTGAAACAATGTATATATTATTCTGGACTCAAATATAAGCAAAAATAATTAATTTCACGTTAATAAAACAATTTAGTTAATATCATTTAATTTTACTAATTTCATTAAAAAATGATTTTTTTTCCCCTAAATTGTCTTTCATTGGAACTTAATATCATGAATAAAAAAAAGTCATTGAAAATAGAATCTCAATTAAATAAAGGATATTTTGGAGATAGTATTATTAAATAGGATGAAATTAGTTATATTTGCTTATATTTTAGACCATCATACATCAAAATTTTTTTGCTTATATTTCAGCCCAAAGGGAGTATAACCCAAGGAAAATCTCAGCCCTTAACATTTCAAAGAAAGCATAATATAGCGTGATAAAACATAGACTTGAATGTTCATAAAAGACAAATAATAACACAATCATTACCTAATTTGCTCGAACAGTAGCTGTTATACATTGAGTAAACAACACGGTGCTCTTTAATTATATTTTAGCATAAACAGTTATCATACATCAAAATCCGTATGTTTATAGGTTTCCAGAGAATAATGTCATTCCATCAAATGTGTAAACAAGCAAATGACACGCTAAACTCCTTTGACTAAGATCCATCAAATAATCATAGGAAATAATCAAATAGAAAAGGTGAACCTGAGGGGGGGTATGCCCAAGAAGTTCCCGGAGTGGTCTGCTTTCAGCCAGAGGATGTTCAGCAGGAAGTTCGTATACAATTTGGTTCAAAAGCTGGGAAAATCCAGTCATTTGAACTCAGTAAAAGAAACAAGTTGAAACCAACCAAAACCAAAAATAAAACATGTCTTTCACTGCAATCATAGGCAAACAAAAAAAACTTCTGTGGCATTTCAAGTCTCATGTTTGGCGTGAAAGAATTACATAGGGCAGAATATGGTGCACAAGTAAAGAAAGGACAGACAGACACTGTGTGAAAAATAACTAACAGCACAAGGCAACAAACCTCTGCTTGGCGTCCTGCTTGCAATCTTACACCAGTAGCATCATACATCACCTGCCAGCAGTATCCCATATCAGAAACTCGCCCAACCATATAACTCATAAGCTAGTCATTAGAAATTAGTTTCTCAATGTGCAACCTAGTCGTTTTTAGGACATCAAATCCTTTCTTAACAGTGACTATGTTTGGATATCAAAGGGTGAGTTGAATGGAATGAAATAAAGCTATCATTCTATTGTTTGGATATGTTATGGTGGAACCAAAAAAAAAGATCCAACTCGTACCCTCCAAAATCGCATGCATTGGAATGTATTCCATCAGTTCCATTCCATTTCAACCTATTTTAAAACAATTCAAACAATAGAGCCAAGTACCGTTTCATTTCATTCACTCCTTTCTATCAATCCAATTATCAGTCATGCAAACTACACATACATGTCCATCCCTACAAGTGCAGAAATGAAAAATAGAATAGATTGAATCTTCAACATAATATCACACTTAGTAACAAATAAAATATCAAGCCCTTGATGAAATCTCGATAGATTGACTGATCTGAAGAACTAAAGACATACAACACAAGCTAGAACCAAAGCAGTAGCAAAAAGAGGTCCTCCAAAGCCTTCATGGAACCCAATTGCCGCGGCAAGAGCAGTGACAGTAGCTGAATGGGATGAAGGCATTCCACCAGATCCAACAAGTTGCTTCGGATCCCATCTTCTTTCCTTATACCTGGATAATAATATTAGTTAAGCCTTAATTAAACTTATCATTAGCCAAATAATTGCAACTCACTGCCATATAATTTAATTCTTCCAAAAAGATTCATAATTCTCATACCATTACCCAAACCAAAAACTAAAATACATTTCCTAAACTATTGCATTCAGTCGGGATCCAAATACAGCACTGGATTAGTTGAAATACGAGAACAAAAGTAGAAAGGAAAATGAACGAACCAGGCGGTGAAAAACTTGATGGATTGTGCGATGGCGAAAGCAACGATGGCGGAAATGAGAGGGTAATTGCGCATCATTGAAGACGACGTCGTAGCCGCCACCTCATTCATCCCCTTTCTCTGTTTATCTTTCTAATAATTTATTATAGACTTATAGTTAGGATATGGCAATTCTTGAATGTGTTTTTTTCCCCCTCTTTTCTAGTTTTCTTTGCGAAAGGGATGCAGGCGGAGTTGGAACAAGAATGGTGGGAAAGGTTACAAATAAAACTAGGAACAGAAACAGGAAGTGGGTTTCTTCTGAGTTCTGAAATAGTTATTATTACACTAACTAACGGTCTTGTCTTAGCTTAGCTCTCTCAATTGAATATGCTTCCCTTGTTCAATCACGTTTGGAATATGCCCTCCTCTTATGCACCTAGGGCTTTTCTAATTTTCTTCATTATTTGTCTTACCGGTACTTTACCGCAATGCAACTGTTGTCAACAAAATATTCTGCATTGACCCAAAATTTGGAATTTGGAAATTTGTATAATTGAAAGTTCTTAGCAAAGAAAACTTAGAAACCACGAAATCTCATCTTAAAAAATTGACGAAATAGTTTAGACGAAAAGAAAATTTCCTTTTCATTCCGTATACCAAATAATACCTTCAAGTTATATAAAATGAAAAATGTTAAACAAATGCCTTGATTGAGGGAAAAAAAAAGTAGAAACTTCTCCTTAAAAAGAAAGTAATTGTTATATAGAGAATTCGAAAGTTATTTAACATTTACTTTTTTAAACAGTTAAAAAATTAATAAAATGTATTTAATATTTCTTAATTAGGACACTATTAAGCACAAATCATAAATAACATTGATTTTTTTTTTATCTATAAAATTATATTTTCACTGAATAGTATAAAGTAATTTTATACTATCATTTAATCACAAACCACCACTTATTGTAAATTTGTTAATTTTATAATAAATATTTTAAAAATCATATTAATGGTAATTTCTGATTAATTGACAATATAAACTTTTTACACTAATAATATATAACTATTAAACTCATATATTTAATACTTTCACACAACGCGAGACAATAGCATACACACCCCACCCCCCCCTCTCTTTTCATTTTTAATACATTCGTTCTCAAAATAAGTCATTTGATAAATTGTTTACGGTCAATGCTACAATGCTGTCGGAGTGAGAGGTGCGAGAAAAAACAAATAAACAAGTGGATCTCTAGTCTACTTGTCGTGGACACTGTTCACTAACCTGCCTGCACGTGGATGTTTGTTCACTCACTCAGTCAAAAGGAAAAGGTATTGACTAGCAACAAACAATGTAACGAATATGAATGCTTTTCTACTTCACACTTCCTTTGACGGATCACTTAATTGAGATGGAAATAACAAACAAGAATGCAGCAAGGTGGAGGGGCACATCACATTCCTCCAAAATGCCTCTTAACTTATGGCCTACCAGCAAAAAAAGGAGGGAAAAAAATAACTTTACAATTATGTCAAACACAACGTGGCATTTGTTACAAAATATATTAGAACCAACACAAACCAATTGGCAGTGATTATTATCCCAAACAGCCTTCAACCTAAAACCATAAATGCGCAAGCACTTGGCTTAGCTCCCACGTAGGGCCAAAGGGAAGTGTAGAAATGCTGCCAGGAATTGTAGGTACAACCTGAACATTGCTCTCTCACATTATGACGCAATTGCACTTTGATTCAAGCTTTGGGGGCCTCATACTATCTACCTTGTTAGGAAGCCCAACATTTTGTGTGAAAGACTCATCAATATTTTCATCATTCTCTGTCTTGCCACCAGGGGTTTTGACATCAGTTTCCACCCTCCTCTGCTTGGTCTTGGTCTTCTGGGGTTTAAAAGTGCGCTTGCTGACAGGTCGGCTGTGACTATCCTTTCTATCAGAATTGGCTTTCCCCAATAAGGTCACGGTTGGTTCAGAACCTTCAAATGGGTCGGAGCATTCCTTTTCCATTGCTATTGTTGCAGCTTGATATGCAAGATCATGGACAATGGAGCTACAAAAAAGGATTGTATCTGTTGCCTCTTCAAGTGTCAGGCTTCTAGTGTTGCCTGCACCTTGATACTCAACTGTTACTGTTGATCCCTCTGGCATAAAGCATTAAAGAACTGTTAGAAATTGGCAATGTACTAATATTTTTTCCAAAGAAAGTTTCAGCGGATAAAATAAATTGCAAGCACAAAAGGCACAACGTAAAGAGAGAAGAAGAATCTTTGGTGACAGAAAACTGAAGAGGCATTCTTGCTCCATGAACTTCATGTAAGTTAAGGTTCCCCCCAACAATAAAAATATAAGTTCAGCTATCATTGCTTGTGGGATCAATGACCGTAAATTACAATCGCATACTTTTTCTTTTTTAAATTAAAAAAGTAGCATGAAAGACCACAGAAAGTCTTACTCCTAACAAAGAAGTTAGAACCTAGGCTAATATATTGCCTGTAAACTCCTGAAGGCAGCATCAGAATACAAAATGTAAAAACATATATCACTGATTTTACTCTACAGAAAATGAATCAAGATTTCCAAATACCCTAACTATCTCTTCCAGACAAAGCAGATTTACTGAGATTAGATTGTTAATCTACAAATTGTTATATCTCATAAAATTGCTCAAAATTTTGTGCAATGTATTTTTGAAATTTCAATACAGAAAATATCATACCAATGTCATGGGAATCAGAGACATTGACCTCTGAAACAGAAGCAATATGACAATCGTTGGAAGGATTTTGGGCAGAAGGTTCCTGAAAGTCATTAAGGGCGCTCTTTGACCGATCATCATTCACCATGCCAACATTATTGTCACAATAGTTTTCCCCTTCTATTTCTGATTCTGTAATTGTGGAACAATTGGTCATAACCAAAGCATCCAGCTCATTAACATAGGAATTCTGCACATCATGCTTCTCATGACTGGATAACTGTGGAGCCTTAACTGATGCTTCTGTGTCAGAGACATCCCTGGCATTATTTGGATGATCATCAACATTTTCATGTGAAATACAATCCCCATGATTTGGAAATGATGTGACTAAATTGTCATCAGACTGAACAACAGCAGCCTGACTCAAAAATTCTGAGCTGCAAGCATTATTTACTCTACTACTATCATCATATTCAAAGTAATCTTCCTCAACAACTAAATCAATGGAAGAAGCATCAATTACATCTGTCACTGTATGTCCCGAAGCTTGCATTTCTTGCAAAACTCGGGGCACCTCCTCTACAAAGCCACATTCTGTACTGCCAGCAGTCTCTAGAGTTGCAAGACCTAACTCATGGCGAGAATGGTTTGAAGCTCCAGAGAAAGATGAAGCAGTGCTTGAGGGTTTGATCCTCAAGTCATATCCACAGTCCACATCCAATTTCCTGCCACTCAACTGCCTTTGCACACGAAACTCTGTTTGCCTACTTGAGCTGAGATCAATTGATGATGAGGCAGAATAACTACCAGGTCTTGTTGAGCTTCTAAAACTGTTTACACTGCCTCTCGCAAGAGACAGATCATCGTAAGATATGGTTGTAGCAGTAAAAGTTCTGCTCCGAACTACAGGTCCTTTATTGCTGCTAGACCTTTTCAGCAATACAGAAATGCCAGTGCCTTCCATGGGGTCCATGATCAAATTAAGGCGATCACTGCAGTGATGCTGATCCCCAAATGCATTATAAGGCTTCTTGGTATCAACTCCTGATTGGTTCATCTCTCGCTGGTTGCCGATGTCCGCCTACCTCCCCCTGCTAGTGAATTTGGAAGAGGACTGTTTTGTTGTGAGTGGACCTGGTTTTGTTCACTGCATGAAGTTTTACTTTCCTCAGCATCCTGTTCACATGTGGGGAAACCTCAAGTCACCCACATTAGTCTCTCTAGGCAGTTCAGATGCAATCATTAGCTGGTTTGTTTCAGATAACGATTTTTCTTCTTTAGGCATGTTTGTTGTAATCAATGAAGGGTCTTCAGATACTGCCAAAGTTGTCTCAGGGATGATGACTCTCAATGTGGTTTTCCTTCTGCATTCTGGACAAAGCCTAATATTCTTCTCAGCTTGATTAGTGACCTCATAACAACAACCACAATGAGAACAGAGTGCTGTATTTTCCAAACTACCAGTTTCAGAAATGTTGCCTCTGACATGTGAAATTTCTGAACTTTCATTGACTCTAGTGTCAATATGAATGTGGGAAATAGAATCCTCAGATTCAATCGGACCAAAAACAGTCTTGGGGTCTCTGGTTTCATTTTGCTGGATATCTACTGATTCCCTATTAATCTCTTGCTCAACGTTTACATTTAATGCATCGATTTTATCAAAGGCAAACACTTCTTCATGTATATCGGGATATAATATCTTATCTGTTTGACTTGCCATATCATCTTGATTATGGTCACTCCCTTCAGTATCCAGTGCAAAGGTTGTACCTTGATCAGAGCTTGCATTGCTGCTTGTTGTGACAGATGAATTCCTAGATACAAGGGAACGATGTGCAGAATTTGCTTTTCCAGCATAAAAGGTTGTACTCGGAACACTAGATAAAAGTGGCCTGAACATGTTCTGAGGAGTTTTTCTATCCTGCATAGCATTTTAATGGTAACTAACAAAAGTGAGTATTTTTATTAAATCTGACTATTATTAAAAGATGTTCAAGAAGTAATCATGGGAATAGGAAATTGGGAGAATTCAGAATTGCACAGGTCTAGATCCAATAGAAAACCAAATTATCCTTGTTAATATGTTCATCAAACGTTGAGTTCTTTGCTACAAAGATCAGCAGAGGCTTCAAGTGTCAACCAACAGAAAAACCAAGTTAGAGTGATTATGCTAGTGCAAGCATGCTATATCACATGCAGGTCCCCAAACAAAATCGATGATAACTCAATACGAAGCCATTAGCTTGGAGTAGTTGTCTAATCAAATGTAATTTAAAAATAAATGTATATAGGACATGCACCAGAAATCAAGCATAAAAAGTGCAAATAAAAATGCAGATATTTTGAAGATTGGCAGCCCAAAAGGATAGTTGAATCAGTCAACTTTCTATTTTGTAACCTGGTACACATCAGAAGGGACATGTAAAAAGGAGACAGTGTGTTTGTGTGCATGGGAGGATGGAGAGAGAGAGTTGGCAGAGGCACAGGGAAACTACCTTAAAAGGATTAATTCTCAAATTGCATGAAAATTAAATACACTTCATGATTGCCTGCCAACAAATAGGCAGCAAACCAAGGAAATTGTTCTAAGTGATTAGATGAAAGAATACCATTTGCCGGATAGCTGAATCGAACAATCGTTTAGGAGCAGAACTTGGGGACACAATTCTGGCTGATTTCTTGGAAATGGCAGGAGTTCTGTTGGTTGAAAATGAACCACCCTTTCTTGAACTCAATCTGTCTAAGCTACCCACTGTGATGGATTGCAGAGAGTCTAGATCATCATCACCATATGATGCGATGGAACCTTTGCTGCGTGAGCTAAATTGGTCTCGATCATGACTGTGAAAAGAGCTACTACTCCTTGAAGCAGTTGGAGACATTGATTGCCTACTGAATTTGGAGGTAGAGTCCCTACCATTTCTGGATGCTGGAGATGAACCCCTCACATATGATGCTGGTCGATCAGCCAATGAAGTACGAAGATTGGGAGGAGCTTCGGAAGAGAAGCCAGGAATATTAGTTTGCCACGCCCTTATCTTTGGTGATGCAGAGTTTCCACGATTTGTCTTCACTGGGGAAGTTCCCCTAACTCCTGATGAGACTACAGAACCACTGGAGCCAGTGCTCATCCTCCGGGGTGTATAATTGGAATACTTGGAAGCAGGTGTCACGGGCTTACTTGGAGGTGGTGATGGTCTTCTAGATGGAGTGGCATACCGTAAACTTGGGGTTGGACTGGAATTTGGCACTGATGAAGGCCTTCCCCTTGATTGCAATGTATTAGTTCCTGATCGAGGGGAGGGACTTAAACGATTTGGACTTGCACTGCCCCTACTGCTTCTGTAACTTTTATCCATCTGAAACAGGAGGGCGTTGAACATATGATGAATGATAAGTATAAGCACAACTACAATTTTTTAGATGAAAAAAAAAATTCAGGAATTTTTTTCCTAAAAATATAACTACGCATAAACATAACTATATAAATGGATTAAAAAGCTCACCGTAGAAGATCTCGATATGGAAATGGGTTTACTCTGAGGCCTTCCTCTGCTTCCAAAACTAGTCAGTGGTGGCTCATCATCTAACGAAGGAAACAGTGGCGTGTCTGGGGGTGTTAATAACCTTTAAAATGAATAATACAGGCATGGCATCAGTGAGGTAATCAGTGATGACCGGAAATAAAATGATGCACATCAAAGTCTCAAGCTTTGTGATCAAGAAACATGAATTATTATCCAACTACATCAATGCATTACTAACATGAAATAAAGACAATTGCAAATAGTTAGAATCAGAATTATATATTTTGAACACAACACAAAATGAAATTTAAGATAGGAAAGTTAAAACATATGGAATATAACCCACCAGTCGTAATCATTCTTGTCACCATCATTAAGCAAGTCACTAGTTTCTCCTCGACCAGGAATGGAGATTCCAAGGTTGACATCAGAAATATGTCTCAACTTTGTAGCTGTATAATAATACCCCACACAAAGGAAGAAATGCATGAATATTGCCCCAAATGCAGCAACCAAAAATGGAAACATTCTCTTCATAGGATGTAAGTAAAGAAAATTACAGAATGAGTCTTCCAAGTCCTCTGACGACCGAAGCAAAAAGCTCTCCTTTTCTCTGGATTGCATTTCATTGAACAAAGCAAGATCATCATCCTTCTCCCGGAAAAGCAATCCGCTTTCAAGACTGCGCCCCCGCTTATGACCATCAGCTCTTGGCTCTCTCCCAGGAGAGTATCTCAATGCCGGGGAAGGCGGCATCTCCACTACCAAATGCAGTGTCAGACAAGTGTCACCCCAAGCTCTCCACACAAGTCAAAACAAAAAACCTTCTACAGCCAATCGAGCAACCCATAATTAAGCTCAAGCCTACAACAAATTAAGCCCCAACCATCAATTTCAGCTAAAAAAAAAAAACAGGGAAAAAAAGAAAAGGAAAGAAAAAAGCTTCTATTATCCATTTGCTATCTTCTCCTGGTTCATTAGATTAGTTTAATAGCTTCCCTAAATACCCAATTCACATTGCCGTCATCACACTGAGTCGATACGAATGAAAGCAAATTCGGCATACTAAAATCGTGACTCGTTGCAACAACTGTACCATTAAAAATGCAATGCCTCAGCATTCATATGCAACAATTATCCAAAACCAATTTGACCCCGAAACCCTAGACCATTTGCCAGTTACAGATCCCAATTGTGTGGTTCAGGGTTCAAAGGGAACCTAATTGAAACCCGAAATTCAACTTTGGGACCCACCAAGCCGCCATTGAAGTTGAAAGCAAGATAGTAAAATTGAGCAGTGGAAAGTAGTAGTAGTTGGGCTTGACTTACCAAATTCCCAATTCAAAATTGCTTCAAAGAGAGCGTGGAATGTGGAAGAGTACGCTTAAGATCCCAAGTTCGAAGATAAAACAGAGCTTAAATGCCAATTACAATGCGACGAATGTTGTATCAGACAGTCGGATCTATAGCATTCATGGCTATGTCCGAGCGACTAAAGTACAGATCGAAAACTAGAGTGATCCAACGGTTACAACAAAAGCAATCAAATAAAAATAAAACCAAAAAAATAAAATTGTTCTATTATTCTCTCTCTCCTCCTAATTTCTTTTCCTCTACCTATTAAAACACATTAACAATTATAGAGCGGAAAGAATAATACCCAAAACCTTTGTTGTCCTTGGATTTTGCTGCTTCCCTCAACAGCAAGCATCAGTTTCTTTCCCTGCCCCCCTTTTCCATTTCTTTTTAGTTTTTTTAATCTTTTTAAGTTAAACAAAGATACTTCCCAAATTAAGTCAGGTACGTGAATAGTATAAAGAGTATAATTTTAAGAATTTAATTAAAATACACTTTTGTCTAATCACAAATTATTGTGTATGCTAAATTTGTTAATTTTTTATAATAATTATCTTAAAAATCATAATAAGATGATCTTTTATTGATTGATAATGTAAAATGTACATGAAAATTAATCTCTAACTTTAAACAATTACCAGTATTCTATCATCATTTGATCTTATCTTCCGTGGCAAAACATAGGAGAAAAATATTCATGCACGAAACTTTATTTCATATTTGTTAATTATATTTAACAGATTCCAAACATTATTTGACAACTATTACGTATACGTTATTGTAAATAGCAACTAAATCATTAAGAATCGAATATCAACTCAATCGAGTTTTATTGAGCTAACTTTCATTAACTTAGTTTTAATAACGATTAAACAATACACCTGTCACATAAAACAAAAAAATAGAGACTATAATAATATGAAGACATAATGTAGCAATATAATATTACTGAATTAATCACACTGTTTTGACTCAAAAATAGAATAATAGCCAAGGAAAATATAATATTTCTAAAAGATATATGTTTTTATATTTTATTTTGGAGTGTATTATATGAAATGGAAGCTAAAACAAACTAACCTCGGCAATCAAAAAGTATATAGTTTATGTTATATCCATCATGCACTTATATACTCTCTTTTCAATTAAAAAAGGCGCTTATATGTGTATAATTTACTATAACAATCCATATTATCCTCCATCATTACTTGTATTAACATTTTATTGAATGAGTTGAATTATATAAATAATTAATTATGATTTTAAAACTCGTTTGTGATGTTTTAATACCTCGTTGCAAGCATATATAATGTTTTATACTAACGATGTATCTAAATTAAATTTAAAATTTAATTAAAAAAAATACTAAAAATTTTAACCGAACAAAAATTGTATAAAAGTAAGTGAGAAATGTATTAATTATTTATTTCGTAAATATCTTCTTCATCTTTAGTTTGTTGCTCTGTGCTCTGCCGTCAATAGGGACGTGCAGAAAGAATCATTTCCTTTTGTAGATAGATTGTTAACCATTAAGTACAGTAGATGAAAGGTATTCTTCATACACTTAAGGTGCACTACGTGATCTTTCATTATTTGTTAGCTGACAATGGGTAACAATTTTAGTTACAAGTAAGGTTAAGAATTGTGTCTGAAAGTGAAGAATTGGATAAAGTGCATGTAAAGTAGGCCGGATAGGATTATCAAGCAAATTTCAAAACCATCATTGAGTATCTCTCTTCCTTTTTTTCTATGATTAGTTTTATAAAGTACTTTCTCTTTGGCTTAAATTTTACAGTAATGCCACTGATTTATTTATCTATCCACATAGATGTCTTTTCGTTTTCTTCATTTTTAATTGCCAGAATAAATTGGATTTTTACGAGATGCATACTTTCATAGACTGGTATGTGATGGTTGTGAGATGTTGCATTAATGCCTGTGATGCGTTCGTTCCAACTTGAAAACAGATTTTCGATGGCCCCTCCCATTGTAGTATGAGTGGCAGCACACGAGCAATAAGATTTGGAATTGATTGCGATGAAATTCTGGGACAAATTATTGAATTTCACACCAAATTCAACAAATGTTACATTGACAGATTTTTTCACGTTTAAGACCCCTCTAAAAAGGAAGGGAAAAATTTAACGAGCAAGCATTGGTTAGTAAATTAATAAATAAAAATTATAAAAAATTATATGAAAATGTAATAAAATCATAGTGAAAATATATTCATATTTTTTTTTGTCTTTTAACTACTTAATCAATAATATTTGTCATATATATATATATATATATATATATATATATATGCTTCCTCTGGTTAGCATAACTTCCAACTATCTTCAGCCACGGAAAAAAGAGATCCAACTAGTGAGCGTAAACACGTACAATAATAATTAATGAATGAGCCAAATGATCTTGATTCGCCAATTATCTTAACTAAAAACTCCACCAAACAAACATTGAACTATCACGGTCAGTGGCATCATTTTGGTGAGCTTGTCAAAGAAACTAGTGATATGTCCTAATTAGTTGATTTGGAGTTAAAGATTTTTCTACGAAAATAATATCTTTATATAGTGCCGTAATGGGTGCTAGAGAAAGCCAAGAAATAACAAACTTGGAGAGGAAAGGAATGAGGAGTGAAAAGAATTTTGTGGGACAATGTGGGATAAAGTTAAAATAACAACAGAGTTATCATTAACTAACATATAGCTAGCTATGCACCCTAACTCCCTAACGTGAAGATTATCGAATTATGTCACTTTAATTGGTAGGTGATGTAGGAAACTTAAAAGGCTACATGAATGATTCAAGTGCTCTCTCATAATAATAATGAAAAAAATGATTCTAGTGCTCTCTCATCAATATGATATCATGTTTAGTTCTAAACACGTTATCCAAAATAATTTTAAATTTGATCATTTGTATTTTTTTATGTAAAATAAGAAGACAAATGAATAATAAAATTAATTATTGTATTTAATTTTTTTTTCAAGTCTTTGAGCCAACCACATTAGCCGTCAAATTATTATGAAGTTAATTAAGTTAATCACTCTTTAGGTAAATGACTTTTTGATAATTCAAGGACTTGAGAATATTTTTCTTTTAAATATGTAGAAACTAATTTGAAGTTAGTAAAAAAAAATAAAAAATTGAAGACTAAAATGATGATTAACTCTACTTTTATATGTTATCTTACACAAATATACTATTTTCTATAAGAGCTCATAAATTTGATGCAATAATAGTTCGTGTTAGTTTTCTTTATAAACATATAAC
Organism: Spatholobus suberectus; assembly: GCA_004329165.1. Classification (NCBI taxonomy): domain Eukaryota; kingdom Viridiplantae; phylum Streptophyta; class Magnoliopsida; order Fabales; family Fabaceae; genus Spatholobus; species Spatholobus suberectus. The sequence goes on along the minus strand of CM014737.1, from coordinate 55,242,535 downwards.
AGCATCATATTCTTAAACTGGTTCCCTCCATCCCCTCACCCCAAAAATTCTGTGTATGTCAAGTTATCAATATGATAAATGATCATCTGAACAAAATTTATTGAAAAATGTCCTTGTTCTTTATAATTAAGTTGAGATGCGGCAAAGAAATTTATCATAATTATATGAATAAAATATATATAATGTATTTCTTTGTGTGAAATAACGCAAAGAAATATTTAAAAGTTGAAAGATACATCAAAATCTATATGTATATTTAGATTCCAGAAAAATGGAGAGAGATGAGAAGGGTGTATTTGTAGGCATACATCTAGCTATAACTATAAATGGGTACAAGTTAGGGTGTACGTGGACAAAAAATTAATTTTAAATCAAATGGAGGTAATTATCGAGGGGGCAAAGCCCATCAAAATACAATTTATAATGATTGCTTTATCATGAAACAGTACAATATGCATCGATTAATCATTAATGATTTATACTGGGCACCTTTTCTATCTTAGCGATATAACAGTAACTTGAAATAATCCCTGGCCGTGATTAACTATTTTAGCATGTGTTTGGATGAATATTTACAAATTTAATTCTAAATTATCTCAATTTTGTAAAGTTAATATTAATTAAAATTGAATTTGAGACGAACTGATTTAAGTTTAAAAACTTTAATTTTAAAAGTAAGTATATAATAAATTATAGTATAAAATTATCACCCTACAATACAAAAGTTATTTTTGAAGTTGGTTTCCCTCAAATTAATTTTAGTATTAAAATATCATTAGATACTCAATACAATATAAAACTAAATATTCATGATATGTTTGGAAGAGAGGAAAAAAATAAAGAGAAAAAATATTAACAATATATTTTCTTTTATTTAGTTGAAAAGAAAATAAAAGAAAAGAAAAGTTAATTTTTAAAAACAAAAACTCAAAATTTTCTTTTTTTTCTATTTTTTTTTTCAATTCAAAATTTCGAAAATTTCTCCATTTCCTTATTTTCTTTCCACCTTTCTAAACACAATATCAATAAACTATGTAAACTCACTTTTAAGATGTAAAACTATGTTTGAGTCTTTGAGATGTATAGCGTGTTTGCTTATATGTTACTAACGCACGTATCTCCCTCTTTTTCACGTCAAGGGCACCAAAAGACGCAGGAGCTACTCCTTATAACTTCTGCTAGATCCACGTTTAAGGACAAGAGACGTGTTTCCAAACATGCTTGTAGAAAATATCAAACCAGTATATGCATAATGAATAATGATTGTATGATACTATTGAAGCGTGGTGATTCTCGGCTAAGATAGTCTAAGAGACTAAGACCAACAGATTTAGGGCATGTTTGGGGGCATCAGTGTGTTCAACCAAAATCGCGTCCATTTTCACGTTAAAAGCAAAGCAATACATAGTTGCTTTCATTTTTTCTTTGTGACACGAAGATTTTGGTAGGAAGAGTAATGTTTTCCAAAAACACACTATCAGTTGAAATGTTCAACATTATTAAACCTTTTAACTAATATATGCACCGCTGTTGTTTGTGGAAAATATATACTACAAAAACACGGCGTCAGAAGAATTTTGAGACAGAGAAATGATCATCGATGTTGACATAACACAAGCTCTTTAGCTTATGCACGAATGCAAATAAATGCAAAATTGACTTTTGTCGTTGGGTTGCATCATAGATCTTCCAAAAGAAATGTATTTGTCAAGTTGTCACCATTCCCCTCTTCATATACATTTGTAACAATGTGTTTTTCATATATATAAAAAAAAAAAAAAAGACAATTGTTAAAAGTTGACACTTGATAGAGTAAACGACGCCATTTGACTTGGATAAAAAAAAATTCCCTTCTCTCCTGTATTCTTTATTTATTCATAAACTGTGTAATGCATATAGTTTTTTTCTTAGAAAGAAAAATGTAGAGAGGAAGATTTTGATCGATTGAATAATTTCTTAAAAGTGTAAAATAATCAAAATCAGACATCCACCCAATCATATCCTTTTTTTCTTTTCAGTTCCTTTTATCGGCTTATGACTTTTAATATTATTATCTTCATAGATAATAGCATTTGAAAAATAAAAATTGAAAAACTAAATTGTCTCCAATACACGAACATATTAATAAATTGTTTCTGAATTAATTTATTTTTTAAAATTTAAAAGAATCTATATTTTTTTTAAATTATCTCCATAAATAATAAAATTCAGACATGCACTAAAAATTAAGGGTGATCGCGGAATGAGTTGGAGCGAGTTTATCTTTGTCTTTACTTAATCTAAAATTTCAATAAGGTCATTTATTTTAAATTGAACTTGAACCGATAAAGACCTGGTAATATATGGGACCAGAGTAGATGAACCCGATTTATTTAACGTAATATATTAATTTGAACATTATGTAAATTTAAATCATAGAATAAAAAAATTATAAAACTTAAATTAAGGTATATTTTATAATATATATTTTAAATAATAATATTATTATAAATGTAATATCATACAATATAAAATTATCTATCAAATCAAAGTTTTATTATAAATACACAATTGTTGTAGAAACTTATATTTTTTAAAAGAATATATACATCAAATTAGGTTAGGACAATTCGAAGCATAACCTAAATACATAATCAAATACATCATATCTAATTTAGGCAATTGCTAAATACACCCTCCCTAATTGCTAAACATGCCCCCCTCTACCTTTTTATATCCCCCCCCCCCCCCCCCCCCCCCCCCAAAAAAAAAAAAACCCTTTTCCTAAATGTAGCATTTTGAACCTATATTGGAATCTTAAATTGATGGAGTGAAAGAACATACCTAGAGGACATTCTTTCATATGTAAAAGGTGAGGATCTTTAGGAAGTTTGCAAGATCATACTATTGGCATTACAAAGAAATAATTAAAAGAAAAAGTGCATCTACCTGTGTAATTTGTTTGTGTTCAAGGAGAATTAACATACATGCAAGGTAAGAAGAATGTCCTGTTATAGGAGTCATTATCACTCCTAGTGGATTGAGTTGGCTGTGATGTTCACACCTTCTTGCACAGAAATATCAGAAACCAAAAAGTAAAATAATACATGCTCAATGGCTAGTCAACGAGGATAAGCTCAATTTTCAATCCATGGTATCATCAACAAATAACCTTTTGGCAATATCTCTTCTTAATATGATAAATGAAATAAATTGTTGGTAGTAACTCAATGAAGTATATGTTTAGAGGCAACAATCTAAACAAAATGTAAAATGAAAATCCTCAGCATGAATTCTATCTAGATAACCAACACATGATAGAGGTAATCCAAAAGAGTAATGATATTTTCGGTAACTAATCCACTCTCTTCCCATTAAAAAGAGCCACGCACATACTCATCACAACCTCTGATACTCTTTGATTTTTGTTTTCCCTATTTCTACGTGGTTCAACGAGGTCTTTGCATCATGGGTAAGTGTGTGATGGCAAGATGAGTAAATCTCCAATTCTGCTTCCGAAAAGTAATTTCTCGAAGTGTTAACTACTCTCCGAAAACTAGTTTCTAGAATAAGGGTAAACGTAAATAAAGGTACCTTTAGTGATAAGAGAATGTATATTTAGTAATTGCCTCTAATTTATAAAATTTGAATCCGTCAAAATAAAATCTGGAGTAGGGGGTGTAGATGGGTCAGGTTGGGTTGGGTTTGATTAAACCCCGTTACCCAACCCAATCAAAATAGAATGAGTTAGGTTAGGTAAGCAGGGTCTGTATATTTAAAAATTGTTTTTTTTTAACAAATTTTGACACATTATATAATTTTTCTTACAATAAATCTAAAACCTGTGCAGGAAATATAATATAACATGACTAAAAAAGATACAAGACAACTTTAGATATAATAAAAGACAAGATAAAAGGAACATTATCAACATATGTCATATATCATATTAAACCACCATAGCCCACAGGAGTCTATTAATCATACAAGGACCACACGCTGTTGATATTAATCAGACCAATTTCACACAAAAAAACATTATACCACAGCCCACAAGAGCCTATTAGACAAGATGCAAGACAAAAACAAAAGTCTAGAAAATAATAAAATCAACATTGAAGCACTACTGCCATTTCCATAGAGGTACTCAAGCACAACTCTACACTTTGCCAGCATCTTCATATTCATGTGAAACCAGCCACTAATGCCATTTCCATAGAGCTACTCAAGCACTAAAGCACTACAAGCAAGAGAACAATTAAAAAAACGTGCCAAACAAGGAAAAAAAGAAGGAAAATCAAACAACAATATGCAAAAAAACTGAAACAAAAATTAGATCACAAACTAATTTGAAAAGATTACCTTAAGAAACACTAGCAGTCCCCACACTACCACTAGCTGATTCAATAGTAGCATTCCCAACACTAGTAGTTCCAACACTACCAATCCCAACATCAGTTAACACCAAACTAGACAATTCTATAAATTTGCACACAACCTCATTAGCACACAATATCAATTGATATTACAAACAAATGCAAAAAAGAAAGGAAGTAAGAGTCTTCATACCTAATTCCATCCTTTCCATTTCATAAATTTTAGCTCGCAAATCATTGACATTTTATCTTATAAGATTTGAGCCAATTTTGGGTACAAATTAAAGCTTCAACAGTAGTGGGATGCAAGGAACTACAAAATGAATCAAGGACTCAACTTTCTATACTGAATGCTACCTCAAATGATACAGTAGACACAGGAATAGCCAATATATCTCTAGCCATGCAAGAAAGAACATAATATTTGTTTCTTTTCATTTTCCACCAATTCAAAATGTCAAATGTAGGACTATCATCTTCAACATCATCCTCTGTATACCTTTCCAACTCACTTCTTTGCACATCACCTGCTTTTTTTCTTTTTTTTTCAATCTAAGCTGACCATCCCAATCCTCATCCTCATCACCTTCCTGACATTAGATTGTAAGGCAATGTTTGAAGCCAAAGTACTAGAATTATCATTGTTAAAAGAAATTAGATATTCTAATACATAATGCTTAAACAATTTATTGATGAGATCTTTTAATTTTTTCAACATCTCATTACTCTTCTCAACACCATACATCCGATGAAAACAAAATTCAATATACTCAAGTTTATATCAGGGATCAAGAAAAACAGTCACAAACAAAAGATAATTGATTCCACCACTTTCCCAATTTTGTTAAACTTAAGTTGCATATTTGCTGTCATTCTTTGTATCACTACATCATCATCATGCCTTCACTTATTTAGTGATTTTTGAGTACCAACCAACTGCTTAAAGAAAGTGTTAGCTGTAACATGCAATGACCCAAAAAAATAAAGAGTTGCATTATAAAAAAATTTCAAAAACTTCACAAAAACGTAAGCATGTTTCCAATCAACCTCTGTAGGACATCCTCCTCCTTCACTAGTAAGAAGAGTTAACACATATGCAGCCTCAACATACTCAAAGCGATAAAACACTTGTTCATATTTTTCAGCAACATCTAACATCAAATAAGTGGAACTCCACCTAGTTGGTACATCAAGTGTTAACATTGCTTGAGTAGGTATACTTACTTCTTCAGCACACCTTTTAAAGTTGCAAATTTACTAGGAGAAGACCTCACAAACTTACATGTAGCTCTTATTTTACAAATTGAGGCATCAATTTCCTTTAATCCATTAGTAACAATCAAATTCAAAATGTGAGCGGAACATCGCATATGCATGAACTCTCCATTCAATAAAGTATGACCATTCCAAACACTCAGGCTAATTAAATAGGAAGTAGCTAAGTTGTTAGCACTTGCATTATCAACTGTTACACAACAAATCTTTGCAATCCCCCATTCTTTTAAGCAATTGTCTAGGGTTATCCTTATAGTTTCACCTTTGTGGCTAGTAATTGTAATGCCTAGCCGCTTTTAGGATTGACAGTTGTCCCCACAAACCAACATAAGACTTTTTGGCGTGTTTTGTCCTCACTCACACGCTTCCTAGAAGGTCACCCATCCCAAAATTGTTCCAAGTTAAGCATGCTTAACTCTGGAGTTCTTAAGTGATAGGATACCGAAAAGTACATGTATCTTGTTAGTATAGGTAACACTTATTAATTCTTTAAGCTCTCATCAACTGTACAGTTCCATACTTGCATAGCCTCTGGATCCTTCTCATTCAGGTGTGTATTCGATTCATTTATGTGTCCCTCCCGCTGGAAGCCTGTTAGGAACCGTTCCTTGTTCGTGCCTCATCTCTTTTGCATTGGTGATCACTCCCTGCCCTCGTCAGCGCCCGGGATATTACAGGCCCACCAGCTTTCGCTTGGTTTGTCCTTGAACCACACTATTCTGAGAGAGAGACCCTGCTCTGATACCACTTTGTAACGCTTGGCTACTTTCAGGATCGACAGCTGTCCCCACAAACCAACACAAGACTTTTCAGCGTGCTTTGTCCTTACTCACACGCTTCCCAGGAAACTTCCCAAGAGGTCACCCATCCTAAAATTGCTCTAAGTTAAGCACACTTAACTATAGAGTTCTTAAGTGATAGGCTACCGAAAAGTAGATGCATCTTGTTGGTATAGGTAACACTTATTAATTCCTTTAAGCTATCCTCAACTGTACAGTCTCATACCTGTACAGCCTCTGGATCATCTCATTCGGGTGTGTATTCGATTCATTCATGTGTCCCTCCCGCTGGAAGCCTGCCAAGAGCCGCTTCTTGTCTATACCTCATTTTTTTTGTATCGGTGATCACTCCCCGTCCTTGTCAACACCCAGGATATTACATGAATCAAACCAAATTTCAATATTTTCTTCTTTAATTCCCACCCTTCATCAATATAATGAGCTTTTACACACATGTAGTTCATATTTTGGATTGATGTCCATGTATCAGTAGTAAGTGAAACCATTTGTTTATTTGTAGACAACACATGTTTCAACTTCTCCTTTTCATCATTATACACTTGCATGCAACATCTAGCAATAGTGACATGAGAAGGAATTTTGAATCTAGGTTGAGCCTTTTCCATTAACTTCCTAAACCCTTCATTTTCAATAAATTTAAAAGGAAGTTCATCTATAATTATCATCTTTGCAAGTGTTATTCAAGTCCGCTTTTGACTGAATTCAGAAAGTTTCATAGTAATAGCATTAGGCTCACTCTCACTTTCCTTTCCAAGAACAATCATCCTTTGTTTTTTATCAGTCTCCCTATGTGGGTTTTTTAGACATTGAATCAAATATCTTCTCAAGTCAATGGTTCCATGGCTAGAACTATTTGCTGCATATGAATGTCTACAATATTTGCAGAAAGCCCTATTGTTTTCCTTAGTAAAATGTGCCCAAACATCAGAAGGGGGTCTAGCAGGTTTTCTTTTCTTTACCTGTGCTTGTTGAGATTGAGGTTCTTGCCCTTGTTATTGTGATGGACTTTCTTGCCCTTATTGTTGTTGTGATTGTGATGGAACTTCAGTTGGAGCAGGTTGATTAGGACATTCAGAAGGATTACCATCTGTTGGAATTGGAGTTGAAGCACTAAAACTCCTAGTACCACTTCTCTATTCCATCTGTCTCATTTCTAAACTGTAAAGAACCTATACAATAATTAAAAAGAAAATATAAGATTAATGGATACCAAATAATATAACCTGTGCATTAAATATAACAATTAATGGAAACTGATTTAAGTATCAAAGAATAACAAACACACAACAGCAAATGTCATGAACATAAATAAAAGGATCTGACCTATCTGTTGGTAACTGGTATGTACAAGAATCATTTTTAGCAATAAATAGAAAAGGGGCCACGACAAAAGGCCAAAAACAAACCTAACCAACAGACGAACGGCAGCCAAAAAACTGCCAACAATGGCAGACCGGTAAAAGAAAGAGGTATCTGTTGATCTGGGGCGAGTCGGGGCCAAGGAGCGACTAGGCGTGGCCTGCTCTGCCTCTCTGGTGCTCTAGGGCGAAGCCGCGACGCAATTGGTGCGAAGGCAAACACAAAAGTGCGAAACAGGGAAAGGAAAAGGGTTCGAAGGAGATGTCAAAAATGGGAAACACAGTTACAGTGTTACACAAATGACGAAATAGGGAAAGGAAAGGGAGCTGGGGTACTATAAGCTTCTGGAATCTCTGGGGTCTGGGCTGGGTTCACTTCATTCTTCAATCTTTACGTCTCAATGATGTGGGTAGGGCCAGTGGTGGCTTTTGTGGGTTTTTTTTGTTATATTTTAAATTAAAAAAGTATGAGTATATAAATTATAGATATATAAAAATAATAAATTAAATAAATACTATCAACGGGCCAGGGTAACGAGTTCACAGGTGCGTAAATCAAAACCCATTACTCAACCCGTACTTGAACGGATATAAACATGATTGGGTTAGATATGACTTAGATGCTTAAAAAATTCAAACCGAACTAATTGGGTCAATTTGAATTGGTTCGGGTCAACGAATTATCCGTATCCATGAACACCCCTAATTCGGAGAGAACTCGTGCGCACCACTCTTAAGAACGATACGGTTTTAGCAAAAAATGTTTATCTGTTTGGGCAATGAAGTAGCTTTGCCCGTGCCCAACCCAAACTCACTTACAGTTGCAGATTGGCCAGTCAAAACAAGAACGAAAGAAAGAAAGTAAAACGGCGTCGTCACAGTGCCAAAGGGCAAGACCAAGATTTTGTAACAAAGGGCTAGCTAGCACAATTTACCCAGGCTCACTGTATTCCGATTTAAGTGCGGGTGTTAGTGCGCACTCCAATGTGGGGAGTTCTCCGAGCTCGAACGTGGTTGCGATATTCATTGCATTCACATTCAGAGGCCCTTCTTCAACGATGGAAGGTAGGGTTTTCCTCTTTGTCCGTCGTTGACGGCCGCAAGTGCCTTCTGGATCTGCAGGAGATCGAGAACGTTCTGACGGACGTTAAAGCTGACGACGTTAAGGTGATACCGGTTCCCAAACACTGCGATTGGGCCGATTTCATGGTGCTTGCCACTGGCAGGTCCACCTGGCACGTCAAGAACATCGCTCAAGCCCTAATTTACAAGGCAGGTCCGTTCGTTCTTTTTCTCACTATATTTTCCCCTCTGTCCATTCAACTCTCTCATTGATTTTGAATTGACCTTTCTGAAGCTGAATAATAGTTTTCATTTCAATTTTCTTCGAATTTTTTTATTATATATATTTTTGTGTAAATATCCAGGCTAAGCAGAAGCAGAAAGGAGCTGAACGAATGATGCTGCCTAGTGTGGAAGGGCAAGCAGGAGGAAAGTGGATCGTCATTGACTCTGGTATCTCATGCTTTTGCTTTTATTTTCATTTTTCATATCCATTCATTTTGTTGAATTTAGAAAAATCCACAAAGTTAAGTGCAACTCTAAGGTAGCAAAATTATAGTAACGAGAATGGCTGGTAATGGATACAACTCTAAGGTTGATAAATGTCCTATGATGTTATCAATAATAAACCAGTATGCAGAGAGTGGTTGAAGCTCACATCACTATCCGAGAGCTGCTCATGCAGTTTCCTAACTAATTACACGTGCTACCTGCTTGACTAGTTAGTAATTAATTAGTTACGGCTATTAACATGTTAATTGGGTATGTTTAGGCTGTTGACTCTGTAACGTTACTCGAGTGTAACATTGTGTATAATTGTATATAAGCACATGCTACCTGTGTGATATTCATTCAATCAATAAGATACCGAATTTATTCTCAATATGGTATCTGTTTCCACCTTCTGCAACCTCTTATTTTCTTTCCCACGCTATTACTTTCTATTGTTTTGTATCTGATTCTTCCATGGAATCCATGGCTTCCAACCCCGTTCTTGAGCTTCAGAATCCCACACCCTTGAATGGAGCGAATTACCATTATTGGGTGCATGTGTCATGCTCATGGATCATGACTCTCTTAAGAATAAACTGAAATTTGTCTGTTACAACTACTCCAACATTGATTGACCCTTTGTATCCAACGTGGGGGTGTTGCAATACAACGATTCTTTCATGGATCACTTAAACATTCATTCCTTCCATTGCTCAGAGCATCCTGTGGCTTGACAAGGCTTTGGGGAAAAGAATCTCTTATTATTTGATTTTAGGTTTTAGTAATTCTTTTCCCTGTCATTTGTCAGCTAAAGAACAGTTTTTCTATCAATCTCTTATTTTTAGATGATGCATGATGTTCTGGCTGGATTAGTGAACATTTCTTATTTTTTGTCATAAAAAATTCAAATTATTTGATTTATAGTTCTAACGTGCCTTGTTTTTCCCTATTGATTCATTTCTTTTTGCTTAGGTAAAGTGATAGTTCATGCACTTGATGAAAAGGCTAGAGCTTACTACAATTTGGAGGGTCTTTGGACCCCAGGGACAATTCAAAATGAACCTGATGAGGTAAGTACGAGCTGGCTTATATTGTTCTAACTTGTAAGAAAGTTAAATTTAGTTTTGGTTTATAGATTTAGTATTTAATCCAAGATATTTGAAGTTTGCTGCATCATTTTGGAAGCAACTATTTTACATTTGAATTGAGTAAGTTTTTTCTATCACTTTATCAACTATAAATCTTGAGAACTGCTGCCATAAATTTACATTTTTGGCCCCTTTACAATGACCAATTTTGGTTTCCCAATAATTTTTTGCTTGGATTCAGCCCCTCAGTTTTTTTAAATTGTTACAATCATGTCCTCTTAGTAGTTTCCTTCTACATAAAACCTTCAATTCCTTATTTTTTTTACTAAAATAATTGAGGCTGTAACATAGATTTGGAAGGTTCAGAAGTTGGAAATTTGAAGGATTTTATAAGTTGTGGGATTTGGGTTTGAAGGAGGAAGGGGGGTGGGGGGTAATTAAGGATTTTTTATTTTGGGTAAGATATGATATTTTGGTTGGTGATTTTGAGCAAAGAGGGTTTAAAATGGTTTAATCGGTCTAGTTTATGAAAATTTTGAATAAAAAAAGAGAATTTGAAAAGAAGAGAGAAACTAACAGAAGGACTTGACTTTAACAATTAAAATAAATTGGGGAACTAAATTCAAGCAAAAGTTATTTAGAACTAAAATCATACATCAGCCATAATGAAGGGATTTAAAGTGCAGGTAAGCCTAAAAATTATGCATCTTTGTATTGTTATTGTTAGTCATATAAAATGCTATATCAGTTGCACCTTTTATTGAAAATTGTTATAAGTATTGTGCAAGCTTTACTGGTAAAATACGGCATTGGCTTGTAAGTTGGCTGACCCAAATTTGAAAACCATTAATTGAGAATTCACCTTTTATTACTTCTCTGTCTCTGGTTGCAAATGGCACCTTGACTTTCATTCATTTACTTAATTAGATTTATATTATGATGTCCCCTACACCAAATCTTTCAATGGATGAGTTGGGGTTGGACGATGGTGCTGACTACTGGGCAAGCCTTTAAGTTTAGGCCTTGTGATTGGGGCCAATTCTTGGGCCTGTTGTGTTAGGAGTGGTTCAAAATAGTAATAGAGTGGCTGCCAACCGGAAGTTTTGCTTAATGGAGGTCTTAGGGCGGGCATTTGACCGCTTAGGCAACTGGGGCTCTTTTGAGTCATCTGGTTAGGCTTATAGTTGACGTCTTGCGTCAATTGGGCTTGAGGAATTACATATGTAATTCTTTATTATTATTGTTATGATGATGATGTATTCTTGAGGTTAATTTTGTAGCATGACTGATTTGAATGATCTCCATTTTCCCTTCTATGGTTTTAGGATTTACAAAAAGCTTTGGTGAAGGTTCGTCGGAAAAACAATTCGAAGAAACCTGCACAAAAGAATGCTTAATTGGTGTTTCTGTGCAGGTGGGCTGCAAATAACCTTTTAAAACTGTAGTTTCTGACTCTGCATCAGGTGTAAACAATTTAGAAGTTTGTAAAAAGATCGTCAACTTTCTGATCTGTCATTTTACTTGTTCTGAATACTAATTTTGTCACGTTGTCTTGCTGCAATGTCAAAGTCAGAAAAGAGGTAAAGCTGAAGTTTTCATGTTATCCTACAATCGACTTTTTTTTTTCAGTTATGATGTTCATTGCTTACTGGAGCTTGGGCTTTTTCTACCATTCACAATAAATATGTGAATAAAATAAACTGTCGACAAACAGAAAATTGAAATTTACTTTTGTATATCTTTTGTTTTGTTATTAACAATAGATATACGTATTAAACATAAAGGTTGCTCATAGGTGACATAAATTACATTGAAGTTGGACATTTGTTATGTTGTGGTCATTCGATTTTTACCGATTTTAACTAATTCTTGACTGTGTTAAATGGTTCTTAATTGATATTTTACTCTGTTGATTTTCTATGTTATTTGGATTGGTGACTTGGCTGGTTCCTAATCCAATCAATCTAATTGGCCAATCTAATTTCAATAACTATGCTAAATAATAATTTTTTTTTCATTAAAAGTATGTTTTGTAGTAAGTTTGGATTGAAACTTAAGGGAAGATCAGTTTTTCAGATCTTATAAATATTCTAATTTGATATTTTGTTTAAATAAAAGAAATACAATAATATATTGAAATAAACTTAATATTCTAATCTTGTATTTATTTTTATAAATATTATATATTTTTTCAATTTAAAAAATAAAAAATTTATCATCCTGTTTCCTTACAAAACTCTACTCCTAAACATACGATACAATTTCTTAAATATGTTCCTCTCTCCCATTAATATTTTTCTCTTCCCATCTAGAATCAAACAGACAATCCCCTGTACGAACTTCCTCTAACATTGTTTTGTTTTTTTTTCATTTTTCGGTAAGAGATTTTTTTTTTCCCCTTAAAATGCAACAAACAACAGAAAACGGAGAAGATGGCGATCTCTCTCTCTCTCTCTCTCTCTCTCTTTATGTTTAACAGATCATTCGTTGAAAATGTCCAAAAATACTAACAAAAATATAGAATGCCAACAAAAGAGCATCATAGCTCAAACATGTACGCTCTAAGTTAATTAGCTAAACATGTTAACAATTTTAAATCTAAAAACACTCAAAAAAAAGAAAGAATTCACATCTTCCTTTTGAGAATATGGCGATCTAATACACAACCCAAAACTGGAGCTTGGGCTTTTTTACTATTCATAATAAATGTGAAGCGGCTCCCTCCCCCGGGGCAGTAGGTGAAGTTAAATTATGATGGTGAATTTTCCAGTTCTTACAGAAAAGCAGCTTGTGGTGGGGTGCTTAGGGACAGTGCTGGAAGTTATATTGTCTCATTTTCATGCGCTCTTGGGTCTTGTACAATTGTGCAAGCAGAGTTGTGGGCGTTGGTGCGTGGTGTTCGGATGGCACTAAATAGAGAATTCAACAGGATCCTTGTGGAAACGGACTCAAAAACTGCAGTGCAGCTTGTGCATCCTGGTGTTGCTGCTACTCATCCAAGTTTCCAGCTGATTCACTCTTTTAATCGGCTATGTAGAGATGGTTCCCATGTTGTTCTGAATAATGTGTTTCGAGAAGGTAATATGGTAGCGGACGCATTGGCTAAACACGGTTTATCACCGGACTTGGGTGTTGTTTATTTTGATTTTGGTCCTGCATTTTTGTCGTTAAGTAACTGGCTGATGCCAGCAGTGTAGCTTTGTATCGCTAGTGTTTTGCTGTTGGGCTTTTGCCCCTCTATTTCAGCAAAAAAAAAACAAATACTATGTATACGTATTAAACATAACGGTTGCTGTCATATTACACAGATTACATTGAAGATAGACATTTACTATGTCATGATCGTTAACATCTATCTTGTTTTAGAGAATGACTACGATGCTTTCATTTCACATTTTTTTTTTGTGAAATTTGGTTAACATCTGTCTTGTTTTAGAGAATGACTACGATGCTTTCATTTCACATATTTTTTTTTTTGTGAAATTTGGTTAACATCTATCTTGTTTTAGAGAATGACCAGGATGCTTTCGTTTCACATATTTTGTTTGAGAGTTTCGAAGTGGAATTTGGGAGTTAGAAGACAATTTTTTTTTTGTTTTAAATTAAAAGAAAAGTTTAATAGGCATGTTACATAGTTAATTAATCAGAAATCATATTTGATATGACTTTTAGGGTGATTATTACAAAAACAAACAAATTTACTATATATGACAGTTTGTAATTGAATGTCAATGCAAAATTTTTTGCATCATTGTCAGTACATGTTATTTATTTGTAAAATAATTATATAATGTTTATAAAAATAAATGATTAATATATTAATTTCATGTTAATCTATTATTTTATTTTTATTTTAAAAAATATTAAAATAGAAAAAAATTATTAAAAATGATAAGTGGTTATATAGTTTTATAGAATTTAATTTCTATACACTGTTAGTGTAAAATTATCAATCAATTATAAATTATTGTTAATATGATTTTTAAGATAATTATTATAAAAATTAACAAATTTATCATATATGAGACTTTGTAATTAGATGATAATATAAAAACCCTTTATATTGTTAGTACCATTTACTTTTCATTATAAGTATATATGTAATATACATATTAACCAATAGAAAACTCCAAAGATAAAAATTGACAATAACTTTTACCTTATTTAAAATTTTAAATACGTAACCTGGTATCAATTTTAGCAAAGTAATTTTAAAAAATATTTATAATTATTTTTTTGACAGTGTAATATATTTATCATTATTGAAAATAGCAAAAAAGAGCAATGCTATTGGTGGGTCAGACACGGGTTTGGTTTAGGTGAACGGGTGTATCAATTCTAAATCCACATTTTCATTCACAATGAATGAAAGCGATGCTCGCAAGTGGAAAAGATGACCTTCATTTACATTTTCACCCTCAACATGCTCATACAGTCTCGGGCAATACGAGGGGCCCACGCGGTTATTGCCCCTCCTTCCCACCCCACACCACACGCTACACTCACTGCCTTCGTTACCATCGCCCTCTCATTAGCAACATTCATACTCTGCGGAGCTCCCAAAGCACTACTAATCGAACAACCGCAACCAAATTCGGTTTTAAAAACCGCAACAAACTTTCTCTCTTTCGTTCACACATACTCTCTGGCTTCTTCCATTTTCGCTTCTCGTAACGTTTTTGGAACAATCATGGCTTCCATTGCCGGATCCAATTGCGTCACTCTCCGAACCGCCAACTTCGGCGTCTCCGGTAACCGGAAAATGGGTCAGATACGGCAATGGTCTCCGGTTGCGACGAATCTCCGTTCCGCTTCCGGTCTTCGCTACCTATCGAATACTTCGTTTAGCTCCTCCGGTATCGATTCTCTTTTTATTTATTTATGTTTGCTTTTCAATCATTTTGTGTGTGTGTGTGTTAGGTTTTTGATGATTTGATACGCGTAAGTGCAGGTGTGAGAGCAAAGGTTGCTACTCTGGAGGAAGCGGTAACCGGAGCGACACAGAAAGTGGAAGCGCCGGTTGTTGTGGTAACCGGAGCTTCCAGAGGTATTGGCCGAGCGATTGCGCTGTCGTTAGGTAAAGCAGGTTGCAAGGTTCGTCTTCGCAAATCATTGAGCTTAATCTGATATTGAATGATTCACTGTCGTAAAAAAAATAAAAAATTAAATAAACGGTTGACGATAGTTTTTGGTGAATTTCACGTAGTATATCTCAATATACGTATCTTGTTTTCAAGTTAGTGTTATCGACATTGTGATTTAGGTTGCTTTAGATTACTTTTGGTTAGCAAAAGGAATCATGTGCAATTTAAGTTAATTAAACTTACTTATATTTAAAATTAACAATTTAATTGTCATGTACTGGCTGTGTAGTTTTACACAATCAATTAACCAGAAATCATCCTTGGAATTTCTTTTAAGATAATTATTATAAAAGTTAACAAACTTATCATGCATGACTATCTATCATTGGATGACAGTGTAATGTGCATTTCAATTAAATTTTAAAATTAAACACACAAGAAATATGTTTCTGGCGATAGTGATGCAATGTTGAAGATCCATGTTGGATTATGTGGTTCTCTTGTTGAAACAATTTTTTTTTTGGTCCATTTTAGTCGCAATATGGAGCATTCCTTGGAACTTTCGTTATAAAGTTAAAAGTTGTCTACATTGCTGTAATACCGTCATGATTTACTTTGGGATCCTGATGATTAGCTACTTGGGCATTGTATTGCAGGTTCTGGTCAACTATGCAAGGTCATCAAAGGAAGCTGAAGAGGTTTCCAAGGAGGTAGAAATTTGCCGTCTGGAATTTGTGTCATTTTCTTTTGTGCATTGTTGCTATTTATGTCATATAGTTTTCATGCAGATCTCATGCAACAACAACAAAGCCTTATCCCACTAGTTTTCATGCAGATCTTATATTGAGGCCATAATGTAGACTTATTTACTAAGTCTGAACCTATGTGATTACTTTGAATCTTTTATACATTTTCTTTATTGACAATATACATGAGACTGGGATATCTTATAATCTCAACATATTTGTTAGTATAACCGTTAGCAAATGTTATGATTATAAGTTGGTGGTACCACTCTAGATGCTTGCCTCTATAATTTTACACTTGGGTGCTCATCTTTTTCTTTTACCCAGGAGAAAGGAGTATTTGACTGAACTGCATCAATTTGTTAAGTTATGCATTATTTATACATTATTTTAATTATGCATTAATTTGTTTGACTATTTCCTTGTAGATTGAGGCATTGGTGGGCAAGCTCTTACATTTGGTGGAGATGTCTCTAATGAGGCTGACGTGGAGTCTATGATTAAAACTGTGAGCAGCTACTCTTGAATCATTAGATTGACCTTATTCTACCTTGGCTGTTTCATGACTTTCACATCTGCAGGCAGTTGATGCTTGGGGAACAGTTGATGTGTTAATAAACAATGCAGGTAAGTTGGAAAGCTCCTGTGGTTGAGCTAACCTCCCACCCCCTCTCTTTTTCTCTAGTCATTCTCAAATGATGATATTATGGTTTCAGGAATAACTAGAGATGGTTTATTAATGAGAATGAAGAAATCTCAATGGCAGGAGGTTATTGATATAAATCTCACTGGTGTTTTTCTTTGCACACAGGTAAATATGTTCACAATCTGAGCTTGTGTGAAATTCTATTTTAGTTTGAGAAAACATTTTCTGTTTTCTCATATAATTACAAAAATGTCACCTTTTTTTTTCCATTTTGTTTTTTGTTTTCAAAGATTTGTACATCGAATATTAAAAAAAAAAAAAATCCTGTTTACAATGTTTACTGTACAAATCTTTGGAAACAATGAGCAAAATTAAAATAAGGAGGCATTTTTGTAATGATTTGTGAAAACAAAAAATAAAATCAGGGAAACATTTTCTCAAACCAAACAAGCTTAGGTTTTTGTTTTTTCTTTTCAATTGGATCTGAGATAGTATATTTTTGCAGGCTGCTGCTAAGGTTATGATGAAGAAAAAGAAGGTGACATACCACTTATTGTTCTTTTATGATTGTTTTTTGAGAAATCCTTGGTAAAAAGTTCAATTGACAACTCAAGTGGTTATTTAATTCAATAACTGGTTACCCATTAACCATTGTAATATCATTAATCTGTGAAGTGATTAATTATTCCTAAGTGAAAATATTTTTACCAACAATTCCTTTTCGTAAATTTTAGAGTGCTTTTAGCATTCATTCGATTGCTATCTTATTTCATGATTTGCTAGATGACAGCTAGTGGTCACTAAGATCTCTACTTTCATGATACTGGTGTTTTTTGCAGGGAAGGATAGTCAATATTGCATCAGTTGTTGGTTTGGTTGGCAATGTTGGACAAGCCAATTATAGTGCAGCAAAAGCGGGAGTAATTGGCCTGACAAAAACTGTTGCAAAGGAATATGCTAGCAGAAACATCACTGTAATTTTCTAAAAATCTATGCATTTCTTTCTGGCATCAAACGTTTGCAATATCAGTTGATGGAATTAACTTAAACCTGGTTTTCCTTGCCAGGTTAATGCAGTTGCTCCTGGATTTATTGCATCTGACATGACTGCCAAGCTAGGACAAGACATTGAGAAAAAGGTTTTGGAGACAATCCCATTAGGTGAATACTGGAAATACTTTAATGGAAGTTTTAATTTGTTGAAAATATTGTTAACTTGCTATTTTCAATTTGGATTCAGGAAGATACGGCCAACCAGAGGAAGTTGCTGGACTGGTGGAATTCTTGGCTCTTAATCAAGCTGCCAGTTACATCACTGGGCAGGTCATTTATTTATTCCCCTATTAAAAATAAATAAATAAATAACAGATTCACCTGGTTAAACTTGCTAGCTACTCGTTCTAATCCATAATATTCTAGACATTATAGGCTTAGTTTGGATAAATTTATCCATGAGCACTTGAGAAATAGAGGTAAAATGAATCAAACTTTTTTTACAAGTTAAAATCAAGTTATGTACTTCAACTTTTGAAGAAATTAGATGAGAGAATTTTTAAATGACTAAGATGCTTAAGTTGATTTTAACTTATAATAAAAGTTTGATTCATATTATCTTTTTTTTTTTAAGAAGTTTATCCAAATAAGATCATATTCAAGTTTTTTATTAGTTGGGTCTGATAACCTGTCCTCTCATCTTAGGGTTCTGTAACTTCTGTTTCTAACCTGTATTTCCTTTTCCTTTTCTTTGTTCGGGTAATACCTGTATTTCTTCTTCCACTTATCACTTAAGGCGTTTATTTATACTAGAATTGCTTTTTGTAGGTTTTTACCATTGATGGAGGTATGGTGATGTAAATCAGCAATCTGTTTACCTGGCAACTTGAGCGTTTGCACTTTTCAACTCCTGCTGTACGGTGATAGTTTGTTCTTTGCTGAGTTTTGATTAAGCTAGTTTTACCTCGTGACTTGTAGTAGAATCTTAGTTGAGCTTACTGATGAAATCTAAGGGGTGCTGCATCTTGTAGCGTTTTGGTATTTACGGTCATGTTAGCTGAACAGGCATAATTCTTATAAGCTTATTCGGTCACTTTTGGCATTAGCTTTTCTTTCTTGGATGTTCTTTGCGGGGAACTGGCTCATTTATGCATCGTGTTTATTTTCTGGTTACCCGCAATAAATCCTTAAAAGTGAATAGGGATATGCTTTTTGTGGCCGTTGCCCATTGCTGAATTACTATTTGCTATTTGCTCGATTTATATTTGCAACCGTGCACAATTGTAACCGTGATTTTTTTAGACGGTCCTCACTCAAGCTTGAATTCTGCTTGGCCATAGGATGATTGGGTAGTTGCTCATTCAATACTTTAATACCATTCATCTGCGTTGTTTGTTGAGTCTTTCTTGTCTTAAGTTTCAATTTTCTTACATAGGAAAATTTGACGATTCCTTATGCGCGAGTTAGTGCAAACAGGACGCGAAGCATTTTTTGCACTGTTGAAATAATATTCGACCAGTCAGCTCGGTTCAATCGGAAAATAGATGAATGGGTTGTGTCCAATTTGTTCAAGAAGTTTACTAATTTCAGACAGAAAAAAATTTGACTAATTTTAAAATAAAAAAAAATCCTTAAGCAGATCCAAATTCAGTAATATCCAATCGTGAAAAATTAATTTAATTTGAACCAGTTATTTTGTTTTCTTTTTAATAATCTAAAAAGTATTCAGTCAAAAAAATCTTCAAATTGATAAAAATCTGTAAGTTATAAAATAAATGTATACAAGTTATAAAATAAATGTATACAATTTTGTAGTTAGTAATCTTTTATTAACCTTCTATTTTACTGAATAAATAATTATTTTTTATTAATTTAAAATTTACTTATATTTTATAAATTTGTATATATATATATATATATATATATATATAATTAATATGAGTTTCTATTATGGTCAAATTATTAGCTTGACATCTAAAATTTAGCTCAATTACAGCCAATCTCATTCTAAAAGTGATCCTCCTTTCTTGAAATTTAATCCCTAACATATTTCTTGTATATCGTATTGGTATTTTGAAGTTTATATAAAACTTAAAAAGAAGTAAGACAGTAATGGTTGTTTCATTAATAACAAATTCTATTTAATTAAATATAAAATTAAAAATGTAAAAATAAATTATTTAAATTGAATCATACCATCTCTATTATTTTTCTTTTTTGAATTTTATATGGTGGGAAAAATTTAGTTCAAAAAGTATCTTTATATTGATATTTGATATGATATATCAATTTAAAATTCAAATTGACATTGATATTAACTAAATTTAAGTAATATATACAAATAAAATAAACACAATAAAATAATATACTTAATGTATATAAAAAAAAAGACACATTACATCCTTGAAAGAAAAAACTATTACAACTTTATTTTAACAACTCAAATTTATAGTATAAATGTGAATTATTCTTACCAATTTTTTATAATGAAAGTGATCCAAATTATGTAGACCTCGCCTATTCTTAATTTTTTTTTTTAATGAAAGTGATTCAAATTAGAGTTGAATTTTCATGTTTCAAATTATGTGAATCTCATCCTAAATGACTTAAAATTTAATCTGTGCATTGACCGTAAACCAAAGATTTGCGTGTTCTGATATTATTTTAAAATGATTTATATGCTATAATGTGTCTTACGACAAGTAGTTTCTAACTCCTACTACAAAAATTAATAATCTTATCATACAAAACCAATAATTAGATGAGAATGTAAAAAATCTATTCAGTGTAAGTAGATTCTAATTAAATTCTAAAATTATAGTATAAAAATGAATAAAGCTTTCGAAATGAGAGATGCAAAAAGTGATTAAATCTCGAGAAAAAAATTCATCAAAAGAAAATTCAAGGAAAATCAACATAATTTTTCCAAGTAATAAATTATAAATAAAGGATTGATTTTTACAGATTTCGTTTAACAAACTTACATCATACAAGTTACAAGCTATATAACACAAAGGTGCACGAGTCATAAGCAGTCTCTGCTCAGCGAGTATAGCTAAATTCAGTGATTACCTTAACAAAAACGCATCTCCAATATTCATATGCCAACAATTGAAGCGTTAATTTGGTCAGCACCCCCACAATAATCAAGCTCGACAAAAGTTCCCCCTCCTTCTCCCTTGGCTAGTCTTCCCGGATTGACAGCTATGCATTTCATGTGGTTTATCCCTTCATTTTCACTACTAAGCACCTGCGCATAGTGAATTAATTTCTAAATGTTCATAAAATAGTATCCAACACTCTTTTCCAGCAGCCCTGATCACCGGCTTATTTGATAGTTCGAGGAAAACGAAGTGTGTAGGCGAAGACAATCATTTACCTTGACAAAGTACTTGATGTCTGAAGGTAGGATAAGTACGTCCGGAATCGATGAGAGTTGAAGGGCTTCTGGAGCAAACGAAAAGTCCAAGGGAACACTTTCTGCTGGCGGGTAAAGTGGATAGAAGCTGACTCAAAAATTGAAGCACATTAGTTGTTTCTGATACTTTCTGAACCCAACACCAAGGAAAAAAAATCACAAGATATGTTGTATTACCTTTGTTGGTTAAGAATATGGTCTGCAAGTCTACTCAAGCGATCAATAGGTTTTCCATCTGCTACAGTTCGTGATATCTCCTCCCCACTAATTTGCTTGAGAATATCCACGGTGCAGCAACCAACCTTAACCTGAAAACCAATCCTAAATGAATTATTTCTCACTTGCTCCTCTCCAGACACAGCATCCAACTAAACCCTATGACTTAACTTTTTGCTTCTTTCGTTTAAAAGAAAATCAACAAGTGGCAAATAAAACCAACTAGAACTTCCTTCAACATACTGTGTACAACAGATGTAAGAGTAACATGAACATGGCTAGAACCAGAAGTCATTCAATCTGAAGTTTAAGGTTTCATTACAAAATATGCCTCTTGTGTGTCATCCAGATTTTTTATTTACACAAAATCCCAGACGTATAATGCAGAACTCAAGAAAGCAACAAGGGTAAGTAATAAAATGAGACCCGCCAATGTAATACCTCATTTGCCTCAAAGATTCCAGGATTACTGAGACTGACTATCTGAATAATAAAACAAAATAATTATGTAAGAATCACAGCCAAATTGTGCCAATGCTGAATGATATTCTTCTAGTTCAAGGAACAGTTCTGAAGATGAATTCTTAAATGCTTTAAAATCATTATACCTGAATTTTATCTAAAAAATTCATACCTGAGATTTGAGATCAGGAAGATTAATGTCCAATGCAGGCTACAAAAAACAAATGAGTGAAATCAAATTTTGGATCTATGATTAAACTAATACACTAACTAGTACAAAAATCATGATATCCCAATTGATTCAATTAATCATTACCTGAGGAAAAACAAAATCATGGTGAGCATCCCGTATAGATGGAATAAGAAGAACACGCGTAGCCGAACCCACACATTCTTCATAATCTTCCAACTGGAAACGGAAAGTGCACCGGAGTGGGAGTTAGGGAAGAGTAATGAGAAAATTCCAAAAACAAATCCCATCATTTAAGTTATTACCTTCCTCAGGATTTCAAAATGAAATATTTCATCAAAACTCCTGTCTACAGTTCCTTTCTTAACGTCTGGGTGTTCGGAGTCAACAAATGGTCCCAGCTGAGACAAAACCAGTTGTCAACATCATCGAGTTTACACCCTTACATGATCTAGCACATAGTCTCTAAGGCATAATAAAATAATAATGATAAAAATATGCAGATTGCAGTATAGGTGGTACTTACCAATACAAGCAACTGTGGCGGTCTTCTTTTTGCATATGCCAGCAGTTCTATAAGAGGCTCAAACAACAAATTGTCTGTTGTAGTAAAGGGGCCAGCTGCAATAATCTGTAAGCACCAAGAGCTCAGGTAAAATATAAAATACTAACAGAAATGCAGTATGTATAGAATTATACCAAAAATATTTGAGAAAGAGCCCATGATCTTTGAAAATCTGAAATATCTCAACTGTAACATAAAGAAATGGATACAAGATTGCATGCGTTGCATGAATGCCTTATAACCATTCCTTAACTAGCTAACTAAGATGTTAGGCAATGTCATTGTTAACAAATGAATCTTTGGTAAAACTGTAAAAGCAAAATTTCTAAATGTCCTGACAATTCATCAAAATGAAATCTAGTGCACAATATAGTTTTCGGAACTCATAAAAAAGGAGATGCATTGTGCATACCATTGATAACTCTCTCTGTTTACAAAGCAGATCAGTTGGCTGATTCTCCTTATCAATTGCTTGCTTCTTTGCAGGATTCAAATTCTCATCAGCAACAGAGATAGGTATAGAATCCACCAATTTAGATGCAACGAAGCAATGCCCACTAGGATTATGCCCTCCAATACCAACTACCTATCAAGATGAAATCTTCCTTTTATAACTTGTAAATCTGGTACCTTTCACACATTTAAAACCAGAATTTTAACCCATCACTTGCATTACTCACCTGGCCTGGAAAAATTGAATAATGGCTTAAACGTTGTAAGTCTAGGCGAACACACTCCCCTCCAGAATGCTCAATACTGTCAAGTTATTAGAGAACAGACCCATGTATGATAGATAAAATTGAAGAGATAAAATGTAGCAAATATATGATACGTAATGTCACCCTTAAACATAGTCAATGACTCAAATGATTTAACAAAACAATATCCACATTAATGCCCTAAATAAATAATGGATTACAAAATATTAAGAATGGTATCATAGCACTCCTCTCATTGACTCTGGTCATGTTGAATAGACACACAGGCACACTTCGTTTCACACGAATATTTGTTCCATGTTAATTAATAAATTCAACACACAGGCACATAGAAACATCAGTCTGATGAGACAACAGATACATACGTATTAATGGTATGTGGAGAACTTGTGACTATTACCTGCTCTGCAGCATGACAGACTTCTCGTTTAAACGGCCTTCTCCATCACAACAAATCATGCCAACAGCAAAAATGCTTCTCTGATAAATTATATTACTTTAAATTATTAGACAATTTACACTTATGCAAAGATTATTCAATGCAATTACAGACCAGAATTGATGCCCAAGTTAAAAATAAAACAGTATAACAATTTTGTTAGCCAAGACCAATAATTAAGTTTTGGTGCTTCAGAATGTCTGTATATAGTTATGACAAAAACATCATTTTGCCTTCAAATTTTTGTGTATGCACAGGAGAGAGAGAAAGAGCTGCATTATACTTACCTGTGAAGCGGTTGTAGGGTCTGTTGGTTCTTCATAGAGCCCAGAAGCTACAAATGCCCTTGTATGTTTTCTAATTCGGTTTTCTATTGCATTAAGCTAAATAACAATAATCAGATTTCGATAAACAAATGTAAAAGGGTAATGATCTAGGAGTCACACTGTATATCACATACCCTATCCTCTGTTCTATCATACATGAATCTGCAACCTGGTTTGGGTCCTGATCCGTGAATGACCAAAGAACATCTTTTACGTTGTGGAACTCTTCTAACAACATCATCTTCATCATTCTCAACATTCTCGTGATTAGATTCTTGTTTTCCATTCTCTACATCAGGGACAGTGTTGATGCTAAATTTCACTGCAAACCTATCTGTTCGCTTTGAAAAGGGTGTTACTAGTTTTGATTTTGACAGTTTTCCAGAAGATAAAACATTCTCATACATTAAAGATGTTGTATCAGGTGCAGGAGAAAAAAGATCTTGATGATGATCTATTGGAGTTCCAGGAGGATTGTCCTTTGTATCATCATCGTTATTTAAGATCCTGCATAAAAGGATTTCTCATTATAATAAATCATGGTTTAATAGCAATAGCACTTCTGAACTAACATCAAACAGTTTTGTCTGCCTTATTACATAACCATAGAGGATACAGGGATAAACAAACACCACAAGAACCAGAGTACTTGGTATTATATCCCAATATGCAAGTACTTTTATATCAAAGAAAAGGGGTAGACAAAAGAGCAAAGTGCAAATACAATTCCAAGGAAAAAGGGAAGGGGGTTGACAACAAATTGAAGTTGGTAAAGATGCAGTGACATGATCAGTTAATTTTGCAAGTACATTATGATGTGATCTATAAGGAGGCATATACAAACACCATTTATGTTATGCTTGGGAATAAGTTGGGAAGTAACAAAAGCACATTCAAAGAGCATCAATCATCAATGTGAATTTGTTAAAAAAACATCATGTTTTGTGATTATGCCTTAAAAAGTACATATGACTAAAAGTAAACAAATGGAGCTTTTGCGTTTAGTTGAGAATTTTACACTAAATTTTACCACAAACTTGCTTTTGAGATAAAATTTTCAAACACAAAACACTTCACTTCAAATTCAATAACAACCAATATCTATTTTACAAAATCAAGTTTGCAACCGCCCTCCCAAACACAAGTTAATGGAGTTAAATAATTATCTTCCTTATTCTGCGCAATTTTTTTTATTATATGCAGAAAAGACTTTGTTCATGGAGCTGGGAATTTCCTGTTTTGCAAATGGATAAAAATAAAACTTCCCCTAATTTAATTGTTAAGACTTTAGCCAGCCCAATAGATGCAATTCAAGCACAAAATGCAGAAGAACCATGGACATAAATACAAAAACCAAGTAGTATATGCTTACATTTCTACATCTCCAATAGAGTAAGTATGCAAGCCAGCTTCCTCTTGTTCCTTTATCACATCCTCTTTCTTCTGATTTTGTAGATGCAACAAAAAGCCATCAATTTCAGCATTTTGCACTGTTGGTTCGTTCAGCTGTCTGTCAAAAACCACCATCCAAATTCGAACTATAAATTATCTAGCAAACCAAAACACCTATCTCCAAACCAAACCATTCGAATCAACAGTTCCTCTTAAAAAAAATTAGAGAAATTCAAATTGATAGGAAAAAACAATATATTGGAGTTAGTGCGCATGGCTTAACACAGTTCTTTGAAACGTTTATTTCAAACTATAAATTATCTAGCATACCAAAACACCTATCTCCAAACCGAATCGTAATCGTTAAATCAACACTTCCTCTTATTAAAAAAAAAATAGAGAAATTCAAATTGAAAAGAAAAAAAATATATATCAGAGTTAGTGCGAGACATAACAGTTCTTTGAAAAGTTTATTTCATATTAAACAAATCACGCATTGCTGTCTCCGGAGCCTCCTTAGCAACGCAACGCGGATCACAGAGTATATATATTCTTCTAAACTAAAGAATTCACAAACTGCAAGGGAATAATACTTAATAAAAATGCGAAACGAAAACAGCAGAAGAAGACGCAAACCTATTGAGGTAATAAACTTCCCAGCTTGAGACGAGATCGGAAGGGTTAAGACTGTAGTTGATGCAGAAAGGGACACCTACACATTCTCGAAAGATTAACAGATAAACTAATGTGCAAAAATCGAGGGAAAAAGGAAGAACCACTCACATTTGCTGAGTACTTCTTCTTCGTCTTCGAGGTCGAACCCGCTTCTCTTGAATTCGGACTTGATTTCCTCTTCCATTGCTCTCTCTGTTTCTCTCTCTAGGGTTTCTCTCACTTGAGGTACCACCAAAAAATGGCGGGAATTTGCCGGTTGGGTATATGAAGGGGGGATTCTCTCTCCTGCGGCAAATATCTCCCGTCCTCCCCAGCTTTATTTTTAACCCTTGGATCAGAATTTGATCAGATTGGAATTGGATATTAAAAGTTGAAAAGTCATATCTTTTTCTTTTTTTTAAGAGGAAAAGTCAGATCAAAATAAATATTAATCGTTGATGATCTCTCCCTGAGAGGCAAATACTAATTAATATATATATATATATATATAAGTATTTTAAATTGTACATTAATAAATGTTTATTTTATATAATTCAAATTAAAATTTATAATAAATAATGTTTTTGAATTATATTTAAATTATATTATAATTAAAATTTAAAATAAATAAATATTTTTGAACATATAAATTATATTTTGTATTTACGATATATAATTTATATTGCGATATAAGATTATTTTTAATTATTGTCAAATTATTTTAAAAATTTATCAAAATTTATTTTAAAAATAAAAATAAAAAAATAAATTAAAAGAGATAAACAGTTAAAAATATATATATACAAATAAAGATAAAAAAATAGTTTCACATGATCGAGAAGAAATTTTTTTTGAGATAATTGTTAAATCAAATTAAATTTGAAATTAAAATTAAAAATATATTTGAAAAGAATAAAAAATTAAAAATAAAAATTAAATTAATTACTTTGATTTCTTTAGTCTTAATTAAATCCAAAAACAAGAAATTAATCATTTATTACTTGATTTATCACTTATTTGCTCGTTCAAAAGATAATGATTGATTGCATTAGTTATTAAATTAAAATCCCAATCCTTTGTATAGAACATATTTACACGGTGAATAAGATCGTTGCTTCAAAAGAAGTAAAATACAAGATAACTCTGTACAATGCTACCCTGCGTGTGTATCACTTCCACAAATCCTACGAAGCTGATCAATATTATATTAATATATTCCATGTATAGTGCACGTACATAAGTGCTTCTTGTTATTCGGTTTCACCCATCAACTTAACTGGGGAATCAATGATTGTATCAATAGTTTAGGAGAAGAACTGGTAGTTTTTGGCTGATAGGATGATGTTCCTCAGAGCACCAATTGGAGATAGTGTCATCAACAATACCCCAATAACAATGGAGATCTGAAATTTAAGGATGGAGAAGAAAATTAGTTAAAGCCTGAGCAATTTGTCAACTTGATGAGGAGCCTCTACTTAAATGACAATTAACATACCCAGTTGATTGTCCACGACAAGCCATATTTCTTGGGCCTTTTGAGCTTAAGCCATATGATACAGGGCAACTGCAAGTAGGATAAAATAAGACACGATTAAGCATGTACATTAATTGTATTGGTAATATATATGATCATTGATATTCTAAAAGTTAAGAAATAAAAAAATTATGTGTTCTACTTACAAAATATGTTGTTGGGGCAAACGCAAAGCCTCCAAGAAATCCAAGAAGAGAGCCAAAGAACGGGATGCATATGCCAATTAACATTGTCAATGCTACAAAAACAACATTAAAAAGATAACTACCAACCAATTGTCCAAGCCAGCGGTCTAGCCACTAAAAAGAAAGTGCCCATGAATAATAATCACATACCAACATATATAGTGCGAGTTGTTAGTCGGAGTGCAGTAGAAGGTGGAAAATTTAACGTCTTAACCATGTAGGTTTCGATCATATCGAACACTGGCATGGCGAATACCTAATGTTCACACAACAGTTACAAAATAATCATAAGGAGAACATTGGCTAGAACAAATAACAATAATCACTGAAATTGAAACTCACTTGATAGCCTCCAACAACATGGACAAAGACAAACAAGTTAGCAGCGGCAATGAGCCAAGCAGGGCGTTCTAGTGTGATGAGGATATTATCATCAACTGAGTTTCCAAACATGTAGTACCCAATGAAGGCTACAGGGAAGTAGCAGAATGCAACTCCTATGTATGCCAAAATAACTCCTCTCCACATGGGTTTCTTGGAGGGTGTTTCTGGGGTTGAAGGCATCGTTGCTTGAATTTCCAGAACCACATTGTGACCTGCGTAGGCAAATGCTACATCACCCAAGGCAGAGAAGAAGTTGAATACAGCATCCGCAGTGTTGGTGCCTCTGGAGCCATAATCCACATTTGGTGCAATCCCCTTTTTTATAGAAGCACACCAAGCGATGGTTGAATATCTGTTTAAATTAAACAATTAAGCCTCAGCATTAATGATTCATTAATCATATAAAATTAGATTAAATGAAAATGAGAAAGGCTAGCAACACACTCTGTTTAAGACATTCTTTACCATTGATTGAAATTTGTTAAAAATCACAACTGTATAGGTCATATTTCTTATTTAATCAACATCACTCATGATTTTGTAAATTTTATTAAATTTTAACTAATATGAGAGAATGTATTAGAAAGAATATGTTAGAAAAGAAATTATTGCATGATCTGAAATTACCATGGTCCCGAATAATATTATTCTCAACACATAATTAATTTTTATTAGTTCTTTATTGTAAATTGGAAAACTTAGTTACGTGTCACATGGAGATTAATTGAAACTAAAAACATATGGTGGTCACGGATCATATAATAATTTCTTGCTAGCAATGAATATAAAAACGAAGGTAGAGGAGGGGTTTAATTACGTCAAAGACATGGCAGCTGCACTAAAAGAGATAGCAGAGATGGAGTTGAAGTTGGGGCATTGCGCAAGAACGAAGTTCACAGAAGCGAAGATAATGATCCAATATGAAGTCTTAATATCTTTGCAATCGGCACAAAGGGTATCATGAACTTTCTTCAATGACTTGCCCCCAGTGACCATATAGACAATGCACGTGCCAACTTCCACAACAACCTGCTGGGGAACCACAATCCATAGACCCAGTTTGTCTCCAAAGGCATGCTGGCCCAACTCATGGTATCTATCGAATCTCTTCCCAGGCACCATTTCGTGCATCTCAACCATTTGCCACAGGGTGTAGAGGGTGATAACCCATGACAGGATAAGCACAGTAACGCCGGGACCCCTATTATTTTTCAATGAAAGGGATGATTAAAAACACAAATATGATGAATTAAAAACGGATGGAAGGTTAGGAAAAAAATTTATTGCATGGTGATCCCAGCCAATCTTTATGTGACACAAACATGTCACATAAAGATTGGTGGGACTAGGACTATATAATAATTTCTGGAAGGGTAGGAGCATGCATGTACCAGCCCATATGTGACATTGCAAAAGGAAGGCTGAGGACACCTGCACCAACCATGGCTGTGAGATTGTGGAAAGCTGAATACCACCATTTGGCATTTCGGGAAGCAGTGATTGGAAGCCAATCGTCGATTGCCTTCTGCTTGGCAGCAACATCACTGTTTTCCTCAGAGTGGCTCATTTTTCCTCAACCGGCCCCCTCGCGCGGTTTTTAATATTCCTTGGCCAATCACTTGAAATTATATATATGGCAAGGAGTAATGTGTCTTCGTGGGAAGGGGGGGTGGGGTGCTTAGGCGACGGAATCAGAACAGCGAAGACCGCCTTATACAAACTGAAAGGACACATGTAGAGTAGCTATAATTAGAAAAGCTATGAATGTAATGTCCGGTTTATTCGGCACTAAATAGTAAATACTTTCTTGGTGGATTCTCACTGTCGAACCACCATTATCGGTATCAAACGTGGGGTGCATTCATATTCTTTCGGGGGAAAGTTTGGTTTGAAATGACGTAAACTGACATGGTGAAGAAACGATGCAATCTACTTGCCATGGCTCAACGATAATGGTATCCCGGATTCCTGAGTGCTACTAAAAAAAAAGACACACACCATACTCTTGCACAATATACGATTGATATGTGGAAGTCAAATATCTTTTTGTAGGATTTGAATTTTTTTAAGATGAGAAAATACACGTTGGAGGAAAAAAAAAAATACACTAATAACTACTGATCACAAAATTAACGGTTGATAATTGTGATAAAATTAAAACATATATATATATAATAAATTTTAAAATTAATTATAACTGTTAATTTTTTAATTAATGCTTATTATTATATTTTATCCTCTTCTAAAGTGCACTCTCATCACTATAGAAAAACCAAAACCTTTTTTGATATGCAGAATTCGAATTTTTGTAGGAACTCTCGTATTTTTAACCAAAAATATACATATGGTGAAAAAGATTTGGTTTACAAAGAAAATTAATAATTGATATTACGTGCATATGCATAATAAATCATGCAAGAAATAGTGTTTAAAAAAATGCTATAAATTAGTAAAATAAGCTTCTTTATCAAATAACTCTATTTTTGTCAAATAAATTTTTAAGTTAGTGAAATAAATTAGAAACTAATTTATTTGTCTTCCCAAATATACTCATAGTCTCTATATCTTTTAATTTGATATGGTGAGTTTAAATTTAAAAATCAAATTTAGGTAATAGTTTTTAATATATATATATATAATCTCATTTCATTGTCAATCGTGTAATCTGAACATGTTACAGCTTGAAAAGAGTACAACATAGATTGCAAAAAATTGTAGTAAAAAGATCCAGAGTAAATTACATGTGTCTAACAAGAAAGCAAAACAAGCATCAACCGGCGTTGCAGGTCGAATTTGGATTGGCAGTTGTTATTCTACTATACGTTAAACACTGCAGATATCATTACCTGTGTGCATATTTTGCAGTAACTTTTACAAACTTTTCATTACAAGCTAAGTAATAATCACCAAATTGATCACAACCGTTAGGCAACTAAGGAACTCAAACGCTTGTAACTCCTGTTTGACTTTGCGCAGCTATCTGAATCTTCAACAGCCGGGTCTTGTGCTCCAAAAGAAAAATACCCATTCATCAACTTCTTATTGAAGGAACACTGTTTGTAGTTCAATAGAAGTGTGCCGTCATCTATTGATCGATTAGAGCAAGAGGGTCCCATTATATCAGCACCCTTTTGTTTCTTGATGGAAGAAAGAGTAGCCACAGATAATTCTTGAAAAGGACTAGGAGTTGAAGGAGCAGGATGTGGCTTTAGCTGAATCACACCTTGCATTAGGCCTGCAGTGAATTTCACTTTGGAGGATGGACTTGGAAGAGAAGTCCTCATAGATTGTGTTCTTTTGTTGTTTGGAAGAGAGCATGGCTGTGAGTATCTTTGCCGCAATGGGATTGGAAACTCTTCCAAGTTTCTACTTGAACTGAAAGGATCAACAGAATCATCATCTTCAATTTCTGAGGCAGCTGCTTTTGTCTCTCTTCTAGGCCACGGGAGACGAAACTTTGAGCGTCTTACAGCATAATTGACAGAACTAGACTTCTTGTTACGTGGGGAATTGGCTGAGTCAGAATTGCTTAGTTCGTTTGAGCAGGAATATGATTCCACACTCGCTTGATCATAATTGGCATCTGATGAATTCTCAATGCCCGTGTACAGGAATATCTCTGCATCTGGTATTCTAAATGAAGTCCCAGGACTGCCTCCAATGACATGAGCTTTATGATGAGTGCAAAGGGTATTTCCTGTGACAGCATCCTGACGGTTAGAGATCCCTCCAGCAGAAATCATCCTCTTGATTAAAATATCAGAAGATGCTGACCGTGATCTTTGTTTTAAAAGATCCAAAGGGGTCATCCCATCAACATCACAAATGTTCAAATCAATTGATGGCACAGACATCAACAATTCCACTAGCTCACATTGAATATTATCAATCACGGATACATGGAGAGCCGTTCTTCCATCATTGTTCTTAACATTGATAATGTCCTGTAAGGTCACAATCTTTTCCCTTACCAATTGCTTCATGAGCTCAGTATGCTTGTCCATTCTACGGAAACCAGGACTTCTGAAACCAGCCACAGCCATATGAAGAAAAGTATCTCCATAGTGATTGGTTAACAATGCCAGTGAGGGGGATGAAAGAATCAGAATCTCCACCACAGGTAAGTGACCCCCGTAAGAAGCTCCATGTAAGGCTGTGTTCCCTTGATCATCTGTCAAGTTTACAACATCAAATGATGCAAGTAGATTTCTCACCACCTGCATCATTAAAATGACCAACATAAGGGACCGTGAAAATGCAGGACGTACGCCAGTTTGGACATATTGAACTTCTGCAGAATTAACTATGATGCACAGATACATGATACGAATTTGATACTGCAAAACAGTTATTCGAAAAATATATAGACTTATGATACATGTATGATAGATATTTAGATACATATAAAAATTCATAAAATATTATAAATATATATTTGCATCTTGGCAAATCCAAACTAAGAATAAACTTCTTGAACATTACTGAAAACAAAATAAAAATTATAAATCATTTTCATCATAAATCACTTTTTATTATCTACAAATAGGAATAATATCAACCACATTCTTTTTCTTGAGATCATCCATAAAGAGAACAATTTTCATTTTTTAATTTATTAAGGAACAATATTTCTGTTTCCATATTGTACATGCTTTTATATATGTACTTTATATAGTTATATTAGATTTTCAACTTTTTTTTTAAAGATGTATGGATATCTCACATATATGTATCCATTAAGTATCTAAAAATATCAGTATCAGATACGTATTGGATACGAATAGATGAAGCAAATGAAAGTACCCGTACTTCATAAAGGATTCACAATTTAACAATTAACACTATAACCGATTTTGTGCCTGCAGTCAGGTGCCAAAGGGAATGCCAATCAGCATAAAGCAAAAGGGCAAAATGTAGGATCATAGTAACGTAATTCTCCCAACAATCCAGCGTGCCGCGTACCGCATTTCGGGTTCCCCTTAAAGCAAGTATTGTGATAATAACTTAAAAAGTGATGAACTGCGTACCTACATGAACCACAAACCTGCACCCGTACCACGTACCTAGTAACTATGTGCAGGATGGAATGAATTCACCCAAATGTGAATGGTATTGTGTGAGCAGTATGCTTCATATCTTATAAATTTATAGTTCTATTCATTCAAATCATGGATGGACTGATAGTATTAAATTATATGCAAGCAAGGTGATAAAAGTGAAGTAACTAACAAACAGCCTCACCTCAACCTGTCCTCTGCCAGCTGCAGTATGCAAGACAGTGCATCCTTGAGCATCTCTAAACCCCAAAACGCCAGAAGCGTCTCCAACAAGCTGTTTCAGCATCTCCCAGTTCCCTCCTCTGGCGGCAGCATGAACCGCCCTATTCATCATATCCCTCCCGTAAGCCTCGTCCATTTCCTTTCCACCGCTCGGCGAGAGAGCAGAACGAAGCAGAAACTCGAACACCTCAGAATTGTTGCTCCTCGCCGCAGCGTAGAGTATGTCAGTGACTCCATACTCTCCTTCTCCAAACACGAGCGCAGGGCACCTCCCCAACAGTTCCCGAGCGAAGTCCACGTCACCGGCCGAGGCAGCGGTGTAGAGAAGCCACCCGCCGTAGCCGGCGCGGATGAGAGAGTTTTGTCCTCCTCTTGTTTCGCACTCCGACATGAGCTTCCCGGCAACCTGCGAGCGGCATTTGGCGACGTCCTCGAAGTGCGCCTCGTCGTCCCACACGGTTTCGAGGCGCCGAATTCTGCGGAGGGAAGTGAGCTTGATGAGGAGGTTGGTGTCGAGGTGGAGAAGCTCCACCACCAGATCGTAGTGGCCGTTCGCGGCGGCGCAATCGATGGGAGACGCGTACCACCACTGCTCTCCCGTGCTCTCCCACCGAAGAGGCAAGTACGAGGGAGGCATTGCAAATTTGCAGTAGCACCCTCCGATACAAAACAAACAAGTCGCGTTTTAGATGCTGATTCCAAGTTTTTGCTTATTTGTGTTTCTAATGGTGTGTGAAAAGTCTTGGTGTGAGATTGATCGATAGTGAGTGAAGTAAGTGTGCGAAAAGGTCGGTGGGGATACCACAATTAATTGCCAACATGAGCCTAATAACTACCGTTCACTGCGGAAGTTGATGGCAAAATGTTAAAAGAAACACAGTGAAAACACATGTCACAGATAACAAAATGTTAAAAGAAACACTGAAAAATGTCACACACCGTCGATGATATTAGACGACCAGGGATCTGTATCTTAAAGTTTCGGAACTATTATTGACTAATCTCTAGATAACAGATAATGAAATGTTATTAATTTTTTTGGTAAATTAAAAACTTGAATAAGTATTATATAAAAATAAAATTGTCTAACTTATTTCAAGTAAGAATAAGATTAAACAATTACATCAAAGTAATTAATGTAATTTTTATATATTTAAAGATAGTTGATATAATATAAAAAATTACACCAATTATTTTTAATAGAGTTGTTTAATTTTATTTTTATTTAGAATAATTAGACAACTCTTATAAAAATTAATCGAAAACTATAACCACGTGATAGTCCTAAACCCCCCATTAATTTCTGGTCTCTTTGCGACGGAAACTTGTGTCAATGGTGGATAAAAAAGTTGAAAAGGGAGCATAGAAAGATTAAGATTCTCTGGCCCGTGAGCATATGGCCAAAGGGCATTTATTTAATTATCATTATCTGACCCCAGTTACGGACAGGTAACATTTAACTATTCGTGTGTGTGTCTACCCAAAATAAAAATCTTGCGTGCAGACTCTCTGTGTGTATACGTACAGATAATTAAAAATTTAAATAATGTTAAAGTAATTTTAGCTTGGATTAGCATGAACAAATAGTTATTTAGTTAATGTATCTTGAACTTTTGATTAGTTGTAGGTATTTGCGTAAGCAAGGATTGCTCTGAAAAGTTGTTTCATTTACTTTAGGAAATTTCAAGATTGTGTCACACTTGTAACAGCAGATTTGGTACAACATTTAATTGGGTGCACATGATTTTGATTTGCATTATTTGCGCTGCAAAGAATAAAGATTATTGCAATGCGGAAAGCAGAAAGCTATAAACTTCTGTGAGCATAAGGTTTGCTAAACAGGAATACAGACGTCAGTCAGCTAAGATTGGGACAAACCGTAGGCTAACACTACGGCCATGTACACGTCTTTTGCACCAAGTAAATGCTGACAACTATGACTTAAAAGAGAGAGAGAGAGAGAGAAGGAACAAAGAAGGAGGTTTCCATATCACTGTTTGACTTTTGTTGATTGAGAAAAGTGCTAACTTTCATAACATTCTTATTTCTCTTTCTATTTTTGGGATGTTTAGATTTTTCAAAATTTCTCATACGCAAAACGGAAATGCTATTCCCGATTAAGATATAAATTTTTCAAATAATAATTAAGGTGAAGTTTAGAAAGGAATAATGAATCTCTTTATGATAAATAGATGAGTAAAATATATTTTGAATTTTGTTTTTAGTCCTTTAAAAAAATTATTTCCCTTTTGTCTTTTATTTATGAAAATATATCAAGTGTAATTTTTATTTTTATAAATGGAAGATTAAAAGAAGACATTTTTAATGGAGTATAAGGCTACGCGCCTGCAGCTGATATATTTCTAAAAATGATAAATTGAAATGAAATGATATTTTATTAAGAAACTAAAAGCGAACTCGTGTATATTAAAGAGACTAAAAACATATTTAATTTTAAATATGTTTATTTTGTAATATTGTGATTATAGGTAGTTCCTCCATCTACGGGTATAATTTTTGGTTTTTTCATGTCGTGAAAAGTTGAACAGCGGAAATAGATGATAAATATTTAATAAAATTGAACAAATCATGTAATAACAAGGCAAGTCTAACAACACGATGCTTTACTTGTACATGTCAATGCACTTTCACTTCACACGTATAATTAATGAGAAACCGCAAAAAATATGAATTAAAATATGTATATTTTTATTTCACTATTAGAAAATAAAATAAAATTTCTATAAATATATAAATAACATATTGGAATATGCAAAGCGACTTTCTTCATCTTCTTAATGGTATAAATGGGATTGATGTGGCAAAAAGCAATAATAATAATTTCACCCGTTTACATTATGCACAATTTATAGTTCTTTATGGATATGAGTGACCCTAACTTTTTTTTTCCTAATGACCTATGCAGTATGTACATTGTAGAAAGTGTAGAAGACATCCTACGAAGGACTACATAAATTAGAGTCACGGTCAGTTTGATTCAGATTTTAAAAAATTAATTAAAACAAATTATTTTAATCGCACTCAGTTTTCTAAATTATATCTTTCTTTTTTTTTGCCAAATACAAATCATTAATTCATCAAGAACAAGTTGGTTTAGTTTGATACATCAAATTTAATATATGTTTTCATTTTTACATTTTACAGGACAATTTTGGATTGATTGATTTAGATAATCATCCACTTTAACCAAAATGGTAAATATATTGTATATATAAGTATAAATAAAACAAAAAAGGAAAAGATATTCGAGTTGATTAATTCAAATAACCATCATTTTTACTTGAAACGAAATCATATTGCAAAAAGAGAGAGGATTTAGGTTACTTGATTCGAGTAAGATTCCAAATTTGAAATCAATAAATACCTAAACCAAAGGTGGTCGGTTTCACTGATTTAATTTGACTTGAATCTAAACATTTTTTTTGTTATAGGTGAAAGCAAATGAATCTAAGTGTCTGGTTGATTCAAACAAGGAGAGGGAAGCAGAATGATTTTAATGGAAGGAAAGGGAAGGAAGGAGAGGAATTTTGATTACATAATCTGTTTGGTTAAGAGAAAAGAAGGAGAGCGGAGGGATTTTTAAAATTAATTTACCTTTGTAACATTATAATTTTGAATTTCAAAATATAAGTAAGAGATATTTTAATAATTATACTTAACATATTTTAAATTCCCTTCCCTCCCCTCCAA
Source organism: Spatholobus suberectus (assembly GCA_004329165.1). Taxonomy (NCBI): domain Eukaryota; kingdom Viridiplantae; phylum Streptophyta; class Magnoliopsida; order Fabales; family Fabaceae; genus Spatholobus; species Spatholobus suberectus. The sequence continues at coordinate 55,205,162 of CM014737.1, read as the reverse complement.
ATTCCCCTAATATGGGAGCAAAAATTGAATGAGGAGGGATTCCCTGCCCCTCCTTAAAATTGAAGTAAACAACAAAAGTTTATAAAAATTTCTCCTCTCTCCTCCATTCTTCTCAACCAAACACTATGTTACTTAATTGGTTTTATTAGAATTTTCAGATTTTATGTTCTTGCTCCAGGACACCGGATGCCCCTAATTAACCTCAATCAAGTAAAAAAAAATATTACTAATTTTAAAAAAGAATAAATATTAAGTCAATATTAATTAATTTAAGACTTATAAACTCATTTAAGGAGCCAAAATGCCTCTAAAATTTATTTTTCTGTTGGCAAGATTCAAACTTGAAATATTATCATTTAAGGAAACCAAATTTTTACCCCTAATTAAACTTATAATTATAGATATAAAACCATTGGTTTGTACATGAATTTATAAAATATTAATATTTCTACTGCTGCACAATTGTACAAATTTGAAAAATAATTTCAATTAACAATATAAATGTAATAAAGATGAAAATTATTGATCAAACATTAACTACTTTCAGGCAAATCGGAATCAAATACTTGTGGCTGGCTCACAAATATGTACGTACATTATTTATTTGTGGAGATACTTCTTGTCTGAAGAAATTTTGGTTCTATTTAGATAAACTTCTAGATAAGTATCTGTAGGAGTAGGAGAAGATAAAAAGGTGAAATGATTAAACTCTTTCCATAACCTAAAATAAACTTATGTACTTAATTTTTATGAAAGCTTTTGTTTAACTTCTTTAAATATATATGTTGATTTTAACTTATAGAAAAAACTTAATTTATTTTATCTTTTTATTTTCTTCTTTTATAATTATTTATTAAAAAATTCATCCAAACAGCACCTTGTACCTTGAGGGGAGGCTGCCATCTCTTTGTAGTTTGGGGTGGCCTAACTATTGGGGTAGATCCATAACATTGCCTACCTTTTTTTTTGGATAAAAATTGCCTACTTTCTTTACCTATTACAAGAGGGAAACATATCAAGACAGAGAGGCTGATTATTTTGACGAAAATGGAAGAGCACACCATGAGACAGTAGAATGTGACCAGCTTACGATTTTTGCCTTCGTTATTTGAACTTCTAGATAGATGGAAATGGAAGAAGTGAAGAACCACGTGGTTTATCTCTTCACATGACTCACCAAAAAAAAAATCTCTCTACATGAGGAGATTTTTCCTGTACGTGATGTAAAGTATTTTTAATAATATTATTTAATTTAACAGAAGTATCATATATATTTATATTGAAATTAACATTAAAGTCTTTATTTAACTTCTCTACAACATTAAAAATACGCTAATCAAGGGGGCTTTTCATTATGCTTGGACTACAAGAACCATGTTTGTGAAACTGATTTTGAAGTGGCCACAATGCTGATAGGCTTATGTAAACTTTCATGCCCTTATATGCATCCTTATCATCATTTACAGGTGAGCTTGCAGCATGTCCTTAGCGATAAAATTCATTTTATTATCATAAATGTTAATTATCATCATGCATATATTGTTTTTTTTTTAAATAATTAAAGACACCAACATAGTTATTGTCATAAATGTTAATCACCATCTTGCATATAGTGTTTATAAATCGAACATTTTTAACAATTCCTTCTATTTCAACGCGAATAAGTTTTTTTTAAAAACTAAAATCAATAAACTACTGCTTAAGATTAATAATGTCTCAATAAAAATAAATAAATAAATTCTATTATTAATTAAAAAATATTAAATAAAATTATTTATAATGATTTAGTAAATAATTTTATATCTTAAAAAACCTAAAAAGTTAAACTTTAAATAAAATTATAATAATTTTAACAAATTAATTTAATTAGTTTCTAAAAATCATCTTAAAAATTATCTTTATAGTGCATTTGGTAGAAAATAATTTTTTCATATCCAATAATCATGATTCCTGAAAATCATGAATCTCATGAATCATGATTTTTAGGAATTATTAAAATTTGTTTAGTTGGTCATAAATATTTTTGAGAATATTTATATTTGTTACTTGGGAATTAAAGATTTTTACGTTTAGTTTAATAGAACTTTTCTAGAAAATTTAATTATTTATCACATTAAATGAGTTAATAAATGTAACATAATATTTTTATGAGAAAGCAAGACATGCACTAACAATGTAAAGTAGTTTTATACTGTCATCCAATTACAAATCACTATTTATTGTAAGTGTGTTGACTTTTATAATAAATATTTTAAAAGTCATATGAATGGTGATTTCTGATTGGTTCACAATATAAAACTTTTTACACTGATAGTGCATAACCTAGGGGCGTAATTGACTCGAGTTGGGTCGAGTTTAGGCATGTTTAAGACCTAACCCAATTAAAAATAGTCAAGTCAAGTCGGGTTTGCATTTTTTTCAAAGCGACCCGACCCAACCTTTATTTGGGTCAGGTCATAGGGTTGACCAATTAAAATATTAATGTAATTTTTATATTTGAAAAATTCAAAAAAATAAAAATAAAAATAAAATATTTAATTAGTTGAACTCATTCAACACGTTCAATTTAAAATACAAGTCTAACTATACAAATTTAACACACAAGAAAAATACAATACAAGTGAATATTATAATATTTTTATTAAAAAATAATAGATCGGGTTGAGAATACATCAACCTGTGTCCCAACCCAATCTGCATCACGTCAACAAAAAATAAGCCCGACCTAACCCAATGACCTGACCCAATCCGCTAAAATGTAGTTGGGTTGGGTCGGGTTTGCAGGTCGATCACGACCCGCTTACACCCCTAGTATGACCATTAAACTCTATTTTTATTGCAGTAAAACTTGTCTCCTAACTCCAAAAAGTTAAATTCCCACCTTTTTTGTGAATAATTTCGTGAGAAACATAGATAAAAAAAATTATCGGGATACAATATTTTCTGGAAATATTATTTTTTAAATAATAAACCAAACATAAAAAACAAACATTTTAATTTTAAATTTTTGAAAAACTAAAAACTTTTTAGTGTACCAAAGGCCCCTTAAATATAAATTGATTGTATGAATAATATAACTATAAAAATAAATAAATAAATAATTTAAAGAAACACAAATCTTGTCCTGTTTTTCACCTGAGCTGTTCAAAGTATCTCTGTTAGCATTAGGCATGTGTTAGACGTTCAATGTATCTAGGTTTTCAAGGATTATAAATTGCTGAAAAATGTAGCTTCAAACAGCCACTGACAATTAAATGCAAGAAAAACTAGTTACATCACTTACATGGTTGTAATAAGTAGGAATGAAAAAGGAAAATAAATAAATAATTATGTATTGATTGTATTCTGGCATTCGCTTATACACGTGAACGCAAACATTTATTATTTATAGTGTCTCCAAGGGTGTCTCGCCGTAGCTGACTTGTCCTTAGCGGTTTGGTTTCAAGATGAGTGAACTGAAAAGAGCTGTATTCATAACTGATATTAACTCATTGTGTCGATCCCAAATCAATTGCGATGGGTTGAATTTTAAAAATTAATTTTGGTGTACTTTTTATTTGAGTTTAGGTTATATATTCATTTTTGAGTTCTCCTAATTTAGTGTCATACAATATTTTTAAATTTTTTATTTTTTGATAATAAATTAATAATTTTTTACATTATATGTTAAAATGTTTTTAAAATAATTATCATAAAATTAAGTTTATTTAACTTTAAAATAGGTTTAGTTTATTTTTAGTCCTTAAAATATATATTTTTTATTTTAGTCCTCAATTAAAATTTATTTGTTTTCAGTTCTTAAAAATTTATAAAGCCATACAATTTTAGTCTCTTTATCATTTGCTTTTAATACTTAAAAAATTACAAAATTATATGCTGTGGTATTGCATATTTTTTATGAACTAAAAATGAATAAAATCAAAATAAAAGTTTAAATATATTTTTAGTCCCTAAAAAATAAATGAGTTGATTTTAGTCCTTATAAATTTATTTTTTTGGTTTTTATCCCAAAAAACTAAAATCATTGTTTTTTGTCCTTACTATTATGTGACACTTGTTAATTATTTATGTGTTTAATAGAGGTCAAATGACCATCACAAGTGATACTCACTAGTATTTGTAGTACAATGATAGCATGTAATACCTTTAATATTTTCTCTAGATCCCTAAAATAAATGTTATTTATCTATTTTAAAATGAATGTTAGGGACCAAAAATTGTTATTTCAAATTTTAGAGTAATAAAAATCAAAGAAAAAATATTTTACAAGGACCAAAATTAAAATTCACTCATTTTATAGGAACAAAAAACAGTGATTTCAAATTTTAGAGGATAAAAAACAAAGAAAAAAATTTACAAGGACCAAAATCAAAATTCGCTCATTTTATAAGGACTAAAAATATATTTAAGCGTAAAATAAATATTAATTTAAAAACATCATATGACTAGGGATCAAAATCTTAGTAAATTTTTAAAATATTAGACTTGAAATTTTAAACTTGTACATTGGTCAAAGTATAATCCGATTAAAAATTGATCATATGTTGAAATGTGATTAGATGCAGATCATACTCCATATATTTAATCCTAATAAAATATTTACTTAGGTTCAGGTTGTGTTAAATTCATGCAAACTTACCAACATTAAAGTAGTTTGAGTGAAACTAGGTTTGAATCTCTTAAGGTCTATTTGGTAGGAAGGAAAAAAATAGATAAGAAATAGGGTGAAGGAAAATAGGAAAGGTGAATGGAAATAGGTAAAAAATAGAATAAAAATAAAAGTGTTTGGTTTAAGAGAGATACAAAAGAAATAGGAAAGAGATAAATCGGTGAATGAAAATAGGTGAAAAGTAGAGTGAAAATAACTACTAGGCCCCACACTTTTTTATTTCTCCTCTCTCTCATTTTTCTTCTATCAAATACACTGACTTTTTTATTTTCTACCTATTTCTTTTAACTCTACCTTATTTCTCCTTCACTAAACAAAGGGTTAAATAAGGTCTCGTGTTCAAGTCTAGACGAAAAAAATGTGGTTGAGAGAGAACACCCTATTAAAAGTGGTCAATCAAGTTCTCCGACGAAAATTAGTTATCGGCAATGCCGGTAGATAATTTACACCAATGACATGGTAAAAAAAAAAATCATGCAAACTTCTCTAGTGAACACCTCTATTTCATATTGTTTACCTAAATTCTAATTTCATTCTAGTCTATCTTTAAACTATACTCTAATTATATCTAACCTTTTCTATTAAGTCGGAGTTAAATTATTTACAAAAACAAATTTTACTTTGTTATTTAGGTTAAATTACAGTTATTTATTAATTTCACTTTTGTAATCTATTTTCCAAACATTAAAATATAAAATTCTAATTTCAATAAAAAATAAAACAACTTTCTTATGTTTTAAAGTGTAAATTATAAAAATAAAACAAATGAATCAATGAGATTTAACCCCAACGAAAGGTTAAGATGTGTATTTTATTAATAATTTAAATCCAATTTAATATAAGGAATCTATTATATAACAATTGAAAATAATCTAAAAAAAGAAAGCTTTACGTGTCAACCTCTGGAGCAATTCACATGAAATCTCATCCTAGTTGGTAACACCAGAGCATCTTTCTCTTTTTTTTTCCTTATGTCTCAACCTCATATTTATTTTCATACAAATCAATTTATGGGTAATTATGACACAATTTATAAACAACTAAGACATGAAGTATTAGATAATCAAAATAAATGTTATATACGATAAAAATGGTAACTGCACTACATTGCTATAAATATAAATCAAGTTTTTTTTAAGGAAACAACTCAAAATAAACTTGATATCTAAATAATTTAAAATATATATATATATAAGTTAAAAAATTATTAAATCAAATCAAGATAGAAATAAAAGGAAACACTAAATATATTTAATTTTTTGATTAATTTTTATTTTTGGATGATTTTTCATTTTTAAATAATTATTGAATTATTATTCTCATTCAACTCAATATGTTATTTGAATTATCCCCTTCATATTGAAAATAGAAATAAAAATTTAAATATTCCCATGTTTCTTTTCCAGTAATTATTAAATTGCAAAATTCATGGAAAGGTTAAAAATTATTAAATCAAATATAAATAAAAGAAACTCCCCCCCCCCCCCCCCTCCAAAAAAAAAGGAAACACTAAATCAAAAACAATATATATATATATATATATATATATATATATATATTTAAAAATATTAAATCAAGTCAAAATAGAAATAAAAGGAAACACTAAATATATTGAATTTTCTAATTAATTTTTTTTAGATGAGTTTTCATTTTTAAATAATTATTGAATTATTATCCACATTAAACTCAACACGTTATTTAAATTATCTCCTTCAAACTGAAAAGAGAAATAAAAACTGAATTATCCCCATGGTTCTTTTTAAATTATTATTGAATTGCAAAATTCATGCAAATGTTAAAAATTATTAAATCATATAGAAATAAAAGGAAATGTGCTAACCTACCAAAAAAAGAAAAAGAAACACTAAATCAAATGAAATATACAATAATATATATATATATATATATATATATATATATATATATATATATATAAGTGAAAAATTTTATTGAATCAAATCAAAATAGAAATAAAAGGAAACACTAAATAAGAAACAAACATACAAATCATTAAAATGCAATAGAAAATACTAAATAAAAGGAAACGTTTATTGAAAAAGAAAGGTTAAATCAAATGTATTATACTGACACATATATAAAATCGACAATTTTAATATTTAAACATGAGTAGTATTAAAATAGATATGAGTTTAAAATGTGAGCACAATTTTAAAATTTAAATGTGAGCAGTTTTAAAATCAAAACGAGTTTTAAAATTAGCAAATATCTAAAATCTAATTGTGTGATAAACACAATATTTATCAAACAATTAGTTTAACATTTAATTTCATCAACCTATATATTGAAATCATGATATGTGTGATAGATTAATTGCCATTAAATTTCAAAATAAAATAACACCTCTACAATTATTTTATAATAATCTACAAAAGGAAAGCTCCACATGCAAGCAATTTCAAAATCAATTAGGAATCAAATTTTTAAGGAAACAATTTAGAATAAACTTGATATCTGATTACACTTGAAATTACATATTAATTAAAGATATAATTACGTTACAAATATTTTTTTATTTTATATCAATCGAAATCAAAATAATAACCAAACGCTAATTCTCCATACATCACATTGGTCTACAAATTAACTAATTTAATACAAGAGATGTCACGTGGTTATAATATAAAAATGTTTGTATTTCAAAATTAAATATTATATTTATAATATAAAAATAGATAGAATTGACTAGATTTAGGAAATAATGTTTTGAAAAATATAAATATAAATAAAAGTGAGAATATTTAATACAAAAATCGTAAACCCTAATATTTTAAAATATAAAAGTGGATATATAAAACAAAAAATAAACAAAAATTTCAAGCAATTAAACAATTATTTTTTTTAAGAATATTAAATTTTGCTAACCTTATTTATTAAATTTAAATACTTTATAAAGTAAATTAAGTTTGTAGAATCTATTATCTATTATATATTACAAAGGAAGATTTTATAATATGGAAAGATGCTATGTGGCAACACCGTATTTATTTTTTTCCCACTTAAATTTCATAATTTTTTTATTTTTGATTTTTGATTCATATAAATATATTATTATATTTGATTATAGTAATTAAGACATTTATAATTAAGGCTGTTATTAGGTTAATAAGTATATATTCTACTTAAATTATCAATTAAATAATTAAATCTTAAATTGATATTTGTTTTATATAACAAAAAAATCAATTTTACAAACTTTATTGAATATTATTTATAATCACAGTAATTATGATAATATTTTTTAATTTGAATTTGAATTAATAAAGGTAATTACAACTAATATATTGAGGATTCTTTCTATTTTTATTTTATTAGTGTTTTTCTCTATGTTTATATGTCAAAAAATCAAAATTGAAGATCTTCCATATGTCCATATTCTTCAATTTCTTCCTTTGATATGCTTAAGGCATGACACCAAAAAGGATAAACTCTCAGTCCATTCTGTTGACATTATAAATTGATGTTTTTATTATTCTCTCATTCCACCTAATTTATGAAATTCTTTCTTCTTAGTATAGGACATGTTTTGCTAACTCTAACGAGAAAAGATAAAAAACGAGTCTATGTTTTTATTCTCAAAATTTTTTATCATTTTTTTGTTTTCAACTTTTTGTGGTAATCTTTCACTTCTTTGACTGCATTCTTAAGCCATTTTAAAATTTATGTGTTTCATAAAATTCTTCATAGTTTGTGTTTAATACATACTTTTTGTTAATGATGAAAAAGATAAGCAATTAATTTTATTGTTCTTCATTTTTTCTTTTTTTCTTCAACTTTTGTGGTGATCTCGCACTTTTTTTATTGCATTCTTAAACAATATTAAAATTTACGTATTTCATCTCCAATTGGTATAAAATGGATTTGATTATTACAATCTTGCTTCTGCACTGTATTTGTTTTTGTAACTCTTGCTTATTATATTTTTTATGACATTATCTCATTTACGCTCTACATCTGTTGTTGTAATGGATAAGAATATAAAGAGTTGTTCGACTTTTTCCTTCAAATAATGATCAAAGCAAGATTCAGATTTCATATTTGTTATGTAGAATTTTATATATAGATATGTTATTAAAAAATAGAAAATAAAATTTTCATAATTTAACTTATCATCAAATTAATTTATTTGTAAGTGAACATTTTTTAGTGTTAATATTATTCATGTTAAAATATAATTTAAAATATAATTAAATAATTAAAAAAAATGTACTATGAATCAAAATATTATATGATAATAAAAGTATCATATTTGCTCTATAGAATTACGATCTACATAAAAAAATAATCATGGTAGAAATGGGTAAAAATTTATGCAAAGTATTAAAATAATATTTTGAATAAATTATAGTAAAAATAAAAAATATAATTTAAAAGTTTATGAAAAGTAAAAAAATTATAAAATGATAGAGTATAATATTGAATTAAATCTATAATATATATGAAGAAGTAATTTTAAACAATATTTATTATAGTAATATAAATATAAATTTTTTGTTACTATAACGCAAATATTTATCCTATAATTGTCGCATTGATTTCAATAGTTTATGAGATTAAAATCATTTGTGATTCTTTTTGCTTTTATATAAGAAAACACCATTTGAGTTTCCTTTGACATTTATACACCAAATTTATGCTTTTATATTCTAAATTTTTGTTTGGAATTTTCCTACTTTTATATACCACCAAATCAAAATCAATTAACATAATTAGTGTAATTACTATTAGATATGAAATAGTACATAAATAAAGTCATGCCAGTAACTTTTTAAATTCTTATCTTTCTAATTATTATTGCATTAGTTTCATGGGCTTAATTATATGAGATACAAATCATTTGAAATCTTTTTTCCTTTAATATATTAAAATTTATGCTTTTATGTATTAAAATATTGGTTGGGATTCTTTCTACTTTTATATACTAACAAAATAGAATTGAATAATATAAGTAATGTGATTAGTAATAAATGAGAAACAATGCACAAATAAAATCAACTAAACAATGTTTCAAACTCTAATATTTTATATTATTATTGCATTGATTTCAATTGGTTCACATGAGATTCAAACCATTTGAAATTCTTTCTAATTTTATATACCTAATATGCCTAACATCTTGAATACCTAACATCGATTTCATAAATTAAAAATAACAAAAAAAATTGAAAAGAATACCTAATATTTTTCAATTTTTATTGCTTATAGTAAAATTTAAATTAAGTTAAATAATACAAATATATAAAATTTAACATTAAAGTATAACTAATTCATTTAAATATATAATTTGATAATACATTATTATATATATAACATTAATAATTTATATATCATTGAAGATTATATTCACGCCAAAATATTACATAATACAATTAAACTTTGAATTAGTCTAAATTTTTTGAAATGTTATCCATAATAAATTATTACTATAAATAGAAGACAAAGCATAAAGACATTAATTTATATAAGTATTTAAATATGTGTTAAAATTTCCACATACTAACAAAAAAATTGCTAGAGTTAAAAAATTATGAAAAATAAATTTCTAAAAACATAATATTATAAAAAAGATTGAAGCTTATTTATTTAAAAAGCACTATACAAGCTATTTTATTGTAGAAAAATTAGGGGTCAAACAATTATTATTAGCCGAAACAAAATAGGAGTAGTGAAATTATTTTTTAAGCATTATTTTATTTTTATTCATCATTAATTCTCTTATTATAATCTATAAGTCTAAATATCTGTAAATCTATTTTATTTTTTTTCAAATAGAATTGTTTAAGTAAAAACACAATTAAGATCGAGGCTACGACAACTTAATCACACCTCACAATGAAATAGTCTTTTCTCAATGTCAAGTCATAGATTAAGAAACAAGAAAAGTTTTTTCGTTTGTTCTTCCAAACCCTCCATTATTGCCCTTATAGAGCCAATTTTCATATTTCTCTTCTTTAACTTTTAATTTTATGCAAATATTGTTAATGATTAATAAATAATTAAAAATGAAGTAGACTCTAACCATTAAAAAAGAAGAAGGTATTTTCATGTTAGTGATAATAAATTGTTATGTTAGCTTAAATACTAATGTAATGAATAATAATAATAATAATAATAGCAACAACAACAACAATAATAAAAATAATAAAATTTATGGTCGTTTTTTATATTTATTATTATTATTTTATTATTTTATAATAATTTATAGTATTTATGTATTATAATGATTATCGTGATAATAAATTATTATATTTCATTAAATACTAATACTAATATAATGAATAATAGCGATCAAGATATCTATTATCTATTATATGTTATAAAAAAAGGTTTTGTCATGTAGGTAGATGTCATGTGACAACACCACATAGATTATTTTCTCGCCAAAATGTCGCTGAATTATTTTATTTTATTTTTAATTTATAAAAATATATAGTTATAGTAATTAAGGTGATTATTTAATCATTAAATATTTGATTACAATAATCAACTATAGTTTAAACATTCTAATAAATAATACAATTATATATTCAAATTCAAATTAATTGATAACACTAATATATATCTTATTTCAAATTTATAACAAATTTAAATTTAAATTAAGAAATATTGCAAGATTTATTTTAGGCAAATGCATACCAAAATAATTTTTCTTCCTGAAATACAAATATTTTTTTCCCATTTTTAATTAATTAATTGATAACACTTATATATATATATATATATTGATTGATTGATTCAAATTTATAGCAAATTTAAATTAAGAAATCTCGTGAGATTTATTTTAGGAGAATTAAGGTGATTTTTTAATTATTAAATTTTAATTATTTAAAATTATGATAATGAATTATGATTTGAACATTCTAACTAATAATACAATTATATATTTTGATTCAAATTAATTGATAATACTAATATATATCTTAATTCAAATTTATTCCAAATTTAAATTTAAATTAAGAAATATCACGAGATTTATTACATATAGATGAAAATGTTACATGAAAGACCAAATCTACTCGAAATTACAAGAGAAAGAAATTAGAGAAATGCTAGTGTCACTCTCTCTAACCCTCTATTAATTGCTGAAATTTATTGAAAATCACAAATTTTGGTAGGTCTCGCTTTCAAATTAGGAGAGAAATTCATTAAATGAAAGGTGAGACCCACCAAAATTTGTGATTTCTAATAAATTTTAGTCAATAGTAGATAGAGTATTAGAAAGGATGATGCTAACGTTCCTCAAAAAATTATTAGTCTATTAGTTATAAGCCAAAATAATTAGAAAAAAGATCATACATTGACAGTGTAAAGTAGTTTTACACCGTTATCCAATCACAAGCTATTATGTATGGTAAATTTGTTGACTTTTACAATAATAGCCTTAAAAGTCACATCAACGGTGAATTCTAATTGGTTGATAGTGTAAAATTTTTACACTAACAGTGCATGACCATTAAACTCCAAAATAAAATAAGATCAATAATATTATTATATAAACATTACCTTTTCTTTGTATTTATCATTATTTATTTTATTGTAACCTATAAATTCAAATACACACAAATCTCTTCTTCTTTTTAATTAATGTTAATCATTTTTTCTTTTATGAAGGAAACATTTTTCTAAAAAACAAATAATATATAAAATTTAATATAAAATATTTTTACTATTAATATTTATTATATATATATATATATATATATATATATATATATATTATGAAGATGATATGTATTAAAAAAATACATTTATATAAGTTAAAATAACATAAGATATATGTGAATATAAAATTATTTTAATACATATAAATATTTATAACTATTTTAGCATATTTTTGAAATATTAATATGCATATTTACACACACACACACACATATATAATTTTTAACTAATTAAAACATATATTAAAAAAATTATAAATTGTAAGCTTAGCGCCCGTGCAGGGCGCGAGTTATTATATTAGTTGACTACAAAGGGGATAAAGTTTAAAAACTAATTAAGATGAAATTAAAGTTTAAAGGTTAAATACCTTTTTTTAACTTTTTGTTAAATTGGTAATTTTTTGTGGGGTGGGTCCGAGGACGGGTTTACAAATTTTTGTATGCTCGTACCTCCCTCCTCCTAAAAAAATGCATGCATACTAATACATTTGAGGGACAAAAGTGATACTTTATGAAAATGAAAAATGATAATAAAGATGTGATTTATTTTTTGTATGCGGGGTAGATTTTTGTTCAAGTGAAATAATTACTTTATAATATTTTTCTTAATTTATACATGCTTATAGTTTTTTTTTTTACCAAATTACTTAGTAAATAGAAAAGGTTCTCCAAAAAGCTTTTGAAAACATGTAGAAAGAATAATAATAATGAGAATTAAGATATTATAATATTAATAATGCTTTTTAATGCTGTTTAAAAAAGACACCCATCTTTGGCTTTTTTTGGTTTAGATTGTCTCAAGTGTGGGGAAAAAATCAAAAATAAAACTTATAGCACATTAAAAATTATAAATCTTCCTGTTTGAACCGCATATTTATAACTACCGCGGGGCATCTCCATTCAACTCTTTTCACGTGGAAGATGACTCTGGCGAAGGAATCGAGGGGCAATGTGGGGCTTCACTCATCTATATGTCTCTGTATCTTCATTTCATCTGATAGATCTACATCATGGGATCACGAAATTTGATTTATATATCTGTCTAGCTATTCTTTAATCAAATGAGACGGGCAACATTAAAATACATAACAATTACGTAAGACAAAATCTTGCTTGGCAATTACAAAAAAATTGGATCAAATCAACCTTATTTGCTGCATAGATTCCAATTCCATCTTCAGTAAATAATTAAATATATTAATGAGAGATAGATCAGTCTTACAAATTTCTTTTAATTGAAATCTACCTTCAAATTTGACAAAAAAAAAACACCACCTTTTTCTTGGCATATTATTTTTAGAATCTTATTTTTAATAAGTAATCGACTTGAATTTCAAATCGCTAACAATTAGGTTTGAATTGAATTTTGTTGCACATTATTCTGTCACCTGTGTTAGGTCACTGAATATTAAAATCTTAAATTTATATTCACCCAAATAATAGATAATCGTTTCCTACTTAAATCATTAAATAAATCATAGTGTTTAAGGTAACAACGTCATTTTGGGACAAAATTTAATACAATTAAAATAAATTCAATGTCCTAATTGCTAAATAAAACAGGTAATCAATAAGAGAGGGGGCAGAAGGCTGGTTTATTTAAACTTTTCTACCTGGCGAATGATTGCTAAGGACAAAATAAAGTTAATAAACTCGTCTTCTATAAATTATAAGAATCATTGTTTTAGTTTTTAAAACTTTGTAGTATTAATTTAGGGTTTTATAATACCTAAAGGGGTTTGGCCTAGTGAAAGCGTGCTAAGTCCGTAAGATAAAAAGTGTATACAGGAATACTTCATAAAGTGGGAGGTTGTTAGTTCAATCCTTCCGAAATGTATTTTTTTGGAGAAGGGGTTTTTCATGTTGTTCTAACCCCCAAAACTGTGAGATTTCCTTTCCACAGTTTCATCAGCAAAAAAAAATTAAAAAAATTAGTGTTTTATAATAATTAAAAAATATCAATATAGTTCCTTATCATAATAATTCGACATTTAATGAAATCTATATTAATTTTATCATAAAATTGGTTTATAAAAAGACAATTTTAATATCATTTTTTGACCAGTGATAACCGAAATCTGGCATTAGAAGAAACCTTCTTCTCCTCTCCTTTGTAAACAGAAGATTTAATCCTATGTTTGGATAAGAGAAAAGAAAGTGAGAGAGGACAGGAAAAAAATTTAAATTAAAGAAAAAGTGGAAAAATAAAAAATTAAAAATTTTGTTTTTAAAAGTTAATTTTTTTTTCTCTTTTTTTTTTACTTTCTATTGAACCAAACAAAAAAAAGACATTATTATCCATGTTTTATTTCTTCTTTATTTTCTTTCCTCTCCTTTTCACCTCTATCAAATATATTGTAAAATTCCACCAAACAAAAAGAGAGAAAGTAATAGAAAAAGTCTCTTTTAACCCCTGTTCCCACCCCTGAAAACAGAGATGAACGTTTTCATCCATGTTTACAGATTGTGTGACCATTTTAGAACATGGTTTAGCCTTACCTAAAAATAAAGCTTCCCCCCGGGGGGGGGGGTGTTGTTAAACAGAAGTTTTAAAAACTTGTTTTTTAAATTTTAACAAAAAAGGCTCATTAACAAGAATGATTAAGTAGGAAGTAAGAACAAAATCCAATCAGAAGAAACAAGGCCGGTCTGCTGTGGTAAATTAAACGAGCCCAACGACTGTACAGAGGAATAGCTGCTGTGGTAAATTATAACCTAACAGGTGAGATGACATCATGAGTGTTGCTCTTTTTTGTTTTTTTCATTTTTTTAATTATGTGTATAGCATGAGGATTGCGTTTCATGGGGCCTCGCTTTTTTGAGTTGGCAAATGACATTTACACTCCGTTATTAATTAGTACACTCCCTTCTTTTTTTAATCAATTTTCTTAAATACTCTTTTTTAATTTATTCTCTTTTTTCAAATAATTTTTATCTTGTCAAGAAATCTTTCTGTTTGAAAGCATTCTTTTTTGCTTATCCTCTCTTCTTTTGTCAGCCTCCCTTCTCTGTCATCTCTCTTTAGTTATTTTGTGTTGATTTCCTTTCTTACGTTTTCAATTCAATTTCTCGGTTTCTCTCACTTGAATTCCATTTCTTTTATTTTCTTTTGGCGTTTCTTCTCTTGATTCTCGAGTATTCCGTCTCAAGAGAACAAATATAAACATCTCATTTTTGCAAAGTAACGCACGGTATTATGTGTCAATTTTAATGGAAAACATAGTATTTAATGTAGGGAATGAAATTATGATAAAATTATTTTTATTTATCAAAGAAAATAGATGTAAAAGATTTAAAAAATAATGAAGATGAAAATGCAAAAGTAGGATTTAAAGAATGATGAAAATAAGAAACAAAAATAAAGTTAAAAGAATAATGAAGATATGAGATGCAAAAATAGGGACTGAAGAATAATGAAGATGAAGTGTAAAAATAAAGTTTATATTATTTTTATATAAAAGGGTATTTTAATTATAAAAAATATAGAAAAAAGGATTACTTATTAATTAAAGGAGGGGTACATCAAAAGAGTTTTGATAAATGGGTCTGACATCACGTACCGAACCTCTTCCAGTCCGCACCCGCGTGACCCAACTTTAGCACTTCCCTATAAACAAAATCCTGTTGTTTTGTGTCAGTCTAGTTTTCATGTTATTGGGCTTCGGCCCTTCTCAATCACCCAAAAAGGGAGCTAAATTTTAAAATTTAGCAAATTACATAAAAAAAATAAATTAGTAATCATGTACTGGATTTAACAATTCTTTGGTTTTTTCTAAATTATTATTCAAGTTCGATATAAAAGCATAATAAACATCAAAATATATGCCTAACGTAAACAATATTAATATGTAATTAAAACAAAAGAGGGGTGGCCGCAGAGACATGGAAAACAAAATATAGCTTATATTTAGATGATTATGATAATGAAACAGAAGAGTCATCCTTCCCTTAAAAGAGGAGGAAAAACCTAAGGCCGTCTAGAACTTGAAAAATATAAATACAGATATTGGCATTTGGCACTGTGTTTCAGCTCAGAGCAACACAAGTGTTTATTCCGAATTCACACTAAACTCGATTAAAATTTAGAACGGTGTAACGATGATATCCAAGCTCAGCCTCAACTCTTAAGCCACGGATGCAATGTGGACAATCAAATCAATCACACGGGAACTGCAAAAAAAGAAACAAATTGTCCTCCTTAGAAACTTACAAAGAAGGATAAAAGAAACATTTTCCTCGTCCTTTGTATACAAGGCCCGACTATGAGAACAAGGTATAGAGCAGTTACCTGTAACCCCATTCGTTGTCATACCACGAAACAAGTTTTACAAAGTTTTCATTCAAAGAAATTCCGGCCTTGGCGTCAAATATGCTAGACCTGCACATGAAATTAACATCCAACATAGTAAGCAATTATATTAAGAGGACACCAAAAACTGATCATGATAGTTTATCTTTCATCAACTAAGATAGTCAGAGAAGCCAAAGTTGCTTCAAAACACAACATCACCTGCTATCACCAACAAAATCAGTAGACACCACATCATCTTCAGTGTAACCCAAAATCCCTTTCAAATTGCCCTCTGATTCCTCCCTGGGATTTCAACACAAGGAGTTGTTGGGTCAATAGGAAAACACGATTCAATTTGCCAAATGCAAAGATTTTCGAAAGCTTTAAACTTACTTGATAGCAGCTTTGATCTGTTCATAGGTTGCTGGCTTCTCTAGCCTAACAGTGAGGTCAACAACTGAAACATCCACCGTAGGTACTCGGAAAGACATTCCTGTCAATTTACCATTCAGTACTGGAAGAACTTTTCCAACAGCCTGTTTATCCCAAATTCAACATTCAACAAGAACAAAAGCTTTAGAATAAAATTTACACCATCCAACTAAAGGAGTATGTACCATTTTACATATAGTAAGGTACCTTAGCAGCTCCAGTGCTGCTGGGAATTATATTGAAGGAAGCAGCTCTTCCACCCCTCCAGTCCTTGTTTGATGGGCCATCAACAGTCTTCTGACTAGCTGTTTGATCACAAAAAAGTAGATAATGAATTCCATCTTCATGTTAAATTGAAAAGGATCAGATATTAATTCAAAAGGTTAACAATATAGCTTAATGGCTAACCTGTGATGGCGTGAATAGTGGTCATAAGACCCTCGACAATTCCAAATCGGTCATTGATAACCTGTGCAAAATTAAGATTAATAATTAAAAAAAAAAAGGCAAATTTAAAATCCAAGAAATATATCACAAGGGGTATCAAACAAAAACCTTGGCGAGGGGAGCAAGGCAATTGGTAGTGCAGCTAGCATTGGAAACAACGTTAAGTTCTGGCTTGTATTCCTTCTCGTTAACACCCATAACAAACATGGGTGCATCTTTGCTTGGGGCAGAAATGACAACCTTCTTGGCACCACCCTGATCATAACCAAAATCCAAATTATACTCATTTCAAATTACTCAATAATCTTCCTACACATCTAACATTTTTTGTTTTTAAAATTTAAAAAGTAATTAGTATTCAAAAGAAATTCACTCGAAGGCTCCAAAAACTAAAGACACGATACATAACAAATAGATAATCAATAGAAGCACTGGGGATGACAGATCACAACGAACCTTCAAGTGAGCAGCAGCCTTTGCCTTGTCAGTGAATACACCAGCTGACTCAACAACATAATCAGCGCCAGCTTCACCCCATGGAATCTCCTCAGGGTTCCTGAGGCAACAACATCAACGAATTAGACAAGACAAAAACATGTAGTGCTAGTATCTACAATTACAAATCATAGATTTAAACACAAGAAAGAAACACCAGTTACCTGACTCCAAAAACGGAGACGGGCTTCTCACCGAAGAGAAGAGTCTTAGAGTCCTTTACCTTGACATCAAAATGCTTCCACTGGCCATGAACGGTGTCGTACTTGAACATGTATGTCTGCCAAAGCAATCAAAGTTTAAATAAAACAAGCAGTGCACATTGTTGGCAAAAACTACTACTCTCACATGCAATGTTGTAAGTTATTTTATTTATTAATTTTCTAAACAGACCATAGAGTAGAAGCCAAAAAGCCTTACCATGTAATCAGTGGTGATGAAAGGATCGTTGACTGCAACGAGTTCAACATCATTCCTTTGAAGGGCAACCCTGGCCACCAAACGGCCAATCCTTCCAAATCCTGCATACACAGAATTCGTATAATTATGTTAAAAAAAACATCCTACTACAAAGCAAACACACACACACTGAAAAAGTCACATAAAAGAAAATAATTACCGTTGATACCGATCCTAATCTTCTTGTCTGATGCTGCTCAACAAAAAAGAAGAAGAAAAACATTAGAAAACGATAGATTAAGAAGCGTTAAAATAAGAGGAAATAAGCTGGGAAAGAAGAATAGAATACCCATGAGAGCAGAGTTGAGAAAAGTGTGTTGTATGAGAATGAGATTAGAAGTGACAGAGAAAGCGATTAGAGCGTGGTTTGGTGAGGAAAAGCAGGGTTAAGGAAGGGTTATTTAAATTAAAGGTCGTGAACGTTCTGCTTGGGGAAAAAGAAAAGTAGCTTCGAGCCGCTGATTTACATTGAGAAATCAAAACCAAGGGTTAAACCTTGGGTGAGGTGAGGCGTTACATTAGCATCTAGAAATTGCCTTCTATCACGACCTTGGTAATAATGATTGCTTTCCCGCTATTTAATAAGAAATTAAAAATAAAATATATTCAATGAAAAGATAGTACTATTTAACATATTAAAAATTATATTTTTTATTTAATGTTTAAAATTATTTTATTTGTTATTTAACATTTTTATATTAATTTTTTAATAATCTTCTAAAAGCATTTGCTAACGGCTGCGGAATTATAAGTTGGAATCATAGAATATTCGGGTTTTGAGCCATGTCTGTGCTGAGACTTGTCAAGTTTCTAGTGGATTTTTTGTCGACCTTGAGCTAATGTGGTTTTTTAAAGCAATATTTTATAATTCAAACCTTAATTAACATTATGAATAATACTCACTTTAAAGTCGCGATTAATTTTATTACCATCAATTCCTATTAGGTTTGAAAGTAGTATTTAAATATTTACATTCGCGGTAAATATAGCAATAAAAAAAAAAAACTTCCGTAATAAATAGTGAGTAAAAGAGGAAAAATAACAAAAAAGATAGTAACAAATATAAATATAAAAAAGACAGCATAGTTTCTAGATTGTTATATGATAATGACATGTATAAAGAAAAAACAATATTTTATTTGACAAAAATAAAATAAAAATACAAGAGATTGACATAATCAATGTATTTGAGGGAAACAACATTTGGGTCAACAAATGAAACCTTGGAGGATGTAACGATACCACCTTTAAGTGTTGTAAAGCAATATTATAAATTTTAATTAACATTGTCAATAAAATTCATTAAAATTGCAGTTAATTTTATTACCATCAAATTGATTTTATAATACTGTAAAATTATATTTTATTAAAATAGTAAAGACTTTGTGACACAAATTCTCATTTAGTCTCGTTTATATAAGTATTTTATATCAAAGATATTTATGTTTACATTTATTAATTTATTTCAACGTGATTATGTGTATTAAATATAAATTGAAAATAATATCACTAATAAATAAATAAAAAATAATACCAAGAACCTTTTTTTTTTAATTACCGTAATCTTTCCTGTTTTTGTTACTATGTAGAATGTGATTTGGGATGCCAAAAGTTCACTAATAAATTTATTTAGTTAGTGCATTGCACGAGTCAATTTTAATATCTAAATTTTATGATTATAATTAATTATCATAAAAATACAAAAAATTATTCATATCATATAATTAAAATGAATAAAATCAATATATAAATTGTAAGGAAAAATATTTATAAGATTTGTCCCTAAAAATGTCATTTGCAATGATAGATATTTACAATGTTATAGAATGTATATAAGATATAAGTAAATTTTTAATTTAGTCTCTGAAATTAACATTATCAATTAATTTAATTTTTGACATTTAAAAAGCAATATAGTCATTAAATTTAGTGTATAAACATCAAATTGATTCTTAATATTAAAAATTAATTAATAATCCCCAAATTCATAAATTAAATTGATTCTTATTATTGAGCAGTAAATTGATTAAAAGTGTTAATTTTAAGAACTAAATTAATTGACAGTTATGTTATTAAAATTAAGTATTTTATAATACAAATAATATCAATTCTAAAAACTGAATTGATATTTTATTCTATATAACAATTAAAAAAATTAAATACCTATACAAAATATAAATTGTATAAAAAACAATATATATATATATATATATGCAAAAGTCAAGACAATAACCACTAATATCAAACCACATATATTGAGTGATAACACATAAGCAAAAAAAAGAAAAAAGATTGGATAACACAATAGGAAAACATATGAAATGTTATTTTGTATATAAGTGTAAACATACATAAAAGTAAAAAAAAAATGTATCTACATTTATAATAATGATTGCTTTGTAATCCTCAAATCTTCCTTGGTTGGAATACCAAATTGTGATTGCATTTCAAGAAAATTTTCAGTTTCTCTACAATTTATCAAAAATATGTGTAATTTGTTAAACAAGAAGAAAGCATATTGGTTAAATAAAAATTAATAAAGTTGAATAGTTGTTTACCTTTCAAGGATTCTTCTCAATTCTTTATAGAACTCATCATCCATGATTTCTTGAGTTTTGAAAAAACTACAAAATAACTCACACAATTTCATGTATAAATATGACAAATTTAGCATCTCATTTAATATAATAGGTTATCAAAGAACTAAATAGAAACTTATGAATGAAGATATTTTGTTTTGCATGAAATTTGTTAATATGACAACTGTCACTTAATATTGCATTTTCAAGTTTGCTAATTTTAAGAAAATAATGAGTTAGAATAAATTTAAAAATGGGAAATGTTATAACTAATTAAATGGTAGATTTGTATTTTATTATAACTACTATATTTTTATATCAATTAACATCACACAATAAATATTTTAAATGAATCTTATTACATTACCTATCTATCTTTTGAGCCAATAATTTTTTTTTACTATTTTCCAAAGACGAGTTTTATTTGTTATTACTATAGAATCCCACCCAACAAAATATATTTTTAGACGATGAACTTAAAATGAAAAAAATTTAAAAATTTAGTGGATTGACAATAACATAATATGAAGATGTTATTATAAATTTTGATTTAACCTTGTTGTCAATTGGGCAAATTGTTGCTAGTGAATACTCTTTCTTTCAAATATTCCATAACTTTTCAAATTCACCCTCCTAAAAAATATACATAATTTCATTGAACAATTTTTAAAAAGTAAAATTTATTGAAAAAACTAAGAAAATAGCTTGCATTCCAAGCCCACCTGTGACATGTACTGGCCTTTGATATGATGATCTTGCAATAATTTTTTAGCACTAAAGTAGACATACATATCAAGCATTTTAATAAAAAAGAAAATCAAATGTATGAAATGGTAAATAAGTAGTAAAACTATTTAGTAATAAATAATTTAATATTTAAAAATAATAGTTAAAAATAATTATATCCCAAACTATTGCATGTGCATGTGCGAGATCCATTCAACTAATAATAAAGCAGAAAAATGGATACAATGAACTTTTTGTTGCAATAGCTTACCTTTTTTTTTAACAAAAAGCCATTAAAGATAACTATGTTGATCATTTTCAATTTCAATAAATGCCAATATAAAATATAGAGGTCCCTAATGCTCATTAATATTTTTTTTCATATAAAACTTGCATATTTTGTATCATCATTATCCATCATACTCAAAACCAAATTAATTAGAGAATATATACAAAGGAAAACGAAAATAGAAAGAAAAAGGTGATAAAAGACAAGAGTATCTTATAGTTGGTTTCATAATGCAAAGATGACTATAATAAGGTATCTGTCGAAGAAGATAATGACAAACCTTATGAAGTCACACTTATAAGGTGAACTAAATTATTTATGATAACAATTTAATTCAATCACCCTTTAATTTTTTTACAGAAATAACTTCTTAACATATTTATTTTGGTCCTTGAAATTGTAATTGTAAAACACAGAAATAACACAAGAAGGGGGGGTTGAATTGTGTTATAGTAAATTTTTGCAAAAATCTTTTTAAAGACGTATCGTCTGAAGGATTAACTAAAAGATTTTTAAAACGTTATGTAGAGAAAGATGAATGTAGAGAGAAAATCAGAGAAGCACGAAGGAATTATATTAGTTCATCTCACCCCAGAGATTACATTCAGTTCTTGGCAACAACTAAGTCCCACTAACTTAATCAAGTTACAAGTATTCTTTTAACCAACTCTCTTCAGGCTCAACCCAAGTAGTCTTTAACTTGCCTCTCCAAGAAAAAAACCTAAGTATTCTTTGAATTAAAGCCTCTTCAGGCTTCTAGCGATTTCTCAGAAAAAAAGGTTGAACGTGAGTTATCTCACTTAGTTTAACGTCCTACCAGACGAATATACAATGAAGTTCAAAGAGAGCTTTTACAAGCAGCGTATATGAATATTACAAGATGAGAGCTTTTCAACAATTAAAGATTTTTCAATCAACCAGCTTTTTAGACCTAGGTCTCTTTTTTCTATTTATAGGCTTATCCAGAAAAGTGTCTATTGTGAGTGTTTGTAGGAGACATCCTTCGTTTGTTGAAAAAGAGTCGTTGAAGCATTAAATGCAACATTTAATGTCTTTCATCAACTTGTCACTTTGATAAAATAAAGCAGTCTCCTTATCTTAGCCATTCTCGTACTCAATCTTATAGCAATGAATATATCTGCTTTGCTGTACTGACATCTATTCACATATTCTTTCTTTTACGCGTAAAGTGAACTTTTCTCAAGAGTAGATATGTAGATTTCATTTATTTCGAGGTTGTTTACACTTTTACATAATTGCAGCGTATAGATCATTAGAACTTCGTCTGAAAGGAGTTAGTTACTAAATCTTTTAAAGAAAGATAAAGACGCTACATAATCAAGTGATTAGACGATAGCGAACATGCAATATAATGAGTAACCAGATGATTGCTTAAAACTTAACTGTTTATAACTGTTTGTTATTATCAAAATATTTGAGGGTTATAAATTCGTCCTTTGTCTTAACAGTAATTAAATTATTGTCATAGATAAAATTTGTTTTTAACATGAATTATTGTCCTAAGTAAATTAATTACAAAAATTAATTAATATTAATATAATTTAATTTAAAATAGTGTAGATAATAATAATAGCATCCAAGTTGAATTTTATTTAGGACAATAATTTAATTATAGTTTAATGGACCAAAATTTATTTACGAAAATAACTTCTTATCATATTTATATTGTTCCTTGAAACTACAATTAAATTATTGTTCGAAATAAAATCTATTTTTAACATAAATTATTGCCCTAAATATATTATTTACAAAAAATAATTGACATGAAATTAAATTTTAAGTAATCATAATAAGATTAAATATGGAATTTATTTATATAAAAATTAATAGCATTTTGATGAATAACATAAAATTCTGAAAAATAATTTAATATAGAAATAATCAAAATGCCAAGTCTCAGTTTGGATTAATATAAATAAAAATAGCTTAATTTTTCCTTCATTTTCATTATTAATTAACGTCCTTGTCCATCAATTGTAACTCTAGAACCTTGTAGTAATTCTATTTAACGTAAATTTTGATCCATAAAAATTGCAATTAAATTATTACTCTAAATAAAATTTGTTTTGAATTTTGTTATGATTATCTATATTATTTTAAATAAATTAGTTCAAGAAATAAATTTAATATTATATTATTAATTTTTTTACAATTATTTAAAAGTAATTATAAAGTATACCATAATTTGTCATATTATCCAACTAAAATATGCACCAAATCATTATAAAAAAAATAAAATGCAAATTAAATTATATAAAAGTATGTGTAAAAATTTAATTACAAAGTATTACTTTTATGATATAATTAACTTTTTACTTGAAAAGATAGATTATTCTAATATTTAGATATTCACCATTAGTGTATCAACATTTTAAAAAAGGGATATTATATCACCTTATTATTTTTTATTATAACATTATAATACCATTTAATTATATTTATATAATAAAAGAAAAAGACTATAATATTTTAATTTTAATTTTTTTCTTCTCTCTCTTTTTTTCCTTCCAAATCAAAAGGGGGAATTTTTGTACATTCCCACACTTATTTAATCTAATTTAGTCTACCTTTTCACATAATAGCAATGCGTGTGCATAAATATACTCTAATCTACTTTAGTTTTTTTTTAATACAAAAATTAAAGCATTAAATCGTCTTTTCTTAAGAATATACATTTATTAATCATTTGATTTAATTGATAATCATATGAATAACTTGTTAATGATTGTTTTATTAATTGATTGATATGTGTATATTCTAATTTGTCTTTCTGTAATTTTTTTCTAAAATTGAATCATTAACTTGATTTTTTCAAATTAAATATATAAACATCTATTTGGTAATTATATTTTATGTGATTAATCACGTAAATTATTTATACTACTTATAAAAATTTGTAAAAAAAGGAAAGTTTGAATATTCAAATCACATAAATATATTTGGTCCATGAAATTGCAATTAAATTATTGTCTTAAATAAAATCCATTTTGAATTCTAATATGATTATTTATACTGTTTTAAATTAAATTAGTTCCAAAAATGGATGATTATTTTATAATTTAAAATATATGATTACTTTTCAAAACCAATTAATATGACATTTATACATGAAAATAATATAATATTAAATTTATTTCTGGAAGCAATTAAATTTAAAATAATATAGATAATCATAATTGAATTAAAAACGAATTTTATTAAAGGCAATAATTTCATGGCAATTTCATGGACCAAAATAAATGTGATAAGAAGTTATTTTGATAACTAAACTTTGGTTCATGAAACTGCAATTAAATTATTGACCTAAATAAATTCTGTTTTGAATTCTATTATGATTTTCTATACTATTTTAAATTAAACTATTGCCAAAAATGGATGATTATTTTATAATTTAAAATATATGATTATTTTTTTTGAAATTAATTAATATGACATTTATATATGGAAATAATGTAATATTAAATTTATTTATGGAACTAATTTAATTTAAAATAGTATAGATAATAATAAATAATAGTTTGATATAATATTCCTTTCTTAAAATGCCCATGCACTAATGGTAAATATTCTTTTATTGTTATTTATTAGAGGGTTTTTTTAGTACACAAAAAAATATTGGAAAAAAAATTCTCAATGCAAATTTAAGTAGTAATTTGTTTCATATCTTAAAATGTATATTAAAAATTATTGTGTTAGAAAGTATTAAAGTAGAAAATATTACCGTAGAATTTTTAATGTTCTACCATTAAGTCAGATATATCAACTTTCGTGTATATGTCTTTGATACCATGGGATCAACATTTGGTGTACATTTGGAATGATAAATCTAGAAAGAAAATAATTTAGTAAGAAGAAAAATCCACTTTCAAAAAATTATTCCTTTTTTGATTTGGAAGGGAAAAAATGAGAGAAAAAATTAAAATTAAAGTCTTTTATTTTATTATATAAATAGAATTTAAATGTTATTATAATGGTACATATATTAATAAATAATAAGATGGTATAATATCACTTTCTTGAAATGGTGATGCGCTAATGGTAAATATCTAAATA
Organism: Spatholobus suberectus; assembly: GCA_004329165.1. NCBI lineage: Eukaryota > Viridiplantae > Streptophyta > Magnoliopsida > Fabales > Fabaceae > Spatholobus > Spatholobus suberectus. The sequence goes on along the minus strand of CM014737.1, from coordinate 55,179,022 downwards.
TTAGAATGATCTATCTTTTTCAAGTAAGAAGCTAATTATTATTATGTCATAAGAGTAATACTTCTCCCTTAAATTTTACCCATACTTTTATATGAATTTAATTTCTATTTTTTTTACATAAATTCTATTTAGTGTATATTTTAGTTGGATAATATGACAAATTGTGCTATACTTTATAATTATTTATAAATTATAGATAATTATAGTCCTTAATATGAAAGTTTGTCTCCATTTAATAATCAAAATTTTATTGTATTTAATAAATAGATAATAGTATAATAACTGCCATTATAATAGTAATAGTATTACATAATAGAATGATTGTTATAGTCGATATTAATTAACATGTAATCAATTAATACTTAACATAATATCAATTGTTATTTGTTGTAATAGTATTACGGTAAGTTATTATAAAATCGTGATAATAAAAAAACTATCTTAATTATGAAATCAATATCCATAAAATATCAATCCATAAATATTTTTTCCTAATTATAAAATCAAGATATATATATATATATATAATTATCCTAATTATGAATTCAAGACCCATAAAATTATTCTAATTATAATTATTCTGCATAGGGTAAAATCTTAAACAAATTAAACTGAAATTTAAACTTAAAGTGCATAAACTAAAAAAAAAATAGAAATCTAATAAGATAAAAACAGCAACTAATCTAAAATAGTTCTTCCTTGAGCGGTGCTAAATTTCCTCCTATAGGATAGCATGAGATAACACTCTATCATAACTGCTCTAAAACTCGTTGTTGACAACATCTTTATTTTCAATAGATAAATCAAGCTCTTTTGTGACAATTGGAGTGTTGTCCAAAGAAAACATCTTCGAATGAAATTGGTTATTTTCAAGAAGTCGTAACCCTTTTAATATTTTATGATTTCTATATATAAATGTCATATTAATTGATTGATTTCAAAAAGTAATCATATCATATATTAATTAGGGCAGTAATTCAATTATAGTAATTTACGTATATAACTATTCAAAACAGGAACAATATATTTACATATTTTATTTTCAAATCATAGTATAATAAAGGCAAGGAAATGTGTAATAGTTACCTTTATTAAAAATTCACTCAAAAAGGATTTTAAAATTCAAAATTCACATGTCCGTAGCAAACTTAAACTATTTAAAACACATTAATTGGATAAATTCGGTTACCAAAAATAAAAGAACAAATATAATCATTATAATAATTATAATTATGGTCTGGAACCGAACTTAATATTTACGAAGCACTGTATAATGACACATGTTTTCCAAACTTCTCTCCAAGTGACATGCATAATCCAAGCCTTGAAAACTACTGTAGATTCGACATATAGTACTCCTAACCTGTGAATGGATTCATAAATTTATTTATAATGATGTTGAACTATGTTATTATGTTAATCAATCTCAAAATTATTTGTCACAATAAATTATTGTTTTAATAGAATTTAAAACCAACATTTAATGTAATTTAAAGAGTTTGATTACGGGATCGGGTGGAAACAAGTTAATATAGGTCAAGTAGGAAAATATGTTATATTTAGGATGATTTTTAATTAGTTGAAAATGTAAAAAAAAATATATTAAAAGTACATGGAAATTAATCTAAAAAAGAAAACATAACATGTAAAAAATTCTATTAAAACTTACATGGAAATTAATCTAAAAAAGAAAACATAACATGTAAAAAAATTCTATTAAACTTACATTAAATGTAAGTTTTAATAGAATTTAAAACTTATATTTAATGTAATTTAAAGAGTTTGATTACAGGATCAAGTGGAAATGAGTTAATTTAGGTCAGGTAGGAAAATATGTTATGTTTAGGATGATTTTTAATTAGTTGACAATGTAAAAAATTTATACTAAAAGTACATGAAAATTAATCTAAAAAAGAAAACATAACAGACAAAGAAGAATAAGAATATTAGATTTGGAGTAATTTCTAGTTGGTTGACTAAGCGTACACGTGTGTGAGCGTGCGCGCGTGTGTGTTTGATAGGGAATCATCAATTTGATTCCTAATTTTTTTATATCCATTAATATGTGAGTAAAATAAGGAATCATCAATTTGATTCCTAGTTTTTTATGTCCATTAATCGTTCTAGTCCCTAATTTTATTGTCTGTTAATGAATTTATTCGTTGAATTTGAAAATTATTGCCAATTTAATCTCTAAAATTATTAATCATTAGTTGATTTGGCCCTTCATTTTGGGGATTAAATTAATTTATGCATAATAAAGTCAAGGACTAAATTGATTAGTGGTGTCAATTTTAAGGACAAAATTTATTGGTGCTGTTTAAGTCAAGGACTATTTTTTTTTTTGTTAAGACAATCCAATCCTAAGTTTTAATCATAACAAATAAGACACCAAATGTATTTGTTGCATTAAGGATTAATATTTTTTTAATATGCAGATATTGATTGCTTTGTTTAAGTAAAAGTATTCATTGTTGTGTCCTTCTAAAGCATCACTTATCAGCTACCAAGTCTTATAGTTTCAAAGATGTTGGCCATGTTAAGTCAATTAACATATCTTGTAAGGTTGAAAAGCCTTCGTCATATTGGGAATAGACAAAAGATATGAAATTTATCAACCCCTTGTCTTGAAGCAAGTGATTTTGACACAGAAGTATAAGCACATAAGACATGTATTTAGAGAAGTCAATGCATGTTTACACAATTATAGAAACTTTTAGCTGCCACACAATCATAGTACATAAAGAGAAAAGAAAAACATACTCTATTCTAATCATTCTCAACAAAATGAGAAAGACATTTAATTCAGTGATTGGTTTTGCACATAAAGATTTATCACACTTAATGCAACATTTATGCGCCTCAATGTTCGTATTTGTAAAGGCATTTAATGCAACATTTAATGTACTTCAACGTTTGTATTTAATGCAACAATGACTATCTTCCACTCGCTTATAAAAGCCTTGGAGTTCAATATATTACAAAGATTGGCTAAGCTAATTTTTTTTGCACTTATTTATTCTTAATCATTTATGAACCTATCTAATTTGTTGTAACTGTGCTTATATTGAATATAGTTTAGGGTTTGAGTTTTTTTTTAATCAAAAACATGGTTGTGTTGTTTGAGTGTGAAGATGCAATATCTAGAGCAGTAACAAGGGTAGGGAGTAATCGTCGGTGCAAAAAGAGATGAAACATAGACAAATAGTGATTCCTAACTGGCTTCTAGTAGGAAAAACATATAAATGAATTGAATACACATCAAAATCAAAGGGATCTGAGATTATGCAAGTATGAATTGTACAATTGAGAGTAACTTAAAGAAATTGATTAGTACTACTTATATTAATAAGATGCATCATTTTTTTGGTAGCTTATCACCTAAGAACTTTAAAGTTAAGTATGCTTGACTTGGGAAAATTTTAGGATGGGTAATTGTGTGAAAAGTTTCCTATGAAGCATGTGAGTGAGGACAAAAGAATGTTGAAAAGACTTACGTTGATTTGTGAGAACAATCGTTAATCTTAAAAGCGGTTCGACGTTACAAAAGTGGTATCCAAGCATGGCCTCTCCCAATACGGTATGGTCTGAGGACAAACCAAGCAAAAATCGGTAGACATATGAAATCGCAAGTGCTGACGTGGGCAAGGAGTGATCACTGGTGTAAAAACTGTCAAGGCACAGACAATAAGCATCTCCGATAAGCTTCTAATGAAAGGAACACATGAATGAATTGAGTACACACCATAATGAAAGGAATTCAAAGGTTGTGCAAGTATGTAATTGTACAATTAAAGATAACTTAAAAGAATTGATTAGTACTACCTATACCAACAAGATGGATCCTTATTTTAGTAGCCCATCACTTAATTACTCTAAGGTTAAGCATGCTTGACTTAAGGCAATTTTTGGATGAGCGACCTCTTAAGAAGTTTTCTAAAAAGCATGTGAGTAAGGGCAAGAGCATGCTGAAAAGACTTATATTGTTTTATGGATACAATTGTCAATTCTAAAAGTTTCCTGACAATACAAAAAATGTTTGATAAAATAATACTGTGATTTATACCTATCAAGGCAAGTGAAATAATACTTGGGTGTACTATCTGAAGAGGTATTTGAGGGGGGGGGGGGGGGGGGCACTTAGGTTGTGTTTGGATAAGGAATTTTAAAATTTCAAAGAATTTAAAATGCTTGAAATTTGAATTGCTTTAATTTAAATTTCCTTCATTTATTAATGCTTTGTTTGGATAAATCAATTCAAATTTTTTAAATTCCAAATTCTAAGTTTGGAAATGACATTTTAATTTCCACCATATACAAAATTTAATTTTAAAATATATATTTAAAAATTAAAATTTTAATATTAAATTTTATCGAAAATAAACATTAGTCAATTTGTAAAGATTTAATAATTCACAGATAATTTTACTATTCAAATAATATTTAATAATTCAAAAATATAAAATATTGATACTTTTACATCAATATTGATAAAGATAAGAGAAAGAAGAAAGAGAGAGATGGGAGAGAGAGGAGAGGGAGGAGAGACAGAGCAGAGAAATAAAGGGGAGAGGATAGAAGAAAGAGAGTGAAGAAAGGGAGAGGAGAGAGATAAAAGAGAGAGACCATAGAGAAATAGATAATAAAAAGAGAAGAAAGAGAAAGAAGAGGGAGAAAAGAGAAAGGAGAGAGAGAAAGAGAAAAAAAGGGGAAGGGGAGAGAGAAAATAGATATAGAGGTGAGAGAAAGTGAGTATGAAGAATTTCAAACTCTTACTTTTTTTCGTAAAATTTGAAATTCTACAATTTTAAGTAATCAAAATACCTTTATAAATTATTAGAATTTCAATTTCTTATTAACTTCCCTATCCAAACAACATATTTCACCACAAAGTATTTTAAATTCTGTATAAAATAAATCACCCTCTTAAAATTCCTTATCCAAACACAAAGTTATGTTTATGACAAAATCTTAGTTGTCATCAAAGACAAGACATAGTCTTAGGTCATGAGACAAACCAAGATCAAAACTTTGTGATCCATATTGTTTTCTTTACTCTTTTAATTTATTGCACTGACTAAGAAAGGAAATTACCTTTATGGTTAATACACTTTCAACTTTAAACTTAAAAAAGTTTATAAAAATTGAACTTCATTCATCAAACAATATTGTTGCATAACTTTGTCTAATTATGTAGCTTAATATTTTTGAAGCTTTATTATTACTTGTTTTAACTAGATTTACGAAAAGAATTTGAAAACACAATTTAACTCCCTTTCTTTTGAATTTTATTTGTCTTTACATTTTTAATATGACTAATGTTAACCAATGATCTTAAAGTATGAAAACGTGTTGTCAACGTGATTTTCATTAATTTTTATTTATTAATAATTTAATCAATGTTCTTACAACATTTGTTAGAAAATCTTATAATATCAAGAACTAAATTATCTATTTTTTTTTTAATTTCAAGAGTTAATTTAGTGTATTTCTTTTTTGTTTCAAACATATTGATATCTTTTTATTACGTTTATCATTTTCATTACCATAGTGATTCTTTTTCTTGCCATGTAAAATTTGATTTGGAGTGCCAAAAATTTTCAAATTTGTAAATCCCTCATATATATAAGCGATACAATGTTGAACTATCTTAATCAATTTAATTTTTTTTTTTATCATAAAGCACATGAATCACATTATATCAAATTGTTCTAATTTAACTTGTAATTTCTAGTTTGAATGTTTGGAAATACATTTACCTTAAAACTTAGTAAAGAGAATTTTACTATTCATAATGATATTTTCAACTCACATTAGATCCGTCTAATGGACTATTCCTATACCAAGGTTTTAACTATAAAAATAATCTTGAAATTTTTCTCATAATAAAGTATAGTTAGTCGCATGGAAAATGTAATAGTCAACAATATAAAAGTAATAGTTGAAGGCTATAATTTGTTTTGGACCGACCTCCAACTCAGTAAAGATCTAATAAACTCACGCGTCTTAGCTCAATAAAGACCAAACATACTGAGGCATCTTAGTTCAATCAACGTTTGGCTAACTTAAGGACCTTGACCTTAACACACCCTTCAAAAATCGATATTTATAATGATTCAATTGAATATCAATAAAAAAGTTTGAATATTACCTAATACTTACCACCTTCCAGCTCTAAAGTCACTTTGCACTCATACAAGACAAGAAATGCCTCTTTGAAAGGCTTGAGCCACTGTGACTACTCAAGTCACACTTTGCCCCTTGTAGGAACACCCTCTTCTTGTTGCTATTTCAGGAATTACAATCGTACCTTTGGTATGGGCAAATTTGCATGATCTCAAAATCGATAAGAGCACCGCAAGTAACTAATTGATGACATTAGTTGACCAGGCTTCACTAAACCTATGCCATCGATTTGATGCCTATAAATAGCAAAGGTAATCCACAATCAAAGTAAGAGACACATTACTTACCACTACTCTGATTAAACACTCACTAACTTAAGTGTCGAAATGTCCTTGCAAGTGACTACCACTACCACACCATTAGCCAATAACTACTATGCTCACTAACTTCAAAAAGTGTAAGGTCAAGTTATCAACTTTGTACGTGTCACTAAGATCATCTCTATCTTAGCAACTCATTTTTTCACTTTTTAACGCTCTTAAATAGGTCCAACAATTACACATCACTCATATATATATATTTTTATAATTTAAGTAACTCACGTCTCTAATTCAATAACTCTGAAAAGTTTACTAACTGGATCCCACAAGTAACCTCACATCCTTATATTTTTATCATTATTTCATAAAAGTACATGCACATGAGTCTCACAACACATTTTTTTCCCTATTATATAAACTTTTTTTTCATTTTTAATTTTAAAAACTATAAGCATTGGTGCTTAAATAAGCAACTAGTACTTAATATGTCTGCAACAGGGTGGTGCGTGACAAGCACTGTTCAAATATGAGAGCAACTAATTACACCCCCAGATTAAATTTAATGGCCACGATTACAACTCTAATTAGAAAACACATGTGACCCCTAATTCCTATTCTCTTCCTCCATCGCGTGCATTTTCTTCTGAAATAGAATGTGTCCTTCCTCACACACCATTCTTCTTTAAGTCTATCATGCCATTCCACTCTCTCCCGTCATGAATTTGGTTTTGAAATAGGATATTCGTAAAAAAATGCAAGTGTCCTCTAATTTCGCTAGAGGAGCAATTTTGCCTTGTGTTCTCCGTCACATCGCAATTCTGGTTCTCTCCCTTTATCACACCTTTTTTCCTCTAATTTGTGACAGCAATTTTGCTGGAGGATCAAGAGAATAAGATTCCATTGCACCTTTTTTTTTTCCTTGATCATGATCGAGATCAAAAACCTGTTCTCGACGTGCTTGTTATTTACATAATCTTTTCTGATCGTGATCGGTATGTTTCTCTTAATTCCAATTCGCCTTAGTTTTCTCTGATTTAAGCATAATTATATCAAGATACATCAAGATTTACAAGATAATCTTTACTCCCAATTCAACTACTTCAAAGGCAATTATCAAAATTGCTTGAATTGGAGAATTTTTTTTTAACTATAATTGAATGTTTATAATTTAATACCATAATTGAATGTTTATAATTTAACACCTATTAAATACAAAAATCAATACCATAAGTTTGACGTCCATGCGATCTACCCTCGCAGGTCTTGTTTCTTAGTATATAACATAAACTTTAAACCAATGTTTTTAAAACCTAACTGGTCATTGAACCGGTCAAGGTATTAGTTCAAGGTTGAACAATGGTCGAACCAATATTAATAAAATAATAATAATTAAATAATACATAAAATAATATTAAAAAAAATAATATCATAACTTTATAATACTAAAAATTAAAAATAAAACATGATTTTATAGGTTCTTTACATTTACAATACCTACAAAAGTGCAAATCAAACATATCATGATACTTAAGTATAAGTTTTAACTATACACATTAACATTTATTAATAAAAACAAGTTTATATTTAAAATAAAAAAGAAAATGATAAATACTTTAGGTTGATTTTTATTTTTTTTAAGAAAAAAAATCAAAATAATGTTGTATTAAGCATTTTTCATTGATCTACTGTGAACTGATTTTTGGCTGATTTTTCGATTCTTTAACCAGTTTTTTTTCAGGCTACTTCTATAGTTTATTTGAACTGATCCAGTGATCGGTTCACCGGTTTTCCTGTCTGACCAGCCAGTTCGGTCTGGTTTTTAGAACATAACTTTAAACTATTCCATGCTTAAATTTAAAATAACTAACTACTGAAGCGCTTAATTACGTTTGTTTGTTTTTTCAATTTGTAATTACTTGTTTCGTTGACGTTCTATGATATTCACCTATTTTATGTCATCGTGTATATATTGAAATGGTTAGGCTTAAGCGTGATGCTTGACATCAGTCTTCACGTTCTATTAATTACTTGTCAAATGCTGCAAGGTTCAATGCCCTACTAATTATTTTATATGCTAGTTCAGTATTTATATAGCTAGAGAGAGGAATGCCAAGGCTGTGCTGCGAGGCATGAACCTGAACTCCTTGGTGAAACTCCCAACCTTAATTTAAATATTGTGCAGGGATCATAAACAACTGAAAATCGGTCAACAAATAAAATTTTATAGATCTATCATAAAATAGCAAGCAAAGTCAAACAAGGATTTCCTTTATATCCGTTTTCCATCCCTGATGCACATTTTAGATCGCCCAATATTTGTCAACCTGCGCTGTGACTAAAACTACTTCGTGAATTATGTGTATGGGTTGTTTTATATTCAAACGAACCAACAAAGGGTTAGTACAAAATTCAAAACATCTAGAAGGTCTGACCAAAAAAAGATGAAGAAGAAGAAGAAACATCCAGAAGAACGAACTGGAAGGATGATTTGATTTTGAACTCAGAAAAGAACTAATGAAACTCATTACCGATAGATTACCAAAATATTCAGGGGTCTCATAGTGACAAATATGCACGTTTCGCGGCATTTTCATGGAAACGGTCCATTTGAATAAAAAAACATTTAATAGAAAACGAACAAAGAGTAAAATACCTTGGCGTCGCCCGGACTCGAACCGGAGACCTTCAGTGTGTTAGACTGACGTGATAACCAACTACACCACGACACCATTACAACATTTGGTAAAAATTGAACTAAAAAAATTTATATGTTTTCAATAAATGAATTAAGCCATTTCATTTTTTTTCTTGAATGCCACAAGCGAAAGTGTTCCACTTTTCGCTTTTTAACTCTATTATTAAGAACAACTACATAAAAAACATTTAATGAAAAAAATTATATTGTATTAAAAACATAAATAAAATAGTTAAAATATTATTAAAAACTTTTTTATCATGCCTGTTATGGAGACATTTAAAAATACACTGCCTGACATTTTATACCGGTTGTTTGATGGCCATAGGCAGATACAGGCTGTTTAAGTTGGATTATTCCACCTTATTCTTCACGCATATTTAGACTGTTGTACTTTGACGTCTTCAAAAAAATTAACAAAATGTATTCTTCAAAAAGAAGTGCCGCTTCAGCCAAAAGAAAAACAGTAATTAGGCATATACTAAAATAATAATCAAGATTTAAAAAAGTGAAAAAACGAAGAATATTCTAAAAAGGAAGGACTCAAACTGAACCCAGAAAGTAGGAACCCAACCATTCATTCATTCACAATTCAATTAAAACAAGTAATTACAACAAGCGACAGTGACCAATTCTTTGCATTTGGTACTCACATGGCTAACAAATTTGAAATTTCTCAGGTTATTGCATTAACACCCATGAATCCATGATATTCATGTCACATTCACACTTGTAAAGCTTGGAATTGGAGCGTATCTCCCTCTCTCTTGTTCTATTCTCTCATTGCCGCCAACAGACGGTTAAAACCTGGGGTACTTTCCTATTCCTTATGTATATACACACACACACACAAACATAGTAAAGGCTTCTTCTTTTTTTCATAGAGCTATTAGAGCAGTGGTTGTGCTGCATTTAATATGTGATGTGAATGTGATGATATCCTAAACAGGTTTTGTTTCTTGTTTCGCAGGGCAGTCCAACATTGAGTGAGGCCTAAAATAAATTTTGAAAGATATTTTTTAACTTTAAATAAAAAGTTATATGCTAAGCCCTTTTGCCAATATATGTGGCATTTTTGTCAACATGTGTGATTTTTTTGTTTTATAAAAACTAATAACAAATAATTTTTGGTTGATGGACCTAAAGCTTGAACTTTAGTAGCTTTACCATTGGGTCAGCCCTAGTTCTGGGGATCAGTATATCCACATATTGCTTTAGTTGGCATGGCTGTTGGATCAGCAATATGCAACTTTCTTAATATAACCACCGATCTTGAAGTTAGGTATGGATCTTTCATATATGTATAATATATATTTCTTTTGGCTTCATGTTGTTGGTTTGGACTTCTTTACACTTTTCATTGTTCAGGTTGAATTTTTTCTCTATCAACATACAACACAATTCCATATGTGAATTGCATCGACCAACTTGTAGGCGACGACGACGGTGTAACTAATGAAATTTCCTGAAGCGTATAACAGCACTGTCCTAATGGATTTATCCGCGTGATACGTGCAAGCCCCCTAAGATACAACAGGTAAAAACGAATATAGACTTATTAAAAAAAACGGTTACAAAAAAGGTGTTTTTCGAATAAGCTTATTTGAATTTAAATTCAATTTTTGAAAATAAAATTTAATAAATCCGAAGCTAAAAAATTCTAAGGCCTATGATCGCACACGTAGGGGTGGCAAATTGGCGAATTTGCACTGTAACAAGCCCATGAGGCTCATTCTCATGTGTGCAAGCTGCCTTCTCTTTGCTAGCCACTTTGAAATCCATTATCACATTTTGATGTATAAACAGTTAATGGAGATCCAAACTAGGCAATGTGGGACATAAGCCTTTTGAAATACCCATTACATACAACAATCCCCCACATATTTCAAAAGGCTAAAACATTTTTAAAAACAGAAAGGAAAGAAAAGAAGAAAAATTTTGGGTTCTCTAATAGGATGTAATGCGGTAGACCTGGTGTAGCAAGTTATTGAACCAGACCTAGATTGATAAGACTTAACACATAGCGTAGTTGGTGTAGCAAGGTATTGAACCAAAAACACTTGACGTGTGTTAGCAATTTATCAATCACATTATACCCCTACAATCCTTGCCGTTATCGTTGTTTTGTGCTACTAGGCCATGCGCACGCCCGGTATTCATGAGTGCTCTAGAGATCTCGCCAAGATCCCGACCCCACTTAACACTCATATAGGTGATTTCATCAAATGTATGCTGCAAATCATACACCACCCATAAGAGATATGAAAATCATTTAAAAGCTTTATAAACTGTAAACCTTTCTCAATTGTACAAAGCTTAATCCCTCATTAATGCAGTGTCTAGCACTTTCTCCCATCATAAGAAGGGACAAAAATAAACTAAAATTGATTTTAGTGTTAGCAGAACTAACAAGTGACTTGTTCTTCCCATTGAACCTTCTTCATAGGATCTCCAATCACAAAGGTTGGGTTACCATCACTTGTTTGTTTTCAAGTAGCTTAAGTCTCATTCCCTTCGATGTTTCAAATATCATTTTCCTCTCTAAGGATTTTATCAGAGGATCTGTTAAATTTCCTTCTAGCTTCACATAATCAACGAAAATTATTCCATCCTTTAGCAGCTGCTTTGCCACATTATGTCTCAATTGTATATGTCTATTTTTCCCATTATAAGTTTTGTTCTTAGCTATAGTTATTACCGATTAGCAATCATAATGCATTGACACTGATGGTGTTGGTTTCATTCCTAAAGGAATGTTTGCAAAGAAGTTTCTCAATCATTCAACCTCACTACCAGCCATCTCAAGAGCTATAAACTCTGACTTCGTTGTTGATCTAGCAATAATTGTTTACCTGGCTGATCTCCATGAAACTGCACCACCGCCGAGTGTAAACACATTCCTACTAGTGGATTTTGTCTCATCTAAATTAGAGATCCAGTTAGCATCACTGTACCCCTCTAGTACAACAGGAAATCCACTATATTCAATACCATAATCCATGGTACCTCTTAAGTATCTCATGAGTCTTGTAAGTGCATCCCAATAGTCCTGATTAGGACTTTGAGTATATCTACTCAGTTTACCTACTGCATAAGCAATATCAAGTCTTGAAAAATTCATTAAATGTAATAGGCTCCCAATAATTTGGGCATACTGAGATTGAGCAATAGAATTTCCTCTATTTTTCTTTAGTTGAGAGTTAGCATCGTAAGGGGTACTAACTGACTTAGAGTCATAATAACCAAACTTCCTAAGAAGTTTCTCAACATAATGTCCTTGGGATAGTAATATACTATCACCCTGCCTTACGACTTTAACTCCTAAAATTACACTTGCTTCACCTATGTCTTTCATATCAAATTTAGATGCAAGGAAAGATTTAGTTTTAAAAACTATATCGTTGCATGTACTAAAAATTAGCATGTCATCCACATATAAGCATATAATCACACAATCACCATTCACAACTTTGGTGTACACACATTTATCAACATTACCAGAAGAAAAAACATCACTAAGTAAAATGTGATCAAATTTTTCATACCATTGTTTTGATGCTTGTTTAGACCATATAGGGACTTTAATAGTTTGCACACTTTGTTCTTTTGACCAGGAACCACACACCCTTCAGGTTGAGTCATATATATCTCCTCCTCTAGGACACCATTCAAGAAAGCAGTTTTTATGTGCATCTGGTTAATCACAAGCTTATAGATAGAAGCTAAAGCTATCAATACTCAGATAGAGGAAATCCTAGTCACAAGAGCAAAGGTATTGAAGTAGTCTACATCTTGTTTTTGGGTAAAACCTTTAGCTACTAACCTTGCCTTATAGTTCCCTATAAATCCATCAGGGTTGTACTTTCTCTTCAAGATCCACTTACATCCAATTGGTTTTGCTCCTTTAGGTAGGTCCACTAACGTCCAAGTATTATTTTTCTTAATTGAGTCAATTTCAATCTTAATGGCTTCTTCCCATAGTTTTGCATCAAAAGAATTAACAGCTTCCAAATAACTCATAGGATCATCCTGAACTAGATAGGTGTAAAAATCATCTCCAAAAGATGTCTCTTTCCTTTGTCTTTTACTCCTCCTTAAATCCTCAACCATAGTTTTACTAAGGGCTTCTACTGGTGGCGAAGAACTAGTACTTAACCTCAAAGGGAATATGTCCTTAAAAAACTCAGCATTCTTAGTCTCTATTATGGTATTTCAATCAATGATATCACTCTTAAGGACAAGAAACCTATAAGCATCACTATGTTCAGCATAACCTATAAACATGCAATCAAAAGTTTAAACCCTATCTTCATTTTCTTAGGATCAGGTAGCATCACTTTAGCTAGGCACCCCCACATTCTCAAATACTTCAAGTTAGATTGATATCATTTCCACAACTCATAAGGTGTCTTACCAGTTCTCTTATGTGGTATCCTATTTTGTAGAAAACATGTAGTTAAAAGGGCTTTTCCCCAAAGGTTGTCAGGTGCTGAAAAACTAATCAGCAAGGCATTCATCATTTCCTTAAGGGTTTTATTTTTCCTCTCAGCTACTCCATTGGATTCAGGTGAATAAGGTGGGGTTACCTTATGTATAATACCTTCATTTTCACAAAAGTCATTAAACAAAGTGTACTCACCGCCCTTATCTGATCTTATTCTTTTAATGTTTCTATTTTATTGATTTTCTACTTTAGCTTTATATGATAAGAACATGTCAAATGCTTCATCCTTATGTCTAATTAGATAAACTTTAGTGTATCTAGAAAAATCATTTATAAAAGTTACAAAATAACTTTTACCACCTCTAGACATAGTTTGTTTTAAATCTACAAGATCGGAATGAATTAAACTAAGAGGTTTAGTTACACGTTGCATGGAGGGACAGGGTGTTTTAGTTAGTTTCAATTCAACACATATTTCACATTTTTTAATTTGTTTATCATGCAAATTAATCAAGCCTAGCCGTTGCAATTTAATGACATACAAGGAATTTGTATGTTCTAATCTAGCATGCCACATATCATACGAATCAATCACATAAGCAGAAGACAATCCATATTCATTCATAGTTTCAGAAACATTAAGTACAAAGAGTCGTTGATCACAATATCCCTTTTCCTCAAACACATTATTTTTTGTTATTACAATCTTGTCAGACTCAAATGACACTTTAACCCCAACCTTTGCCAACAGTGCTATAGAAATTAAATTAACTCTAATTGAGGGCATATGCAGCATGTCATTTAAAGCCAGTGTCTTTCCAGATGTGAGCTTTAGAAGAACTTTCCCTATTCCTAAAACTGGAGTAGTCCTAGAATCGCCCAAATACACTTGTTCTTCTCCATCCTCTACAATAGTGTAGGAGGTAAAAGCATTTCTGCTTGCACATATATGTCAGGTAACCCCATAATCTACCACCCATTTGCTCACATTGGTCATCTTATTGACTTGAGAAACAACCGTAGTAATCACATTATCTCCTTCAGCCAGGTTGGCCTTAGCCTTAAGAAGATTGTCGTTTCTCTTCACTCGATGCCTGCATTAAGGTGCATGATGACCTGGGTTTCCACAGACATAACAATTGCCCTTCTTGTTGAAGGTGGGGTTAGAAACACAAGGGAAATTAAATTTATTCTAAATTTATTTTTCTTATTGTGATCAGGCCTTTGATTGTACCTTTTTGGGTTTTGTTTGTCTTGTACCATATTTGCCTTTGCAGCCAAGGCTTTGGCCCTTACAGCAATGCACTCTTTTCTGTTGGTGTCTTCAATGATCATGTAGGTAATAAGGTCTGATAGGGACATCTATTTGTGCCTGTGCTTCAGCTGTTGCTTGTGGTTAGTCCATGACTCAGGCAGCTTCTCGATCAGCACCTCTGACACGAACTCATTAGGAAGTTTTATATTTCCCACCTTCAGGTCTTCAAGCAGCTTGTGGTACTCATTTATTTGAACTTTGATTTCTTTTTCTTCAACCATCTCCCAGCAGTAGTAATTTTTGATAATGAACCTTTGTCTGACCACATCCTCGGTAGTATACTTCAGTATCATAGAGTCCTATATCTCCTTCGCTTGCTTGTAGGAACATTACACATCGAACAACTCATCAGATAATGCACTAATTAAGGTGTGGCGACATATCTTATTCGCATGGGTCCAATCTTCTGTCTACTTATTAGTTGCACCGGAGTCAAGTTTTGGGGTTGTGAGTGCAAAAGCGACTCCGTGCATGTCCAGTATGGTGTAGACATGCTCCTGCCATCAGTGGAAATTTTGGCCAGCAAACACCTCGATCTTTGAGACATGGGGAAGTGGCTTTGCATAGGCAACAGACACAGCAGAAAGGGCAGGTTGCACAACATCGCTTGAGGTTGCGTTAATGTGCATGTCGTTAACTATAAGTCCTTTAGATTGTAGGCGGCGGCGGTAGTGTAACTAATGAAATTTCCTAAGGCATGTGACAGCACTACCTTAAAGGACTTATCTGCGTGATACGCGCTAGCCCCCCAAGATATAACAGGAACATCCCGAAACGTAACCGAGGCATAGAATTGGCAAGCAAAAAAAAATTTACAAACCCAGGAGTGCAACAGTTAATTTTCTTTTAAAGAATAAGAAGAGTTTGTGTCTTAAAATAATTTGGGAAAAACAGATTATATAAAATCATCCACAATGTTCACAATAAAACGTTAACATATATATAAAAAAACATAACGTTAATAAGGAAAACGTTCACAAACAGATAATGCCAAGAAAAAATGGTTACAAACTTATTCAAAAAAAAATGGTTACAAAAAAGGTGTTTTTCAGATAAGCTTATTTGAATTTAAATTCAATTTTTGAAAATAAATTTAATAAATTTGAAGCTAAAAAATTCTAAGGCCCATGATTACATGTGCAGGGGGGGCAAATCAACGAATTTGCACTGCAATAGGCCCATTCTCATGCGCGCGAGCCTCATTCTCTTTGCTAGCCACTTTGAAATCCATTATCACATTTTGATATATAAACACTTAATGGAAATCCAAACTAGGCAATGTAAGACATGAGCCTTTTGAAATACCCATTACATACAACACAACTTGATGCCTTAAACGAATTATTATTACTGTTAGACATGTAGCTATGTATAACTGGACCATAATTTCTGAAAACTTACATAATTATTTTTTGTGGATCTATTCCCCATATTATTCTTTTAGCTCTGTTTACCTAGTGGGGGAAACAATTTAATGATATTTAGGTCTACTTTATTTTATATTTTCATCATCAGCAATAAAATTATTTGAAATAATGCAAGAAAAATGTATGAGGTTATAGAGGCCTATATCTAGTTGATATCAGGTTTAGGCTAGGTCAATTTTTTTAGGAAATAAATTAAGTATAGACTTTTATAAAAGTTTATTTAGTTAAAAAATTCAGGCTTTAGATAAGTCTTTTAGGCCTAACAAGGCAACCTATTTAAGTAATTAATATTATTATTATATTAAATTTGTTATAATATATTAAAATTATATATTTATTTATCTTTTTTAAATATTAAGCATGTTGACTTATATAAAGAATCAAGCCTATAAATTTATTGAAGGATAAATTTATGTCCTTTTTAGAAATCTTAATAAGCTTTTAAATAAGTTCTCACGAAGATGAAGATTAGATTAATAAAAATGACTTTTATAAAACCTAATCTGCTTATTTTCACATTTGTCTCATGCATTAAGTAACAATTATTTTAATTTTCATAAATTATACTTTATTTTACATAGTTTATTATTTTTTATTGGCTTTTTAGTAGGTTAACAAGTTAAATCATATTTTCAAATAGGTTAGGTCAAATCTAAAACTAAAGCCTATGACAGAATAATAGATCAGACTTAGGTCTTAAATTCTGTAACAAACCTATTTAAGCAAAGCCTATTTAATCTTGCCTATTTCTATCCCTAACTGTAAAGAGATTTGCTTATTTTGGAACTCTTCTGATCTATGATTCTTGAATTTGATTATGCTCTCAGGTTGACCAAACAGAACGAAGTTGCAAGAATTCTTGAGAATTTTGCAGAGGGAGAAAAATAGTCACGACATATATGTTCGAACCAAGCCCCCTATGATTATGTCATCCGTTAACAACTTCTCTGACCCAAACTAAAATAAATGCCACCTCAGAGTATGTAATGTAACTATTTATTCACCAATAAATATGGAGAAAAAAATCTTACGTAATAAATAGTGACAAAAAAGAGGGGGGGAAAGGCAAAATGGATAGTAAAAAATATATAAAAATAAAAAGACAACATAGTTTCTAGATTGTTCTATGATAAAGTTTATTTAATAAATATATAAATATTAATTTTTATACAAAGATATTCATAATTATGTATTTTTTAAAATGATCAAAAAACATATAATAGAAAATATATTTATATATAAGACAAACTAAACATCTTTTTTTAAAGACTCAAAATTATAAATGTCACTCATTAGTTTCACTTGTTACCAAAAACCTTCATGAATTTATAATGAAATTTGATATCAATGTTAACCATAAAATTTTAAGAAAAAAATCCTATTAATTATGTTCTAAAAATTTGCTAAATCAAAATGAATTGATACCCTAAAAATAAATTGAAAAATAGATTGCGTTCAGATTGTTATAAAGTATGATAAGAAGAATGTTGTGTTGTAACAAAGATTACTAACCTAGAAAGCAAATTCCATTAGATTTTCGGTGCAACCTAATATTTGGTTTGATTTGTCAAAGTTTACATAGTAAAGTGTCTAGACTTGTACACTTGAGATCAGAATCAAGTTGGAGCGTCACAAACAATGACAAGACATAAAAACAAAGAGAATATAGGAATAATATTAATAGGAAGAGAGAGTATTTGTTGGTGTGTCTCAAAGTTTAAATTATCGATCCCTAATATAATGTTCAGAGTTTCTCTTGTCAATAAAATCAAATGTTAATAAACACTCTTTAATTCTCAAATCAATTATGATCAAATCAATATAAATGAAAAGCAAATAAAGTTATTTGATTGCAAATGAAATTATTATAACCTTTAAAATAGCAATAACAAATTATAAAAGGA
This sequence comes from Spatholobus suberectus, assembly GCA_004329165.1. Taxonomy (NCBI): domain Eukaryota; kingdom Viridiplantae; phylum Streptophyta; class Magnoliopsida; order Fabales; family Fabaceae; genus Spatholobus; species Spatholobus suberectus. The sequence continues at coordinate 55,160,791 of CM014737.1, read as the reverse complement.
AAATTATTTAAAAAATAAATCATACTTGAATTTTTTGTCTAAAAATAAGAAAAAAATTACAATTATTTTTACAATGAAGAGTATAAAAAGAAAAATAGAATATTTGTCTAAAAAGAGAAAAAATATTATTATTTTTACAATGAAGACTATAAAAAGAAAAATATAATATTTGTCTAAAAAGAGAAAAAATATTATTATTTTTACCATAAAGATGTGTAAAAAGGGAATAAAATGTTTTGTTAAAAAATATAAAAGAGATAAATAACATTTAAATATCATTATTTTTACAACCAAACCTCTAATATAATTAAAAATAGATACCTTAGTAAACACATTAAATTTTAAATAAAAAAAATAGGAGAGGGGAGGGAGGGGAAGGCCCCACACCTACTAGTAAATTCGTTCCTAACTTTAACTAGCATAATAAGTCATGTCTTGTATGGGTGGAGTTTACAATTGATCAATTTTTATATTTTTATGATTTTTTCAATGAATTTCTCAATTATTTTAATTTTTCTATAAGTGTGCGTGTGTATACACACACACACACACACACACACACACATATATATATATATATAATATTAAAATCATTATGAATATTGATATGTATTAAAATAATTTTATATTCACATGCCTTATATCATTTTAATTTATATAAATATTTATTTTAAAAATATTATCTTTATAAATATATATATATATATATAATTTTAATAAAAAGTATTAATAATAAATATTTTATATTACATTTTTTAATTATTAGTTTTTTCTTTAAAAAATATGTTTCTACCATAAAAGAATGATATGACTAACATTAATTATAAAAAAAAATTATTTGTGGGTATTTGAACTTATAGATTATAGTAAAAAATTAAATTATGAATATAAAATAAGAAAATGCTTATATAATAATATTGTTGATCTTATTACAACTAAAAAAATAGTTTTAATCTTATAGAAAATAATTAAGTCCTTTAAACATTTTAATTAGGATTTAATTTCTCGTTATATGAAAAATGAAACTTGATTGACATATACTCAATGCATCATTATTGGATACAACTAACAATGAAATGACATATCATTAAAAATTTTAAACAAATAGACAAAAAGATAATTTCTTCGATACATGTTAATTTAGGTTTGTACCCTACCTCAATGAATATAATTCAAACATATGTGCAAATAAAAATCACTTAATCATTGATTTTGAAATAATATTTTTATGGTTAGGATCTATTTTATTTTTAATTGTTGATTGATTAGTCAAAAATCAATGTTAAAGAAGATAAATCTTAAAATCAAATTCATAAGCACAATGGTATAAGGCTTGGAGAATTAACATTGAAATGAGGACTTTCATATCGAGGGTATGACTAAATTGTCTTAGTATCAATCTTAATTGAATTTTTACTTAATACATATCTATATGATGACAATGAAGTGTTAATGAAGGCGTGATTGATGATTTTGGTTCTCAATTTTTTAGTTTCGTCATTTTTATGTGAATTCTCTGTATAATTTTCTGTGTGTTTGTGTAAATTAGTTGTGCAAATTGCATTGTATATTTGTATCTGATAACTATATTTTGTTTATATATGTATACATATGTATACATATATAAACATTGGACTCCAAAATTAATTTATGTTAGGATGATTTTGTTTGTTAACTTAAATCTTCAAAATCTTTCAAAGAAAAAGAAAAGGCAAACAACCTTTTTGATTGATGAAAAAATAAAAGAATTGAGTGAAGTTATGTGAATGTTAAAAGATAGGTGATATTTTTTGGTATAGTTTTTACTTTAATTTAAATTAAATTTGAATTAATTACATTAGAAAAATATTTATTATGAATTACATGACTCGTAATAGTAACAATAATAATGTGACTTGATAAATGTCAAAATTTAATGTGATGATTATAAAATACTAAATTTAAATTACTGAGAAAATTAATAAAAGAATAAGATTATTGTATATGGAAAAGTTTCTAATTTCATATTGAAATTTGACATGATTTACATTGGTAAATTTATATTTGATTGAAAGAAATAAATATTTTTTCAAAAAATTGGATAATTTCCATATTATTTATTTATTTCTTTATTTATATAAGTTTTATATTTTGAGTGTAATTTTAACCCTACCCCCCCTTTTGAAAATTGGTAGTCACAATGATTCAAATGAATACCAATCAAAAGGTCTAAATATTACCTAACATTCACCAACTTTTCGCTTCAAACTCACTCTAACTCTAACAAGAACACCTTATCCCTTGTTGCTATTTCAAGAACTACCATTGTTCCTTTAGTATGTCAACTTTGCGTATTACAGAATTGATAAGGGAATCATAAGTGGTAGTTGGTTGATGACATCGACTAACTTAAGTTTTAAAATGTCCTTACAAATAATTATCACCACCTCATCATCTATCATAAGCTACTACGGTCACTAACCTCAAAAAGCATCAAAGCCAAGTTACCGACTTCGTACTTGCCATCAATACATATTTTCTTTTTGTTTATATATATATATATATATATATATATATATATATATAGGGAACATATCATGTGAGAGGACCCTTTTTATGTGAGAGTGAGAAGAATAGCTATTAACCATTAGATCTTGTCATAAATGGTTAAGATTAAAATATACAAAGTCATATGAGCTTTTTAAAAAATCACATAACTTTTTAAGTAGTCACATGACATTAATTCTTGACCCTCCATGACCTTCCATGTATAGTTGTATGACCAAGATTAACTCTTCTCACTCTCTTATAAAAATGACTCTAACTAAATATATCCCCTATATATATATATATAACATGAACTATAAACTACCCCATTCTTAAATTTAAAATAACTAACTACTAAAGCGCTTAATTACATTGTTTGATTTTTTATTTCCAATTTGTAACTACTTATTTCGTTGACTCCTTTCTATATTTATTATATTCACCTATTTTGTGACATGGTGAGGCTTGAGCATGATGCTTGACATCACTCTTCACGTTCTGTTAATCAATAATCATATGCTGTAAGGATTAATGCCTTACTAATATTTTATATGGTGTAATTCAGTATTTATATAACAATATTTGCCAACCTGTGCTTTGCTGTGACTAAAACTACTTCGTGAATTATGTGTATGATTTGTGTTGTATTTTTTTTATGAGGGGTTGTGTTGTATTCAAATGAGCCAACAAAGGGTTATTACAAAATTCAAAAGATCCAGAAGGTCGAACTGGAAGGATATTTGATTTTGAGCTCAGAAAAAAACTAATGAAACTCATTACCGATATAGTACCCAAATATTAAAGGGGTCTCACAGTCACAGATATGTTTTGCAGCATTTTCATTGAAAAGGTTCATTTGGATAAAAAAGACATTAAAAATAGAAGAAGAACTAAAAGCTATTGGTGTCGCCCGGAATCGAACCGGAGACCTTCAGTGTGTTAGACTGACGTGATAACCAACTACACCACGACACCTTTGATATTTTACTTGATGTGAGTCCTGTAAAAATATATATATTATATTTAGCAAGCTATTTAATATTAAATTAAGCCATTTCAATTTTTTTTTTCTAAATGCCACGGGGCTAAAGTGTTTTAATTTTCAGTTTTCATTCTATTTTTAAGGAGAACTAAATAAACAAACATTTAATGATAAATATATATTGCATTAAAAACATAAAAAATATTTAATAAAATATATGAAAAAATAGGCTATATACTGACGGTGTAAAATAATTTTACATTGTCATTCAATAACAAATTATTATGTATTGTAAATTTGTTGACTTTCATAATAATTACCTTAAAAGTCATATTAACAATAAATTTTAACTGGTTGACAGTGTAAAATATTTTATATTAATAGTACATAATCATTAAACTCAAAATATATATTAAAACTCTTTTGATCATGCATGTTATGAAAACATTCAAAAATACATTGCCCGACATTTTATACCGGTTGTTTGATGGTCATACGCAGAGACAGGCTGTTCAAGTTGGATTCTTCCACCTTGGTCCTCACGCATATTTAGAATGCTGTACTTTGACCTTTTTGGAAAAACTAACAATAGAAAAGCAGTAATTAGGCATATACTAAAATAATAATCAAGATTTAAAAAAATAGGAAAAAAAGAGAATATTCCAAAAAGGAAGGGCCCAGATTGAACCAAGAAAGTGGGAACCCGACCATTCATTCACAATTCAACCGAAGCAAGTAATAATTATAGGCGGCGGTGGCACGTTGCTGACCATTTCTTTGCATTTGGTACGCACATTGTTACCGAATTTCTTGGGCTATTGCATTAAGCCCATGATCTTCGTATTACATTCACACTTATAAACGTGCCCCCACATTCCCCATTTGTCCTTCAATTCAGTTTTGCTCCGCGTCCTTAATTCTTGTTTCACAAGTTTCCTTGGAAGCGGAGCGTATCTCCCTCTCTCTCTTGTTCTATTCTCCCATTCCTGCCTCTCTTCTCAACATGGCCGCCAACAGATGGTTAAAACCCGAGGTACTTTACTATTCATTGTATATTATGCATATACATTAATACAAACATACATAGTAAAGTTTTGTTTAATATGTGATGTGAATGTGATGATATGATCCTAAACGGGTTTTGTTTTGTTTCTTGTTACGTGAATAGGTATACCCACTTTTTGCTGCAGTTGGTGTGGCTGTTGGGATCTGCGGTATGCAACTTGTTAGGAATATAACCACTAATCCTGAAGTCAGGTATATATGGATCTTTCATATATGTATAATAATATATATTTCTTTTGGCTTCATTTTGATTTTTCATTGTTCAGATCCAATGTTTCCTCTATCAAAATACAATTCCACATGTAATTGTAAATTACACCGGCCAACTTTGATGACTTTAACGAATTATTATTGGACATGTAGCTAGCTGTGTATAACTGCACCATGATTGTTGAAAACTTGCATAATTTTTTTCTTTGGATCTATTCCCCAGATTATTGTTTTAGCTCTGTTTACATGGTGGAGGAAACAATTTAATGATATCTGGGTCTACTTTATGTTATCTTTTCATCATCAGCAATATAACTAATTGAAATAAAGCAACAAAATAGTGTAAGGGAATGAAGATTGAAATTGAAGCTAGGTGTGCATGTGTATAGACTATAGATATTTGCTTATTTTGAAACTCTTCTGATCTATGATTCTTGAATTCGATTATGCTCTCAGGGTAACCAAACAGAACAGAGCTGCAGGAATTCTTGAGAATTTTGCGGAGGGAGAGAAATATTCACAGCATAGCCTAAGGAAGTATGTTCGCAGCAAGCCCCCTCAGATTATGCCATCCGTCAACAACTTCTTCTCTGATCCAAACACAAACTAAAACAAATGCCAAACTTTCTGTTCTTGAGAATTAATTTTTGTCTTTCCGGTATTGGGAATTGAGAAGTAGGACAACGGGTTTGATTTTTCAGATACAGGTGTACGATGACTGTGTAATTTGTTGATGGATGACATTCAATCTGTCTAATAATAAAATTCTATACTTCACATTTATAAATGGTCTTCATCAGTTTTCTCCGATGCTGTTAATAGAAATTTTCATGCACTGTTATTTTTTAAAATTTCAATTGATAATTTCATTAAGATAATAAAAATAAGAACTTAATAATGATACTCAAACATTGGGTCGTGACTCATAAGTAGTTCTGAGTGAATCAAAGAAGTATGCCATCGATTATATTAAAATACATAAAGTAAGTTCTACATCTCGTTTACTCTATCTTCTGTACCAAACATGAGTTGCGTGACTATTGACAATATTGTTTCTATATACTCCAATAATTTCTTCACTAGATCGATTCTTTGTCCTTTCCAATAAGAAAATGCCTCTTTCTAGACTTTCTTCCGCAAGGACTTCAATTAAGACTTGCACCAAGATAGGGATCCCTAGTCTGCTTTTATCTTTGAGTTGGTTAATGTAATCAGTCAGAATTTGTTGAGCTGCTGTATGCTGTCAGAACTATGATGCTCGGGCTCAGCATTGGACCTCAGTTTTCTCAATGTACGACTAGTATCTGCTACTAAATTTATATCCTCCTTAAAACAAATGAAATTTGCTTGTCTTCATTGTGAATCCTCCTTAATAATTTTGGAATGCTCTGTTCAAAAATTCTGACACCAACTTTGAGAAAGATGAAGGGTTATTTTGTAGCAATTGAGCTGGATGATTTGTACTCTATAACTTCCCCTGAAAACATAGAACATAATTGATAATTAGCTGATTTAGCTCTAAGCTTTTATAAACGAGTGCGTTACTTTGTTATGTTGAAACTTGAAAAATAGAGAGGTCGAGCGTTTATTTATTTATTTTCAATGATATAATATACCACGGCCATTATGATAAACATGTTATCCTAGGTTTCATTGATGTTATATTCACATATACAGAAGTACATAATGAATACTCAAATACCTTCCTGAAGGACCAAAACCAAGTCATTATCTTCAAAAAAAATTAAAAGAAAAGAAAAGGCATTATCTTCTTACTGCCACAATCCATTTGCAAGGAGATTGAATCTCTTACAGCAAGATTTTATTGGGGAGGTGATGATGGAGGGAGGAAGATTCATTGATTGAGTTGGAAAAAACTTACGAAAAATAAAAAAGATGGTGGAGTGGGTTTCCGATTCGCTAATTCTTTTAATTTGGCTTTACTTGCCAAACAATGGTGGCGACTAATTGCAAATGGGGATTCCCTAATGGCAAAAATATACAAGGCCAAGTATTATCCAAATAAATCTGTTTCCGAGGCAGCTAAGGGTTATAGACCAAGTTTCATATGGCCTAGTCTTTATAAGGCCAAATGGATTGTTGAGGAAGGATGTTTTTGGAGGGTTGGCAATGGCCAGCGTATTAGAGTAAAAGGGGATAGATGGTTGGCCCAAGTTCCAGGGGCCGAATTCCTCTTCATGAATGCTCTGGAATAAATGAGGATATGAAACTTTGTGATCTTATGCACACTGAATTGGCGACATGGAATGTGGAGTCCCTGATAGTTTTATTTTCGAAAGAATTAGTATAACAAATCCTGACAATTCCTATTCGCTCTTTCTGAGGAGAAGATTGATTACTATGGAGACACACAAACGATGGATTGTATACAGTTAAATCTGGTTATCAGGTGGCTAATAGGAGATTACATTCAGATGTTGCATCATCAAGCAATCAAGATGACAGATTATGGAAACAAATCTGGAAAATAAAAGCTGTTCCTAAAAGTCAAAACTTGATCTGGAGGGCCTGTTCAGATATTCTTCCGGCGAGAAAAAACCTGATCTCAAGGAAAGTGGCGGTTGACACTGTGTGTCCAGTCTGTGGTTTGGAAGAGGAGACAACTTTTCATGTGTTGGTTACCTGTCAAAATGCACAATATGTTTGGTTTGCTTCACCTCTAGGGATTCGCATTTTTTCTGACCAACCGTCCAATTTTGAGGACTGGTTGAAAGGTATTTTACCGGCAGTAGAAGAGGATGATGCAAGACTAGTTTTTAATATTGCATGGGCGATTTGGTGGGGTAGAAACCAATGGCTGTTTAATTCCAAGAGATTAGATGTCCACCACATGTTAGCGTAGGCTTTATCACTCAATATGCCTAAGTCTACCAAAGATGTCAAAGCACCGCATTATGAGGAACAGATTTTAGTGAGGTGGCAGCCTCCAGCTGCAGGCTCTATCAAAGCTAATTTTGATGCTTCGGTTAGAAAATACTGTTGGCTGCTGATCTCTACTTGCAGGGGTTGCAATTTGAAACTGATTGTATGCAGTTAGTCCACTGTTGGAAGAGAAAACCATCTTGTGGTAGAAGCTATGCACATGGGATATTAGATGATTGTTATCTCTTGCTTCATTCAGCTGAAAAAAACTCTTTGATTTTTACAAGGAGAGCTGGAAATCATGCAGCTCATTGTCTTGCCAAATTGGCTTTTTTTGTTTTTGAAATGTACTGGATTGAGGAGGTCCCGTATCAATTGGACCAAATCATATTGAATGATGTACCTGCTGTTTCTGTTGGAATGCAATAAAATCCAGTATTTTGAACCTCAAAAAAAAAAAAAACTGTAGGAATTCTATGTGTCATAGTAATGACTATTGAGTATTGACTGCGCATCCACTTGTCTCTTCCCAAATAGTCTTTTGAATTAAATTATCAGTTGCTGTGTCAATGGATGCAGTTGCCTCGTCTTGGACCAATTTTTTTCTTATTCTTCAAAAACAACCCAGCAAGGCAAACCAACACTCCAATTTTTTTCATTCTCCTCCACTGCACCATTGTGCAAATTTAATGAAGACTTCACATATGTAATTAAAAAGGAAAAGGGAAGTGATTAATTTATTTATTTTTTGTTATCATATTATTAGTGCGAACTATTTACCAACTTTATTGAAATTACTTCACCATAAATATACTCTGCACTGTTCATATCACAAAAGTGACTTTATGCCTATGCCCTCCACGTTTTCATAGTATCCATCCTTCAATGTCATTTAGCATATCGTTACTAATCATTTTTCTTTATACTTCAAAAGTTATTTTGGGATGTAGTTTTAGTTTTTTATTTGTGATCTTTGGCTATACTTATTGAATTTAATGAAAATATACTATGAATCATAAATTGTCACGTATAATAAAATAGTTAAATTTTATATTAATTCTTTTAAAAGTCAAATTCAGAGTAAATTTTAATTAATAGATTTATATAAAAATCTTTACACTCATGGTATATAAAATTTAAAGTCATACGTATTTTGAAACAACTTACAAACAGAGAAATGAACTTAGGTTTTTTTTTTTTTAAAGGGATAGAAATTAACTTAAGTTAATAACATAGTTATAATTAAATGGTTGAATTTTGTTTTGATTATTTTAAAAGTCAAATTTAGAGTAATTTTTAATTAATAGACAGTATAAAAATCCTTATACTCACAGTATATAAAATTTAAACTCATACATGTTTTGAATTTTGAAACAACTTACAAACAGAGAAATGAGTTGGGACCCAGGTATATAAAATTAATAACATAGTTATAATTAAAAGGGATTTATTTTCTCGTTATAAAATGAATAGAACACTAGTACGCTGGAGGACCCACGTATATACACGTAGAGGTGCACTCAGAGTTAGTGGAATCGCAAAAGGCAATTCCTTTCATTTGACCGTTAAATAGGCAAATTTAAAATAACATTGACGTTGCCATGATGGGCCAACAAAGGCCCAATAAGAAGCCACCCAAAAATAAATAAATAAATAAAACTAGCCGTTATGGTGCTTTCCCATCAAGTTTCTTTCCCCCTTCGAATCCCTAATTTATTGCCATCATCTTTTCCCCCTTTCCAAACCAGTTCAGTACGCTCACCATTTTGCTTCATCGTGCGAACAACTTCCACCGATCCCAAAGTCGAAAATTGTGAACTCTGATAACAGAAGAAAGGGCATGGCCGCAAGAACAGTTGCCAAAGACATAATCACTCTTCGTGGCTCTGCAGCAATCGTTAGCGAGTTCTTCGGTATTGGCATCCCTCTTTTTTTTTTTCTTTTTTTTCCTTTTCTCCCATTTCTTTCATTTTTGCATACTTGTGTGATTTTCAATCTATGAACTTTTGCCTGATTTTTATTTTTTGGTGATTTTTTCAAATCAGGATATGCTGCCAACAGGTTGGATCCTCTGTGTCCTGCATTTATTTTTATTTTTTTAATTTTGGGTCTTATTTTTCACATTCCAATTATGTGTGGCTGGAAACTTGTGATATTTATAATTATTTTAATCTGGGAATTTGATCAGCATTCTTTACAACCGTGGAGTTTATCCTGAAGAAAGCTTTGTGAAGGTGAAGAAATATGGCCTCCCCATGTTGCTTACTGAAGATGAGGGTGTCAAATCTTTCATATCCAATCTGACTGCTCAGCTCTCTGGTGACTAACACCCCTAATTTGTTTCTTCTGTTGTGGTTCTCTCCTTCATCTCTTAGAAGCTGTGGAGTAATTAAAATAATTCATTGTTTAGTTGGGACTTATTGTTTTGAATTAAACTTTTCAAGTGTAAAGAACGGGGAGTCTAAAAGTTCATTTTAAGAAATGGTTTTGAATTTGAGTCATTGTCGAGATTTCCTTATTTTGTTAATGCTTTAGTAGTAGTTCAGTTGTGGTATCATTGTTAACCATTGCTTTTGAATGTTGAAAAGAATGGCTTGAAGCTGGCAAATTGCAGAGGGTGGTCCTTGTTATAATGAGCAAGGCCACCAGTGAAGTCCTTGAAAGGTGGAACTTCAGCATTGAGACTGACAGTGAGGTTGTTGAGAAGGGGTGGGTAACTTGACATCACTAAGGCTCTGTTTAGATGAACTTCTCTATAAATACTTATAGGAGAAGAAAATAAGAAGTAAAATAAATTAGGTTTCTCCTATAAGTTAAAATTAATTTATGCACTTAACTTTTATAGAAACTCTCTTATCTAACTTCTCCAAAAACTGATGTGCATAAGTTGATTTTTAACTTATGGGAAAAGCTTAATTCATTTTATTGTCTTATTCTTATAAGTGTTTATAGAAAACTTTATCTAAATAAGGCCTAAATCTCAAAGTAAAGGTGTATGCTTTTCATTTTTTTATATATATATATATTTTAATGTTTCAGTGTCTCAAGGGAAAAGAGTGACAAGGAAATCATGAGAGAGATACAAGCGATTATGAGGCAGATTGCTTCAAGTATCACCTATTTACCATGCCTGGATGAACCTCGTAAGAATCACGTTTTCACCAATGATCATGAGAAAGAGTTGCCACGCCCTGTGCATCTCTGTCTGCTTTTCATCTTCTTCTTATTCATTTAATGTTTATCTCCCAGCTGAGCATAGTTATCTTGTTTCAGGCGTTTTTGATGTGTTAGCGTATACTGACAAAGATGTGGCAGTTCCATTCACTTGGATTGAGAGTGATCCAAAACTGATTGCAAATCCGCAAATGGTGAAATTGCATTCCTTCGATACTAAGGTGAATTTGGATTTGCAATTTGGTTAATTTACATGACTCACATACTTTGTTTAATTTGACTATTGCTAATATTTTTGTTTTGGCTTATGCAGATTCACAAGGTTGACACACTTGTGTCATACAAGAATGACGAATGGGATGAGCAGTAGAGGCTGTCTGAGTCTTTTAATTTTTGTTTAGCTTCTGTGTTTTGTTTCTTCAGGTCTTGAGTGAATTTTTCCGGTGTTAGACCTGTCGATTGTGAATTTTCTATTCACATTGTTAGATGTGTGTACTACTGTGGGTCTCAACGTAGTAGTATTAATCCTCCCTTTTGTATGTTTTACTTGTTGTGGCAGTAAGAATTGCCATGTAGGGATCTCAAGAAATCTCCCTGTTCATTTCAGAAGGTTGGATTTATCAATTATTTCTTGTGAAAATTCTGAGTATTAATTCACTTCTGCTTCTGGTTGGTGAAACCATAAGCATCTAAGGAGCGTGCGGTGATAAATAACAAATCAGGATTGAAGCCAAATTACGATAATTAGTGAAAATATGTTAGAAATGGTTGAATGAAGATCTCTCGAGAGATGTAGGTTCAATTTTCAACCCAAAACAAAAAATCCCTTCTTGTTTATCCAGTACTTTGCAAGCTAAGAAGGAATTGGAGGTGAGCCTATTTGGGAGAAGAAAGGAATTATTGGGATTCAAAAATATGAATAATGATGAATTTATGGGGAGGTGCACACGGGTTTGGGATTCAAAAATATGAATATTGGGTTCTTTACAAAATTTTTTAATATATATTTTTATTACGCAAATTATCGAGATAAATTTTCAATTCTGATTGAAAAACAGCACCAATAGTACCTAAAGAAGTTTTGGCCATTTAGAAATGGGGAGGTGCCCAGGTTTGGAGGACAATGAGTGTTGGGGGCGTACTTTATTTTATTAGGGCAACGAAGCCAATCATAAATTATTCATAATTTCAAATAATTATCTAGATACCCCTCTAAAAATTACAAAAATGATAAAATTGTACTTCACGCTCCAATTTTTTTTTATGATTCAATCATTCTCTTTTGGGGTGAAAGAGAGGATATCTCGATTATGGGAGAGAGGCTAATCATGGAGTTTCTAGTAGAGCAAATGGGAGCGTCGTTTTGGCTGAGGATGGTGGCAGGAATGGAGATGAAAGGACTCACAATGGTTGAGAGGGTAGAGGAAGTAGTTTTGATACTAATAGTGGTCTATGCGTAGTGGCATGATTAAGTTGTAGAGATATGTTTTCAATACTATAGAAGAATGGTGGTTTGCCACAGGTAAATAATGGGTTTTATTAGGTGAGGATAGAGACTGAGAAGTTTTAGACAAAGAGTGCTACTAACATTCTCTCTTCTAACACATTGTTTACAAATAGTTTTATTCAAAAGAAAAAAAAATCACTAGTAAGACTCAATAAATAAGAAATGTGACCAACAAAATTTTGCGATTTTTAACAAATTTCAACCAATTCAGCCTATAATAGAAAGTGTTAGGGAGTGTGTCCATTTTTTTTCTTTTAGAAATGTCACTTATTTGGATGGAATTTAAAATTTATGGCTTTAAGAAAGGATTAAAATTGATAAAGATTTTCTTTTTTTAAATCCTTCTGTGAAATACCTAAACAAGGCTTTTTATTAAGTAGCAATGTTATCAAACTACTCACAATCCTATTAGTTTAATCAGAAATTGTGCTTATAGTTGGTCTGATTAGCTTATCAAATTAAAAATGCATTTAACCTAATGTTGAAGTAATTAGCAGACTTCACCACTCGAGAGGGGTCACACTTAAACTCTTACTAATTACTCCCTCCAAACTCAAATAGAAGCACAAAAAAAAAACTAATTCACATTAATTAAGAAAGTTAGTTAACATAATTTTACAAATCTCATTTAAAAAATAGTTTTTCCTAAACTGTCCTTCATTAGAACTTGATATCAAGAACAAAAAAAGGTCATTGGAAATAGAATCTCAATTAAATAAAAGATATTTTGGGGATGATATCATTAAACAAGGATGAAATTAGTTATGATTTGCTTATATTTTGGACCACTATACATGTTTTTTTTCTTATATTTGAGTCCAAACAGAGTAAGTAGCAATATAACAACACACGCCCAAAAGTAGTAATTGGTTGTTACGCACAACACAAAAACTTACGTGTAAAAATTATGTTTGCACTTGTCCCATAAGCTTTTAGAACAAATATTGCCACTACATTAGAGTATCCATCCATTATTTGCATGACAAATGTAATTTATATGTTGTATCTTTAGTATAAATTTACAAAATTAATATATAATAGTTCATGCAGTTTAACTAGTGATCCATTAATTCAACTACTGATTCACCCACCAAATGCTTAACCAAGTTGATGACTAGTTCGAGTTAACTAACATTATTAAGTAGCAATTAGAATATCTTTGAAAATTCCATTACTCTTTTTAAATGCTTTATCCAAACACAATGTTACTTTCTTACTAGTAAAACAAATGAAATAATCTTTAGTCAACTTTCTAATAGTTGTGCCCTTAGTTTGCATAGGTTGAAATGCTTAACTCAACCAATTATTATCAATATTTTCATGATAATATCAATTTATCAACAAAGAAATGTAGAATATATTTTTATATTTGATTAAAGAATCATTTTTTTTTTATTAAAAATCATGTTACCATATACATCTAATATGGAGTCCCACCATTGATAGTAGTTGTCAAGGATTAGAATAGTACCAAACTTGGTCACATCTTTGTGTAGAGGTTGGACATTCTGTAAGCCAATTAAATAGGCAAATACTCTTTATGGCTATGAATACACCCACAAACCAATAAAAGTTTGTTTTTACAAAATGATTTAGATTTGAGTAGATGAAATCATTGGATAAATCTATCTTGATGTTTATGGTATGTTTAGTTAGGTGGAAAAAAAATAGAGAGAGAAAAAAAATATGGATAACAGCATCTTTTTTTTGTTGGTTGAAAAGAAAGTGAAAGCAGAAAGGAGAGAAAAGTTGACTTTTAGGAAAAAAAAATTCAAAATTTTCTTTTCTTCCATTTTTCCTTCAATTTAAATTTTAAAATTTTCTCTCCCTCCTCACTTTCTTTCCACTCAACCAAACTTAACATTAGAAGTGGGTATATGAGTTAGTTTTCTTTGCATCATATTACCTTGCATAAGCCCATGAATAAATGGACTAACTTGTTTGAGCCCACACTCTATATTGGCATATAGCTGTTTATTTTTATTAGAAATTAAGACATCCATAAATGACAAAAATATACACACGCACATAATATAGGATGTGAATTTTAACTTGCGGATTGTGACCTGTATAGACTTGCAATTAAATAAGTTAACCTTAAGGTCATTTTTTTTTTGTTGTACAATAATCACACTGAGGTTAAAACTTAAAACCTCATGTATACTACTCAAACCCTCCACCACTAGGCCAACCCCAGTGGTTCACCTTAAAGTCATGTTTGATTACTCTTTTTAAAGAATTTTTAGTGTTCTAAAATTAAAAAAAAAAAAATCATTTGAAGCTCTCCACTTTGGAATCAAACTCATTTTTAATACATCTTGCAACACCCCCATAAGGCCCCTCGACCATCACAAGTTCTAGAGTTGTCAAGTTAGCCCTGAGCTCGCTGTAAGGATGGCAACTCTACCTAGACCCTATGGGTACCCTCAAAAAATATCCACAACGGGTAGGGTAAATACCCGCTCAATGAGGATGGGGCCGAAGCTAGAGATTTACCCGCAAAATTTAATGGGGATGGGTGCGAGTATGAGTACTATAGTACCCAACCCGCCCTATGCCTGCACTTATATATATATATATATATATTAAAAAGATAATTCTAGTGAGCATTACAATATTAAAAATCTTGATTCATTTTTTTAAAAAAAAAGACATTACAAGAAACACAAGAAAACACATTTTCATTGTGTTTAGGGCGCACCCCCTACTAACACTACGGAAACACGTTTCTGTTATCTATATTACACAATGAAAATGCATTTTCATCCAAAGATATTTTTGACAAAAAATAAAAAGCAAACACGTGTTGGGGTGAAAAAAGCAAAAAGTGGAGTGGAAATAGCAGGCCCAGAAATTAATTGGTAAGCAGTATAAAAACAGTTTTTAAAACTGATAAATGAATCAAACAAACGCTAAATCTAGGTCCACAATTTTTGTTGGCCTTTATGGGCCAGAGTTGTATTAGCTTAATGGTATTCTTTTAGAATAGAACAAAGCAGTAAATATAAGCAAATAAAATTAGGCATTGGCTGGGTTTTTGAGGTACTAACAGTGCAGGTGGTCAATGATGCAAAGGTGCTAAAACGAAAATTTCAATATACGTAGGATTAAAAGGAAATATGTGTTAGTAAACAGCTCTAGTTTGTGTACCACACAACGACAGTGAAAAGGCACCCCATGCTTGTGCAAGGCATCACAAGATGGAGACAGTGGTGGGAAATCGTTTTCTAGTACATACAGGGAAGGAAACTATCGTTCTAACAAAACAGCCAACTTTCTCAACCATCCCCTGAGGGAATTAAACTCGTCACAAGCTAACTTAGTGGAGGATTTCTTCGCCGTCCCCGTCGTTATAATGTATTTTATTAGTTTCTTTTTTTACTCTTGGGCATCGAGCCTCATTTCCATCACAAAACATAAAAAGCAGAAACAGATTTGACAAGTACAACAACAAAATGCACAAAGAGCCAAGGACCACCTTCACCCCCCACAACAAAATGCATAACAGCACAATAACTCCAAGCAACAACAAACTCATTACTAATGGATCAAGAACTTCTGCAATTCCATTTCAAAGTGCATGAATCCCAAGCCTTAATATTATTTTTACTTAAAACCAAAAAATATATTGAGAGCAGAATAAAATTAAAAAAAAAAAATGTATCGTGAGAGATGAAACAGCACTCCCTTTTGGAACTCCGGGGATCCGTATCCAATTACCACTATATTCACATGCTGGTTAGTATCTACATTCTACATATGGCAATGCAGCGCCTAAATATCATTAAAATTCTTTCACCCTTCTTAAGAGCCTTTTGGAATGAATTATCAATCTAAGCATATATTGTAACAATTCATCGAGTGGAGACTAAGGCAAATCCATGTGAAACATCCAAGAGCCATAGTACCACCATTAACTGGTTTAGTACTCAAACCACTTGCGCAGCCTTTAATCCTACAACTGCATTTTTTATCAAACCAATTGCTCCCTTCACCAAGGTTTCCACCTTCCAGGAGGCCAGTCTGCTTGTGTTAAATACAAACATTTATATCGCACCTTGTGTCCATTCTGATGCAATATCAGTCAAGATTTGGTGGATAGAATTCTTGGGACTCCTGACAAGTAATAAATTCCAAGCAAAAATTCATCTGATTAAAGTTAACAGTTACGATTGTTCAGAAGGTTCCTGCTTAGGCAGTGCATCAGAAAAATATGCAACTGTCCAAGTTAACTACATAGAACTAGGATGTATATAAAAATATGTGATGAAAATGATCCACTAAAAATCTGGACAATATTATGCTCCCACTGCAAATGCATATTTACAGACATGTGCCAATGATTGGAATGAAATTTGTGCAGAGGGGCTAGTTCATTTTCCTATCATAAAACTATAAACAGCATTAACAAAACTAAAATAAAATTCCAGGTTAGTGCCGCACATATATCAAAGATCTGAACAGTCCCCACCACAGTCCTCCAGACATTTTACGTAGGTAGCTGAAGATTGATCATACCATATACCTGCTTTCAACTCACACCACGATATATGGCACCAGGTCGAAGATCATCCATATTATCAATATTTCTATATGCGTCAAATTCTCTTAGACATATCCAACCCCGGCGTGTCAGAAAATCACGGTAATCATCTTCAGTGTAAAATATCTTATCTTCAGTATGCACTGGGAGATGGTCAGACTCATCATAAAGGCATAGTTTAATGGCCATTCCTGCAATGATAATTTAGTGTTATAGCAATCATACACTTCCAATATAAAAGGACAGGAAGAACGCATTCTTAATATTTAATTACATTATTTGAGTGAAATACAATTTTCCCCCTGAATTTAATGACAAAACCAACACGTGAACTTTAGAAGTACACGAAATGACTAAAGCTCCTAGACATAAAAATTAATGTACAAAATTACAATATCTAGAATAAAATTAGTCTAACCTTCATCAAGGTGAAGAGTGTAATTTCCTATAGGCATTTCACGGTCAATACTTCTGATAATCTGGTCTTCATCCTCTAACCAAAATGTACGTTTAGTTCTCAACCTAAAAGCAGCTCTTATTGCCTCTTTGATGGCTTCTGGAGTGCCATCAATACCTATTCGTCTTGTATAATCACCCCATTTAACTGATATAACCCTTCCACAACATGACTGACTTTCTCCACCTGCCAAAATAGGAAAAATTGGTCGCAGAAATAAGAAAGCAATTAAGCTAAAGAAAGCGGGGGGAGCTAAATTTATTTGTTTCCATTTAGGGCGGCATGGAACAACTAAATTTATTTTACCATGTTTTTCAGGTTCTACAAAACTTGCTTCAAATTAACCAAAGCTGCTGCCACAAATAGTGTACATTTACCAAGACACAAAATGATTAACTTTGATGTTCTTTGTCATTTTTTCATTGGGGAGCAACCAACTATCCAAGCATGCATCAAACTATGAAGCTTTACATAGCTTACCATTTCCAGGAGTCTCTCTCCAATTCCAAGGAGGGACTCCACTTGCTGCAACAGCATCAGCTGCGGTAATGGCAAGAGGATGTCCATCATGATCCAAACTTCTCTCAAGATTGAGTGTTGGTCTTCCAGTAGCTAAATGCCAAGTATTTGAGAATTATGGTAAACATGAAATAGCAAAAACTACTATGGAAAGAATGAATTGGTAAGCATCTAATGAGATCAAATGTATATCTAAATCCTTTTTAATAAAGACTCCCTCTCCTGAATTGTTAAAATCTTCATTTTCATTTCTAAAATGTTAAAAATACTAATTTTGGCCATTAAAATGCTGCAAAAGACAGACACACTAGAGTTTAGAGAAACTGATAAATGCTAAGCAATAAGCATTATGAATACTTCCTCCCACTATATGGATACTAAACATCTTAATTAAGCGGAACCGATTAATGATAAGCAATAAGCAACGAGAATATTTTCTCCCACCACATGAAGAAATAATTATCTGGCCATACATTAACAGAATGAGTTCCTAGTAAAATATGATAACCAGAACATTCCTAAAGAGTACAGTGTTTGAATTATCATTTCGACAAGCTCTCCAAAGTAGCATTTCATTATTTATGCCACATTGCCACTCTTCCCATATCATTTTATGAAAACATTTACCAGAAAAGAAACATCAGGATGCTGAAAAGTTGTCCATAGTAGTGGTGGACAAATTTCCATGGAATGCATGTCAGTATGTGACTATGGATGTACAATGTACATTAGCATGGTTTTATCTTACAGTAGTTTAAAATTCAACAATTATGTCTTCAGTGACTTGGATGTGGTGTATATTAGTTACTTACCAGCAGAAGAATCAAGAACTAAACCAAAATGCCATATGAAATTAAAATCCCACACGACTCATGAGCTATGAAATTTGAAATAATCAAGGACACAGGTGAACAATAATACAGAGTAGGTAGGAAGCTGAAAGTTGGATTACAATGACATACCTTCTACAGGCCCAAAAGAGATGCTAGTATCGTCAATACCTGTACAGTAACATAACCAGTCAAATCATTGTTCCTAAAGATGCAATGAGTGAAATCGTAACTTTGACAGATTATCCAAATTTCATGACCTGTGAATGAAAACCTGGTAAAATTTACCATGGCTTCACTTGAGAGTGATAATTTAACAGCATTTCATAGGAGTTAAATCCCTTTTTAAATTGCTGAGATTTATACCGTCTTATGTAAAAATTCAGATGCATAGAGATAGACAACACAGCTATCAAGCCAATGATCCATGGATATAAGCTGATACTCACAACTGAAGGGTAAAGAATCAACCAAGACATAAATGTGATTTCCAATGAGACATCCTAAAGTTATACAAGGGCAACTGAAAGCTTCTTTCTTACTCCTTCAAATTTCTTTTTCACAAAGCAGTATAGAGAAGTGAAGTCTAAATGCATAAAAATTAATCACAACATATCAACAATTTTAAACCAAGATGCACCTTTTTCGGAGGAAATTTGTTGGAATTCGGAAAATGCAGTCTATTCAGCAGTTATAACCGTGGAAGTTAGGTTTTCCCCGGTTAGGTGTTTCGTCACATTATATCCATTTTGTAAGACAAAACAAAAGCACAACCTAATATTCCCAAGCAATAATGTTTGAAAGAGATAATGAAATTCCAGACCAAATTTGTTGAAATTAGGAAACTACAGACTGTTTGGCTTTAACTAATGCCACTTACACAATCTCTTTCAAACAAACTGTCAATACATCCACATCAGATATCAAACATCCCCACTTCCTGCCAAACTCAGATGCGGGCTTGCAAGCAATTTGCTAACAAACGTTGTGTGATTAGCACTACTGTAGAGTAGAATATTTGGATTAACTTATTCTAGGGTTTTTTTAGCCCCAACACCAACAACACCAGCGCATGGTTGTACAAAAGCACAGTAACCTAACCTCTTAAGTTTAATTCCCAATCAGTGTAAAAAGATGTTTACAGTTACACCATCAGTAAACCACACATTGCCGAAGCAAGTTTGACTCTCACACTACTCACCTCAGAAGTCAGATTCCTAACCTAAACTATACCCTAGGCAACAAAATCAAACACCACGTCACCCAATTGAAGGAATCCCTAACCCTAACCTAAAACTCAGAAGTGACGAATTAGAATTACCTTTATCAGCAAACTGCATAAACGAGTCAACCTTCGGCGGAGGAGTAGGGCTCTTATACTGCACACTCTTGCTCCTCTCTCTGAGGATCTCGTCAATCTCTTTGTAATACGACATCTTCGCAGAGCCACTCCCTCCTCGGTCCAGCTGCTTCGCCTTCTTGAACTCCTTCAACAGGTTCCGCCACTTATCGGTGCACATGGTGGGGGAACGATCGAAACCCTTTTCTCTCATCTTCGCCGATATCTGCTCCCACAGGTGCTTGTTGGACTTGGACGTGTTGAAGAGCGCGTCCATCTCGCGGCGAAGCCCAATGAGGGAGCGCGTCTCGTCCTGCACCCACGTCTCCGCGCGTTTCTTCGGGGCCTTGATCTCCACCTCGGGGTCCTCGCCGCTGCTCTCGCCGAGGATCATCGGCGGCGGCGCGGCCGCGTGGTGCGGCGGCTGCTGCGGCGGCGGGAGGTCGCCGTTGGAGACCACCTCGATCATCATGTCGCGCGCGCCTTCCTCTTTGTAGAAATCGATGGGACGCGGTTTCTCCGATAAATACATGGTGTGTGCTCTTGGGTTGAGGGATTCGATTGCAGAAGAGAAAGATAGAGAGATAGTAATTGTAAAAGTTGGGTTAAATTTTGAAGTGAATTTTTTGTTGGAGTAGCGAAGCGAAGGCACATATGAAGGTTAGGGGTTTGGGTGTGTAGTGTGTCAGCGTGAAGTAAAAGCTTTCGGATGCGGTGGAAAGAAAGGGGGATGAGGTAGAGGGGACGTGTCTGTCTCTTCCTGACAATATTATTATTATTATTATTTTCTTCTCAATTAATAATATATTTAATATTTAAGTTTTATATGATGGCAAATTGTGCTTCTGTTCCCATACATGATATGATTTTTTTATTTGATTTTAATTTTAAAAAGTTGTTTTGTCGAATTTTTTAAATAAAAAATATTTCTCAAAAAAAACTTTTTTAAAAAGTTAATGCTTGTTCTTTAATATTTTTCATTCAAACAAACTATTAATTTAGTTCCTCGAGTATTATACTTTCTCTTATATGATCAATAAAGTAATAAAATTATATAAATAGTTCTTCAAGTATTAAATATTATTAATTCAATTTTTGAGCTGGTATTTTTCATTAACTTTGAGGGACTAATTTGATAGATTTTTTAATACTTAGAGGACTACTTATTATAATTTCTAATATTTAAGAGATTACTTATTTAATTTTCTTACCTTAAGAACCAATTAGGAGAAAGAGTAAACTTTAGGAATGAAAATGAGGGTTTACTCTTTTTCATTCTCATGTTTTTTTATTAGAATTTATTTGTACTATTCGTTAAGTATTTGCCATAACCGGCCCAAAAAGACCAAAGCTTATAAGGATACTTGGAGATCCCATTAAGGAGTCAGAGGCTATAAATATGATAGTGTATTTGCAGTAACTTTAAAAAATAATAAATTAAATGAAATTTTTATCACATTTTAAGAGATGAAATGAAAAAAATTATAATGCTTAAATAGTTTAAAAGGTAAATATTTCTTTTTTAATTTCTATGTATAAAAAATTTTACACTATTAACCAATTAAAAATTATAATAGGTATAATTTTTAAAATAATTATTATAAAAGTCAACAAAATAACCATATATAACAATTTCTCATTGAAATACAATGTTAAAAGTCTTTAATTACTCATAAAAAGTAATAATTAACGGACAAAAATAATGAAAAAATAATAGAAGTATCACGTGAAAAATAAAATATTTTACAAAGACAAAATTATATGTTTTTAAAATATAAAGTCGAATAAAAAAATATTTTATTTTAATAAAAATATAATTTAGCCTAGGTTTAATTTGTGTATCATTTAATTAGTGTTTCGGGTTTTTTTTTTTTTATGTTATTCATAATTTTCAGCTGGTTTTATTTAAGAGAAGGAGCAAATCAATAAGTCAAGAGTAGGGTTCGAATTTCAAAGGATTATTTTCAAATAAGTTCTTAATAAATTGAGTTAGTTGTTAATATGTTGCTCAAAGAATTATTTTTTCTTGATGGCTTTTTTTCTTTTTTTGGTTCTGAAATCAAATTATTAAACAGTCAATAAATATTTTTTAAAGAATATTTTGATATTTTGATTAAAAGTTTTGTTCTCAAAATAAACAAATTTAAACTCGTTTATGTAATAAGTCAAAAAGGAAAATTTTCTATCCAGTGTAAATAAAGGGGAAAAAATCTTTACATTTAGAATGAATTTTTTTGTGCATTAAAATGAATAGTCTTAACTGTATAAACAGAGGAGACAAGTTCAGTATGTTCATCATGCTAGGTGCATGATATGTGTAGCCACTGTGTGCAGGAGTTTTAGACGGGTTGTTTGTCTCTAGTTCGTTGGTTCTTCCTAATAATAAAAACGGGTCATGAGTTATTTATCTGTAATGTAACCTTACAAGATTTAAAAGGCCAACAAGTTGTTTAATCAAAAAAAAGGCCACCAAGTTGATAATTATATCCGCAGTAGCCCATTCAATCATGGCCCTATCCAAAACAAACCAACTATAATATATACCACTCATTCGTCAGCCTCGATTCAGAGGTTAATCACTTCTTTACCATTTATTTATTCACTCCTTATTATATGGAATACATCGTTGATTTAGCCTATGGAGTCCCTACGTTGTGGACCCGCTTCGCATATTTGATATTCCATCAATCTTGCAGAATGACCTTATTAAAATTAAAAAACCAATGAACCACCTTATCCCAATAGTCAACTACGGTAATTTGATCGAAGCAGACACATTAATTAGCACCATTTGTGCAAACCATAAGACATGTTGCCCAACCACACACTTACTGTGTAGAAATATTATGTAGTTATTTGGAGCTGATAGAATTGTTAAATTCTATTTTCTGAAGTAATGACATTAAGTTTCTGCTGAGTTAGGACTACAGTGTAAAATTGAAACAAAAACAAATAGTTTTATTTTGTTAATTTTAATTATCAGGAGAAACTTAACATACGTGTATGGTTTATCAAATACGGACATTGTTTTGGATAATCTACTGAATATTTTCGCATGAGATTAGATGAGCAGAAATGGGATGTGTCGAATCAAGCAGGCAGAGCATGTAGTACTAACAGACTCTAGCTGTACCGATTTAGTTTCATTCAAATTACCCATTCAAAATGTTTGCTGTTATTATATTATCATTTTGTTAGGATTAGTTTTTAAATTCAAATCCTCTTAGCCATTGCTAATTCAGTTGTAACAACCTCTCTGTAATTCTATTTATACATCCGCGTGTAACCTTTGCAAATCAATGAAAACACACTTCTGCATATCTCTATAGAGCAGGTATAGATCAATATTACAGTTCGTGAGGGGAGCTAAATAGGGTTAGCAGTTCATTCAGAAGTGCGTTTTGATTTGGCTTAGTGCCTCTCTCGACGGTGTTATACATGCTTCCTAGGAGGTGGGATACTAGAATTCAAGTGTCCTTATAACAAGGTTTTTACTTCTCGTGATCCACCAAAATGGGAATCTTGACAAATATTTTGAGTAGGTCAAAATAGTTAAATTATATATTCAAAATTATTAAGAGTATTAAACATAAAAAACTATATATATTTATTTTAAAAAAATGAGGAGGGAGGGGTGGGCACTGGGCATAGCTCCCTCGCTCCTAAGTAGCCTCGTTTTTAATTCACCCATGTCTTTTTATTACATGCCAGAATGGATGGACCGATTCATTTAAAAGAGAAGATTACAAGATTAAATTAAGAGCTTAAACTGAAAAAGAGGGTTTAACTTTATTTTAAGAAAATAAATTTGACAAGTTATATTATTTGAATATATGAATATTTTAATACAAGGATATCTGAGAATATTGCCTTAAAATAAAGGTATTGGCCTAGTGGGAAATAAAATTGCACAATAAAAATTCTGGATAGAAAACTTATAAGGGATACGAAAAAGCTTTTGAGACAATTTTGAAAGCTTTGAAATAAGAAAATAACTACTACACTCACTATTCAAAACTCTATCTAAAACAATTGAAGATCTATTTATACTAAAAGAAAGACATCACAATTACTATATTTATTGAACAAAATATTACATCATAACTACTACACTTATAGAATATTACATTGATATTTGGAAGTTGCTTAGGCAATATTATATTCAAAGCTTCAAGACAATTGTCTAGGTTAGAAAATTCCTTCATGTGATATACTTCATGGACTCTTGTTGAGTTGAAAGTTTTGTCTCTTTCATAGTCAGGTGATATAATAATGAGCTTTAATTGGACCGAAGTATGAAATTTCTTTGTTATAAAGAAAAAATTTCTTTATGTGATATTATTTCTTGCTAGAAATATTAACTTTAGTATCTTTAGAATAGAAATCCTTTAGAAAAAAAGACTACGAAAACTCAAAGCAACAAAATAGTAGAATCCGAGTGTCCTTTTCTAGAAGAGATAAAAATTCAAGTTAAAGTTTTAAAAATAGAAGTCACCCCTTATAAGAACGTAAATACTATTGAAGGGTCAAATTCATAGACAATGATTTTTTTTATAGAGAAATTTTGAATAATACGAAACGAAATTTAACAAAATCTTATGTAATAGTCTACCAAAAATTGCTTGTCAATTTTTAACTTGTTATTATTTAATAAGATGGAGCCATGTTTTATTCGTGCTTTTTCATGCAGAACATTTCTTACTAATTGGCAAAGTTGTTATTTATATTTTATATTGCTGGACATCAAATAGTTTCAGTCGTCCAGGGAGCATGCTTATTAGTTATTGGTATTTGCCTATTTGGTCACGGAGATGGTAAGCCTTTTAAAACCTTCATCTAAACACAAGCAGACAGGTCTAGCAATTGCTAAAAGCGCAAAGTTTGCTAGTGAGTAGTGAGGCAAGGCTGTTATGTTAGAGTTTGCGAGTCATTTGAATTTTATAATTAAAAGAAGTGCTAACAATATCATTTTTTACTTAACACTGAAATTTATTGGGACTCGTAATATTGAATGGGAAGTAAACCTTCTTAATTTCGTGAATTTCAATAAATTTTCAATTAAGAGTGTACTAGCAAATATATCACTAACATTTCTCTTATGGCTTATTAGAGGCAACAAGTGTAATTGAGTTCAATCATGTAATCATTTTTTTTTTCTTTGTATCCTTTGGTTACTTAATATATTTTTCCAATGGCTTATTGACAAAGTGACAAGCAGAAATTTTCGTGTTTGGCGTCTAAGTTGGAGAGCGAACTTGTAACTTCTGCTGTCATTTCATCTTCAAACCAGCATTCGTAGAATGCCATGGCACCCTCCGTAACGTTTTGTTTGGTAAGAAGGAAATAGAGGAGAGGAAGGGAGTAGAAGAAGGAAGATAAAGGAAGTAGTAAAATATAAATTCTTTGGTATAGTGAAAATGCTGAGAAATTTTTGAAAAAATGGGTGGTCCTACAATAAGAGTTCCACACAAAAATGAGATGATTTACAAGAAAATGCTATGGTATTTGCAAAATCAATTTTGTTTTTTAACTTAATCAATTTGCATATGTGAAGGTCTCATATTTGTATTCTTTTACGCATATCAAATCCATTTTGTTTAGTCACTAAATCTATTTTGCATATATTATTTGCAACATAATTGATTATGTTGTTTTTATTTTTATTTTTCTCTTTTCTATTTTTTTTATTTTTCTTAAACTAAATACATCTATTTTTATTCTATTTTTT
The DNA here is from genome assembly GCA_004329165.1 of Spatholobus suberectus. NCBI lineage: Eukaryota > Viridiplantae > Streptophyta > Magnoliopsida > Fabales > Fabaceae > Spatholobus > Spatholobus suberectus. Next base: position 55,135,028 of record CM014737.1, on the reverse strand, counting down.
ACTTTTTTCTATTCTCTTTTTTTTTCATATACCTACTTAGTTTTTTTTTTTTTTTCTTCTCTATCAACACACCCTAAGATAAATAAAGGAGAAAAGAAGAAGAAACGAACTATATTTAATGATGAACTTATCTTTGCAAGAAGACTTAGTCAAGACGGTATTATTAGTCAAGAGAAAAAAAATCGGAAAAGTACAATAGAATTATATAGAGTTGTGTTACGTACCTGATAAATAGATACGCAATAATACCTCCATCCACAAGGACATAGGTGACCAAAATTTAAGGGCAGAAGATAAATGTCATCTGGTTTAATTTAGATATGGTGTGTCCCAAATGAGACCATCCAGCTTAACTAACTTTTTACCAAAAATATTCGTTGATTCATTGGAAAGGAAAGGATCCACATCATACAAGAATTATAAGACAATGATAGGTATAAAATACTTCTTAGAGACTCAGATATAAAATTTTCTCTGATCCAAAAACACGCCAAACGAAAATATGGATTCTGGCATGTCCTGGGCTGATCAATGGGACAACAACCCAGACCCATCCCCGGCGTCAGAGAAAGACAAGAAGAAGGGCAAGGATGGGTCAAGTAAGAGCAAATTTGGGAAGACTATGCTGAGCTTCAAATGGGTGAAAGAACTCCGCAAGAAAACTAACAAGTGATGAAAACATTGTGATGGTATTTATTATTTAAGAAGCCTCTGGCTCTTTGAAATTAAGAACGCAATAATGTAATTGACTTTGTCCTTATCTGAAACTACCATGTGGAATTAAATAAATTTCACCTTCACTTTCTTTAATTTGTTGCCAGAATATATTAAAATCCTATGCGTCTTTTAATTTATACAAGTTGTTCGTACAAATGTTGTACCAAAATCCTGACTATTGTTTCACAATTTTTTTTTTAAATTCACCATAGGATAATAATTGCTTGTTTTAACCCTCTTGGTTTCGTTCTTTCTTTTCCTTGATGTTACGTAATGGACGGTAGATAGTCATTGCCTTAGGACAAGAATATATATGCTTAGGCTGTGTTGAATAGATGTGCAGTCACGTTGAACGTCAATTCAATGTGAGAAGATAATTGGGTGCAACGTGCATTGAAAAGTAAAATTTTCCTAAACAAAACACACACTTAGCCAAAATAGTCAAAGCCAACAAGCTTAGGGGTGGTAAAATGAACTCAAGTTATTGGATTAACCCTTTAATCACCGAAATAGAGTGAATTGTCTATTCACTTCCTCATTATAATTCGTCCCGTAAAATAGATTTGAGATAGGTTGAGTTAATTTTTTTATTTGACTGCTTTCTTTATGTTTCTGTTTTTTTATTTTTATTTGTTAGATCAACTTATAAGTCAAATTTTTATAACTTATTCTTTCATTTTTATATCTTTTTAAAAATTATGACGAGTCAATCTAACCTAACTCACTCTTGAAACGAGTTCAACCCAACCTAAATCAACTTATTTTTTGGCAAATTAAATTGGATTGAGTTAACCTTTTTTGTCACGATTAGCTAAGACAACAACAAAAAAAAGGTTATTGTTTCTTGAAAGACTTCAAGCATAATTTTTCATGTCTATTTATGCCTTACTTGCTTCATGTCTATTTGTGCCTAAACAAAGTAACTAAATATGAATTGTCATTATTTGTGACTAGCGAAAAGATAAACATTATGTGTCTATTTGTTCACATTTTATTTAGTAAGATAAGGAGAATAAGAACAATCAATTTATAACGTACCACTACAATTATAATACATTAGTAACAGTTAAAGGTGAAATAGATAAAAGAAAATTATGCATATTAAAAGTTGGTATTGCCATAAATTCACAACTCTTCTTCGACAGAAAATGACAATTAGGTGAGTTAGAAATGTTGACTATTATTTGGAAAAACCCAAGTCTCACATTAGTTAGAGATAGTGCCAAGATATAATATATAAGTGGGGGCCAACCCTCACCCTATAAGCTAGCCTTTGGAGTTGAATTAGGCCTAAACCCATATTCTAAATGTTAGTGTACAAATGAGAGTAACGTAACTAAGAAGTTTCACATTGGATAGAGATGAAAGTGTTGAGTAACAAATAAGTGAGAAAGACCCATTAATGGAGTTCTCCCAGTGTTTTACTCTCTCGTATTGCTCAACACTAAGATGGTATCCAAGCCGATCTTAGATCCATTATCGAGCCACTTACTAAATTATTCACACACCAAGCCCAATAGTGCTGGACGTGAGAAGGTGTATTTGAAAAACTCAAGTCTTACATTTGCTATATATAGTGCCAAGATAAAGTATATAAGTGGGAGGCAACCCTCGCCCTTTAAATTAGTTTTTGATATTGAGTTAGACCTAAACCTATATTCTAAGAACTGTACCCTTAGTTATCTAGTGATTTAATAGTAACTTAGAACCACAACCCACGCCACAAGGATAAATAACAACCTTATTTTTAATAGCATCAAGCTTGTTCTTTGTTATTATTATTTTTTAAATCCTCTTTGCCAAATTGAAAGCATGGAGTAGGAGTTTTGAAAGTAAAAGCACACTTTTTGTACCATTGGGCGCATGGATCAGTTAGTGCAGGGTTGTTCCAACTTAACCAATAGTTCTGAGTTTGAGTTCTAACTATGCAGCTGTGTTAAATACTCAGAGGGAGAACTTTGTCACCCATCGTGGTCCTACTGGCTCGAACGAAAATACCTATGGTTTATACAAAAAAAAAAAAAACACTTATTGTTTAAAATATAATTATATGCCTATTTTAAAATTTTTAAAATAATATATTTATTATTAATTTAAGGATGTCCTAAACTAATACATATGACTCCCTTATTTATTTAATTTCCTACCATTTTTTAATTGAATTGGGTGACGTGTTTAGTATTGTCTATTCTTTCAAATATGTATACAGAGTCCAACCTCTTTTCATTTTACACATCGTGTCATTCCAATTCCCACATCAACATAAAAGCTACTATGTATAACTTATAGTTTTCAATCCACATTTTTAGTTTCTATTGCTGAACCAAACACAAATTAACTGCATGTTTGGAAACTCACGGTGACATATTTAATGTGATTTTTCACATCGCAACAGAAGTTATTCATTATAACTTTTGCGTTTCCCACCCATTTAACGTGATAAATTGTGTTTTCAACATGTGTTTCTAACTGTATGTTTGAACATGCGATGAGAACACAAGAAATCACATCAAATCGATATAAGATGTGAAAGCAACAATTAATAACTTCAAATCTGTATGTGGAAAATTTGTAAAAAATGGTCTTTATTAACATAATCAATCAATCATCCATAAACAGGGATGGTAATGAAGTGAGGTGAACAAAAACAATAGCTCTCCGTCACCTTGTCCCGTACTTGCATGGGTATCCATTAAGCAATATTCACAAATTTTATAAATATTTGCAAGGTATTAACAGGTATCTATGGATATCGGTTAGAATGTAAACAAAAAGTAAAAAAATAAATTGAATTTAAAATAAAAATTTTTGAATATACTATAAATAAATAATTTTGAAATATATATTTATATTAAAATAAATTAGAATGACTTACTTTATATATAATAAGGGCATTTTAGTAATTTAAAATTACAGGTGCTCACAAATACAAGTACATTACTATTCGATACGAGTTTATTTTACGCGATATATGTAGGTATGAGTTTTTTTTGTCATCCTTGCCCATAAACTTGCTCCAAAAAAGTTTCCTTTCTAAAGTCTCCAATACAATCAATAGGATTATAATACCAAAAGATAGTGAAAAGATGGTGCTTTGGATTTTGATTAATATTATTTTAATCAAATGCATTGTATTCTTATTTTCTAATTCATCATATGAAATGAAATTTGAATTAAAAAATAATTTCATTTTCTATTATTTATGACCAATTAGGGTGAGCATAGGTTTAGCAAACTTAACCAAACCCAAACCCAAATGACTTGGTTTGACAATGTTTGCAAATCAATTTGAATAAAAAAATTAAGTAACCAACAAATTGAGTTAGGGGATGAGTTTAGTCTTATAAACCTAAGACCTGCCCCAAATAAAAATAATTGAATTATAAATTTATTTTATATCACACTTAATGTTAGGTCCCTGTCGTTTTATTCGTTCCCTTACCTACACTTATTTGCTTTTTTCGTGTGCCTTAACAAAGCCCTTGATGTAATTTGCCACTGACCACCCACGTTGGTTCTAGCTTCCATGCATTCTTTGTTGTAGAAAAAGTTTCACGCCCACTTGCAAATCGTCTCACTTGACCTAACAGTGGTGCTCTGTCTACAATTGCATTAAATATCCTTGCTACAGTTATGGGTTTCACTACATGGAAGAACATCCAGAGCTTGAAAGCTTGCTTATTTTCTTTTGTGTCTCTGAGAGTGGAAGACGCATCGCCTCTCACACATGCATGGAATGTCATTATGGTAGTATTATGTTGAATTTGAATGAATGGATTGAATGGGTTTTTATTCAATCTAAATGGGTTTTATTTATTTTTATTTTTTTATGTTGTTCATTCACAATAGATTGAAAGATCCCCCCCCCCCCCCCCTTATTTTTCTCCATTTCCCACAATTTTTATCGGGTAACTTAGGAACCAACCAGTTTTGACCCAAATTTATCCAAGTTAATTTGGGTTGAAACCCAAAAAAAAAAGGACTAACCCTCACCTACTTAACTCGATTTGTTTCATCCAATTCAATTCCTATTTGGGTGTCAACCAGAACCGAATTGACTTATGATCACCCCTATGACCAATTATCAAAACTTGTGGAAAAAAAATTCTACAAAAACTCACTTACATTAAAATATACCTTATATATCAAGGTATATAAGGTGTGTGTGTGTGTATATATATATATATATATATATATATATATATTATTAATTAAAACCATTGATTAAAATAATGTCTAGACATCTTCTGCCGTTTACTTCCCACACATCAATTTGTTTTCTACGATATTCGAATTGGATATATGTAATAAACATTTAATCCATTTTTTGTGCATATATTATATATATTTTTTTGTTTGAGTTAACATTAATTACCTTTATCTTCAACTTAGCTTTGAACTCCTCGCTATATATCATGGTCTTAATATGGCTTTGAATAAAGGTTTCATGTCCATCACCTGCAAGTTTGATTCTCAAACAACTTTGTCTCTCACATCCAAGGGTGTGCATCATACCCACCATTATGCTTCCCTAATTAACAAGATATTGGGCTTTTTCCCCTTAAATGGAACCCCACTTTCCAACACACGTATAGAGAATGGAACAACTGCGCAAATTGGTTAGCTAAATATGGAGCCAAATCCAATGTTCCACTTATTGTTTGGCCATCCTGTCCACCTGACCTAAAAAATGTAGTGTTGGGTGATGCTGTAGGCATTACGTACACTAAATGTAGATAATTCGTTGTTTTGTCCATTTATTTTTTGACAGGTAAAAAAAAAAAGATATTAAGGAAAAATTTAACATACTATATTTACAAGTAATTTTAATATATGCAATGAAGGCGGCCTGTGCACCGGTACAGACCAACTAATTAGTTCTTTCACTAATAATATTCTGGGTTTTTTTTTTTCTTGACATTATATAAAATAATTCAAATTGACACTTAATTTTAACTTATTTTCGTAAATAATCACTTTAATAAATAAAATAAAAGACACCTTGACAAAAATAATCTTATAAATCTGTTGAATATTAATTAATTAATTTTAATATTATTAATACTACTTATTTATTAAATATTATGAAATTTTTAGGATTATTTTTAAGCATTAAAAAAGTTTTTTTTATGAAAAACAAAATATTGATTATATTTTTTATGTAATTAATATTTTTGTTTCAAATAAAATTTTAATTTTTTTAATTGCTTAAAATTAATTGCTGATGTTGACAAAATTATAAACCAAAATATTATTGGTTAGATGAAAGATAAACCTTAAAACATCCCAACTATTATAAAAAAAAAGGCCACAAAAGGCAAAGGAGTTGACAGTAAAAAAATTAAGCTTATGTTTGAATACATTTTTTAATAAAAATTTATAGATAAAGAAAATAAAAAGATAAAATAAATTAATTTATTTTCTGTAAGTTAAAATTAATTTATACACAAATTAATTTATAAAATTCTTTCATTACATTTTTTTAAAAGTTGATTTTAATTTATATATAAACTAATTTTAATTTTTTAAAAAGTATTTTATTTTTTTAATTTTTCTTATAAGTATTTATTAAAAAATTTACCCAACCTTTTTCTGATATCATCAACCTTTTTTTGATGCATTAAAAAGGCTAAAGCCTTACTAACAACCACAAAGAAAAAAATACAATAGAAGCTAAATAAACCTGAATACATAACGAGAGAAAAGCGGTAACAACATCAAAAATCCTGGAGTGAGTCTATATATTCACTCTCCTTTGTATGTTGTAATAAATTGAGGCTATTCTATCAATCAAAGTCAAAGCCTCATTTTTTGATATCATTAATTGCATTTTCGTTTCTTTATTATTATTATTATTATTATTATTATTATTATTATTATCATGTTGTGAATTTGGTTTTTCAATTTTTAAAAATTATTTTTATTATTTTGATTCGTCTGTTAATTTGATATTTAATATTAAATAAAAATGTTAGTTTGTTAGATATAATATTGAGTATATATAGTTTGTTAGATATAATATTGAGTATATAGAAATCAAATTAGAAAAAAAAAATACCCAAATTCGCAAAATTCAGAAATCAAAAATGCATTTAAGACTTTTTTCATATTTTGTGAATTTCGAAATTCACGTCAAATTTCAATTGCGTCATCTCATTTTCCGCCCAAAACAATCCCTTCCTTCGCGCTCGTCAAGGGAGAAAGAAAAAAGACAAAGAGAGCAGAGACAACGACGGAAAGTGGAGGAAAGCGTGAGAGAATGGGCAAAGAGAAGAAAGGTGGAAGCCTGCTTGCCTTCACCGGAGCTGCTGCGGTGCTTGCAATTGCCTCAAACCTAGTCATCACCGCCATCAAGTACCAGAAGGAAAAAAATGCTAAGAAGAAAGGTACTATTTCTTCTTAACTCTTCAATTTTCTCTTACTCTACGCTTCTCAGCGACCACAAAAGCGTACTTAGTAAACAAGCTCTTAAAAATTAAGATCGTTTCACTGAAGCCACTAGGGAAAACTTGTAGATCTTGCAGGTTCTAAGGTGCGCGTTAACCTATCTGCATCCGAGATTCTTAAGTTAGCTGACCAAATCATTGCCAACTCAAACAAGGTCCATAATTCTGTTGCGTCGGTGCCTCTCGACAAGGTATTTTCGATTCGCATCTATATGCTGGATTGTTACTTATTTACTGATCTCATTGTTCTTTTTTATTTACTGAATTGTTACTTAAAAACATCGTCGCATTTGTTAAGAAACTTTGGTGTTCTTTCTTTCACTGGAGAAATAATTTTTGAGATATTGAAGCATTTTGTTCGCTATCTAATTTTGCAATTGGACCAAGGTGATGCTGCGTCTTTTTTTTTTTTTTTTTCCAAATCGTATTTTGACATGTTGCTGTTTGTATTTACCGTCGCTTGTGTTTGTTTATTTGTTATGTTATTATGTATTGTCCTCATTTTTTTTTCTATGTACTGTTTCCTTAAGATGATTGACTTGTGTTGACAATAACTGCAGGTTACATACGCAAATGTTATATCACCTCTGGCAGAACTGCAAGCGCAGCAATTCCCACTGATCCAGTCTTGTGTGTTTCCGAAGCTGGTATCTACTCAGGAGGATGTACGCAAAGCAAGTGCGGAAGCTGAGCGAAGAATAGATGCTCATCTTGATGTGTGCAGGTTTGCTAACATTGATTTTGTTTCTTACGCTATTTATGATTTATTAGAAGTGCTGGCCATGTGCTTTTGATGGGGCAGAAATGCCCTACCAACTCAGGGAATATAGAATGGATTTGACAATGATGAAGTATTATTGCCTACTACTCTCACTGGTTTTGAAGTTTGCTGAACTCAAATGATGAGGACAAGCTCACACTACACTACTGTTAAGCTGCATGCATGGCTTGGTCTTATGAATTTGTTTGCAGCAGTTGTGAAAAATAGTTTCATGGATATTGTTAGTTTGTCTTTTCCAGATCACATGTCTTTCAATTTCATCAATTATGAAACTGAATAAGGTGTTGTTCCATGCAAGTGGATCAGCAAACGTGAAGATGTATATCTTGTCATTAAAGCATTTGCAGTAAGGAGGGAGTGGATGAATGCTGAAGCCAAACGCTTTGTTCAAATTCTGGTAAGAACTAAGGAGTTGTCTGGATTGTAGTCTTGCTTTACTTTATTTTTTGGGCAAGAGATTTGTCTGGAAAAGTAATGGCATCAATAAAGTGATTGCAGGGTTGCACTATATGCTAATATACTTTTCCATGAAAAGTATGAAATCCAGATTTGATTCTTTCCTAATCAGTGACAGGTGAGAGATTTTGAGCGAAATGGATTAAACCTCACAGCAAGCAAAAGAGAAGAGTTGCAGCGTCTAAGGGCTCAGATTGATGAATTAAGCTTTAAATATATCCAAAATCTCAATGACGATAGCAGGTTTCTTCTCTTCAATGAGGAAGAGTTAGCTGGATTGCCTCCAGAGTTTCTCAAGGTTTAGTATGATTATTCTTTCCTTCAGTTAAAAAGGATGTAGAGGTTGATATTTTGTCTATAGATATGATTTGTAACAAAATATTATGGCGTCACTTGGTCCATGTAGCCAATCCCACCTAGTGTGGGAAAAGGCTTGATTGTTTTTGTTGTTGTGTTCTTCCATCAATCCACTTAACTAGTGTAGGAATGTTTCTGAAAATTTCCTCTCCCTTTTTGCATCTTGGCCCAAGTCAACTATTAGATGCTTGCTTGTAAACTATGAACTTTCAAATTTATGGCTTATATTATTTTATTCTAAACCTTTTGTCTTCTATTATTTGTTCATACATAAATTTCATAAGACTTGTCTTTTGAGTCAAACGCTCTTTTTTGGGGTGGATTTGGAATGGCTTCCTCTTCAGTGAACTATGAATTCCTAGAACACTACATGGCTCTTTCACTTTGTCTGTGATTGGGACAAAATAGTACAAGTAAAGGGAAGGGAAGGGACAGCCAAATCGCTCAGCGCTCACATGTATGTTTGGGAGTCCTATTTAAAAATGGAGGGGTCATTGAGCAACCTGTTCCCCTCAATTTTCCTCCTAGAGAGATGTATTTGTTTCCCACCAAATCACCCTCTTCCCAAACTGGAAAAGGGTAAAATAATAATTTGATCTCCATTTACTTCCCCTTTATTTTGTCTCCTAAACAAACAAGATAACGTATATTTCTAATTTTTTCTTATTGTACATCTACTCAAGAACAAGAATACCTCCCCTGTCCTTCTTTTTGAAAATCATCCTCTCCCATGTCAATCTTAAATCTAAATCCAACCCTGAAGTATGAATCACATGACTAAACAAAGAAGAATTGAACAGAACCATTAATTGAGAAATTGAAAAAAAAGTCCAGGAGAAATATAGACAACATAAATTTTAAGATCAAGATGATATTTAACTGATTGGACTATCTAAGGGCATAATTAATGCAATAGACAGTTCTCTCTCCATGTCTTGGACAGATTGATTATATAATTACTCCAGACAAGCATAATATAGATACTTGATTTAACTCTAATCAATCCTTCATGCATTTATGGAGGCTCATTACTGCTTTTGCAGTGCCTTCAATTGTTTAACATTTCTTTTTTATTCTCTGGTTGTTATATTATTGGATTAAATGCATTTCTCTACAGGGCTTAGATAAATCGGAAAATGGAAAATTGAAAATTTCCCTGAGAAGTCATCATGTTGCAGCTGTACTTGAATTTTGCAAGGTATGGCCATTGAATATTAACTAATAGTTGTATATTTATTAGCTAAATAAGTGCTATATTATGGAGTGAAAGTGAATTGGTTCTTGCACCACACGTACACCAATAGCAAGAAGCAGCAGAATTTCAGTTGTATTTGGTTTAATAAAATGGTATTCTTGTCTTCATAAAGGTTTAAAATTAGTGAATTACCATGTGACTAATCCTTTCCACAGGAATTTGACTCGGAAAAGACATAGACTAAGAAGCTAGAATGATGTCCTTCCCTTTATGTTAAAATCATTTTGTATGAAGGGCTACTGTTTTTTTTTTTTTAACAATGACTTGTTTTTTATTTTTATTAATAGTTCACAATGAATTATTATTTTTTAATTTTTGCGTTGGTTGCAAAATTAATTAATTGATTCTGTTGTTTAATGTGACACAAAAGGACAGTAGCTAAGCTGCCAAGTGATTTATTGACATAGAACATATTGCTACATTAGACCACTTGAATATTTCTATATAACATCATTTTTCCTCCTACGATCTTGGCAGATATGTGGATATTTTTCTTTTTTCCTCCTACGATCTTGGCAGATATGTGTATATTTTTCTTTTATTTAGGGAAACTATACTAACAAGGTCTATAATTCTATATTGAGCACATGAAGGTTGGAACTACAAGGCGGATGGTATCAGGGGCATATGGGAATCGGTGTGGAGAAATCAATGTTTCTATTTTAGAAAGCCTGGTAATTTTCATTGATAGCATTACTCATTAAGGAGTAAGGACTCCACTTATTTACTATCAAATATTTCTATTCTAATTTTGAGCTATAAATTGAGAAATTATCTTGTAAATTGTAATTGGAACTTGTAACAGGTCATTGACATGTGTTCAACCTCTTGTTATTTTACTTAAATTACTAATAAGATTTTGGTAGAAAGAGAATGGTTCCTAAGTAATTTTGTAGTTCTATATTTTTACTAATTCGAACAACATACCAATGAATAATGATTACTAGGACAGTCGAATTTAGTTCAGTTGTAAATTTTTATATGATTATCAGATTATGACAAATGTTACCTGTAGGTTAGTTATTCAGCTTTAAGTTTGTAATGTTTCTGGGGTTTATCTGACATCTTTCATATTGCTTTTCTTGATTTTGTATTAGTTCTAGACATGTTTATTGGCATAATCGTATTAAAGTTTGTTCGTGTTGATATTTCATTGGCTTGATTCAGGTGCAACAACGCCATAAATATGCTCGCTTACTTGGCTATTCATGCTATGCAGAGTATGCCATTGATGTTAGAATGGCAAAGACTCCAAAAAAGGTTTGTAATCTTGTCATAGAGATGCAATAATGTATTATCCATCAGAAGCACTAGAAAGCTAGTTAGATTATATCATGAATTGTGTCTCCTTTTGGTCTGCCTAGTCAGTGGAAGAGCATTGTATTGAAGTTGTTTTTTTTCTCTTTAAGTTGTATGTAGTATATGAATTCTTCTGAATGAAGGAAAGTAAAACTGGACAATGTATCATGCAAGCTTAGTTCATGCTTGTTTGTAATGGATAATGTTGGAGGGTAGCAGGGATCAGTAGTCAGTAATTATCATAAAATAAATACAATAAAAATGAGTTGTTTTTTTTTTTTTTTTAATATTTGTAAGTGAATATCTGAAAATTGTAATGTAGTTTCTAATACCCTACACAATAAGCTGTGTCAGATGGACATGACTAATTGTGAAATGTGAATTATATAATAATGACACACTTATAACATTCATAGGAAATTCTTTCTAAATGTTCTCTATTTGATCTTGGTTATGATGACTGCTGGTGCAGCGCATCGCTAATTTAAAATTAAAAAAATGTTTGACAAAGACAAACTTTCTAAACTCAGGCTAGTCTAATAACTAACAAGTAATAACTGCTTCCTGCTGGGTGATATTGGGGAAATAAAAAATAAATTAGAATCTGAGATGCTGTTTTGTTTCTTTGGCATAAATTTAGTGTAACTTGAGAGATTACTATAGTTAATCATGTTCTGTTTTTTTCCTACACTCTTTCTGTGATGCTGGTATCTAATTCTGGATTTTTTTAATTTATTTCTAAATTTCATCCAGGTGTTTGAGTTCCTGAAAGAAATATCGACAAGTTTAACTGACTTGGCCATGAAAGAACTTGATATCTTGAAAGATTTGAAGGTTTGCACATTTTTGGTGTATGCTGTTTGCTTTAATTTATATTTCTCTCATTACAAATTTATTGCGACATCAGAAAAAAGAGGAAGGGGAGATTCCATTTGGAATTCAAGACCTACTGTATTATGTAAAACGGGTTGAAGAGCTGGGTTATGATTTGGACTTTGGAGAGATCAAGCAATACTTACCAATTAGTGTGGTTCTATCGGGGATCTTCAAAATTGTCCAAGATCTATTTGGTAATTTTATATCTGACAATTTGTTTGTCCTTATGTTTTATTGCCTAGATCATCAGATATTCAGTTAATGTGCAAAGTAACTGGAAAGTAATTCTTGGTAAAATATTTTCCGTTTAGGAATGATTAATCATTCAACTGGTCAACAATGTTTATAAAGTGGTTCACAAGTAACCAATTACTGACTTGATTAACAACTTGAGTGCTTAATTCTTCCTGGGCTGAAATATTTTATTAAAAATTCTTTTTTTTATGTAATTTTCCTGTGTTTTGATTTCTATGTTGTAGAATGTACGTTGATACTTATTCTTGTTATTTTCCATGCAGGCTTAAGGTTTGAGGAAATTGTAGGAGCTGATGTTTGGCATTGTGATGTTCGTGTTTTTTCAGTGCTGGACTTAGGTTCTAGTGAACTCTTAGGTTATTGCTACCTCGATTTGTTCTCAAGGTTGAGCTTTTTAGCTATTTGTTCTTCATCAATTTTTGTTTGCTAGTGAAAGGTGAAAATAGGTCCATGTTGTTTATTTTTACAGGGAAGGAAAATATGGTCATACTTGTGTGTTGGCTCTCCAGAACAGTGCATTAACAATCAGTGGGGCACAGCAGGTTTTTTTTTTTAGTGAACAAAGTTAAATTTTTTTAACGACAGTGTTGGGTTGGCTTTGGATGTTTCTCTACTTGCCCCTCCTCTAAATGACAGTGTTCAACTTTATTCTGGTGCAAGTGTTTGTTATATAGATGTTACTATGCTGGTTTATATCTGGATTAATAGGGCACTTAAAGATGTCCAATCTTTGTACATATCAGATAGAGACACTTCCTTAAAAATATAAGGACCACGCAGTGAGCACCAAAGAGAGGCCATAAACTCAACCCTATCTCATAACATGTGTAGGAGTGTATAAATCTCCTTGAAATTTCATGCTTTCTGTCCAGCTACACCCACATATAACTTGAGAACAGCATAAACCACACACTACCACAAATTTTAGTCTTAGTCTTTCAAAAACCTCTGAAGTGTGTCACTTCCATGAGATACTTTTCGAAGATGGAAGGACACAGCCAGGATTCAACAAGAACTCAGAAAAAGAACAGATTATTTCACAAGCTGTCGTTGTAATCAATCCTATCGAGAACTGTTGTCAAGAGAAAAATCTTGGCCTTGGAGTTCTAGCCTTGTCCTTGGAGGGCATTTCTCTTTTGTCATAGTTTAAGACTTCAAATTAAGAAAGCACTTTAGAGATGCAATGTTTGCTTATATCACTTAGAGCTGCTAGACCTTTTATGTATGGCTGGTGGTGATGTATCTATTTTTTATTTTTTTTAACTCCTTATGGTGACTATGACACCAACATGTTCTTCATGCAAGGTTGTTTGTTAATAAATTTTGGATCTTGGCACTTGTATGGATAAAAAATCATGGTCTTCTTTCTCTTTAATAATTTTTCCCCCCTTTTAATGTTTATGTAGATACCAGTTGCATTGCTAATATCTCAGTGTCAGAAGGATGCTGATGGTAGTTCTGGATTATTGCGGTTTTCGGAAGTGGTCAGTCTTTTCCATGAGTTTGGCCACGTGGTATGTTTGCTTTGGCATCTAGGAAGCATGCTTTCCTAATCAGAATTATATTTTTAGCTATTGTAATTTGCTTTATAATTCTTCTATTTGCCTTGTTTGGGTTTGGGGAAAGGGGAATAAAATGAAAGTTTTATATAACTGAGATCCTTTTTGTAATATCTTGACTTTCACATTTACTTTTCCTTTTCTTTGTGATATTTAAAACTGTTACAATCATTGTTATGAAACTCGAGTTAACTCCGAGACTTGTATGAGATGACAATTCTAGGTAGAGAAATTGAGTAACTCTCTTAGTCTCTTTCTAACTCGTTTCTGGATAAAGTCCTTTAGACATGGTAAACTCAAGACATGGTAAACTCGTTTCTAATTGTGCAAATTTGCTTAAATTTGCAAGTCAAGATGTGAGTTTAGGGTAGAATTAGGGTTGAAAGCATAGGATTGAACAAATCAAAATTATATTTCTTTGGGAGAATTAGGGCAGTAAAATAGAAATTAGGGAATTGAAGGTTCATTGAATTTGTGAGACAAAGGAGAATGTGCAGGCATTAAGAAGGAGTTTGGGTTGGCTATTAGGGTGCTGCAAGCTTAACAAAATTCAACATTCTTGCCTTAGAAGAGTCTTAACAGTAGGGTTTACATTTGAAAAGCTGCCATAAGCTAGAAACTAATCCAAACTGGGCCTTTGTTTGGTTCTTGGCTTGTATTAATCAACTCGTATCCTTGAGTAAATAGGTTCTGCAGATGTTCCTGTTAGATAAGTTAGTCCTGAAGGTTGTCCTCGCTGGTCTGTTATTTCACTAAGACACATGGTGGACATACCACTATGAAATTGGATTTTTTGTCCTTGCATGCTGTGCTTTATGCCCTTGATTAAGGGAGTTTGGTTTATTTTTTTTAACGATCAATCTAGATTTTTATGATTAATTATTGTTCTACCTCAGTTATTCATTATGCAATAGCTCGACTTTGAGTATATATTGAGCACTATTTTCATGCAGGTGTGAGATTTTGTAATGCATAGTTAAATTTAGTTTTGTTTGCACATAACGTAATTTATCTTTATTCTGAAGTTTTTTACAAATCACTGTTAGGTTCAACAAATTTGCAACCGTGCATCATTTGCTAGAATTTCTGGATTATGTGTTGATCCTGACTTTGTGGAAATACCTGCTCAACTGCTAGAAAACTGGTGACAAAATAAATCCATGTTCTTCCTTATTCTACTTCTAATTTAGATTAATCATTCTATCAAAAAAATAAAATAAAATAAGTAAACATAGATTCACTCTTCCTACTTGTGGAAATTGTAGGTGCTATGAAAGCTATTCTCTGAAGTTGATTTCTGGATTTCATCAGGCGAGTTTCACCAATTGTTCCCTCCATAATTTTCTGAAACTTAACTTGGTTTGATTTTTCATGATATTTAGTAATTGTTTTTTGAGGTCAACTCAATCTGATAAGTCTACTTAATGCTTCTTTGAACTATTAAATTTATTAATTGTCACTTGCAGGATATTACAAAGCCCATAAAGGATGACATATGCAAATCAATTAAAAGATGGAGGACTTCTTTTTCTGCGCTTAAATTGAAGCAAGATATTCTATGCTGTATGCTGTTTTACATTTTCATTGTTACATTTGAACCTCATATTTTCTAGATTTTCTTAGACTTATACTTTTACTTATATTACTTAATGTTTTTTAGATTATCTTACTCTGCTGTGGGGGGTAATTACACCAAAAATTATTGTTCCATTTAGATGGTAATTACATTCCCATACATAATAGTTCTTATCGTCTGGGATTTGATTTAGAGCCTGTTTAATTTTGATGCAAATTTACATTTTTGGTGTGAAAAATTATTTTGTACAGCGGTGGACATGTTTGGTTTGGTTTATATATATTGGATTCTCAAAATCAATTATACGGCAAGTAAATTTGATCTTGAGAGAAGTGAAAATTTTTAGCTTTTCTAGTAAATGGAATTGATTCTGCTTGTGAAGCAACTAATATTTTTAAAACATCTATGTTTATCCTTCGAAAGTGACTATAGTTTACCAACCAATAAGAATAAATTCTTTTAAACTTTTAAAATATCATTCCTAAACATTAATTGATTTTTTAATCATCATTTATTTCAAAACCAATTCTACCAAAATCTAAACCAAACATACTTCAGTCAATAGCTGTATATTGTATGTATATATAGACATGAATGTATACATATGCATGATGTGCTTGTGTTGTGTATGAGTATAAGTGAAAGTGTCAGGTTTGATAAGTAACTGAACTGGTTTTTTTCTGTTGAAGAAAAGCGAAATGATCATATAAGCACTACTTTAGATTAGTGAGTGGACTTTTTACTTTTTTTTTTTTATCACTTTTCAGTTGCTATCTAAGAATCAACTGGCTAATATTTCTTTTGGGTAGGCAAAGGGACATGCTGTTGACAAAAGATTGAACATTCTAATTACTTCTCATCATTTAACTTAAGATCTGCTTGCTATCATTCAGGTCTTTTTGACCAAATCATACATTCTGCGGATAACATAGACATTCAGGAATTATTCAAGCATCTTCATTCCATGGTAAATGATTTAACATCAGTTCTAATTTTAAGTTCAATGTTTGTGATAAAAAGAGTGAAAGGAAGTTCTATGTAAATTTCATTTCTCAGGAGATGTTAGGCTTGCCGATACTAGAAGGAACCAATCCAGCATCATATTTTCCTTCTACTGTCATTGGTTATGAGGCAGCTTGCTACAGTCGTATATGGAGTGAGGTTTGAATAACTCGCTACTTCTTTATGTGATACACTTGTCAAAATTAGTAATAATCAGTTTTCATTGTAAGCATTAATTTTCAATCATCCATGGGTAGGTTTCTCACTATTCTGATTTTTTGTTTCTGGAAAAAGTCTTCCCTGATCGTTGAATTTGAAAAATTAAAACTGAAGCCTAAAATGTTCAGGTTTTTGCTGCTGATATATTCACCTCAAAGTTCTGCAACGATGTTTCAAACCAGCATGCCGGTATGCAATTCAGGAACAAGGTAACTGATGACAATGACATTCTGATTGTCGCCCAGAAATATATGAACCATCTGTATACATCCCTTTAAAAGTGGGAGTGGAAAATTCAGCATTAAATTTATATGCAAAATTGTATAAAAATTTCATTCCTAAATTTTCCATTTCCAATTTTATGGTGCTCTAATTCTTTGTTCTTGGGAGTAACGATTACATGCAGTAATTTATTGGTTTGTTAAAGCATATTTCAGAGATTGCAATTGTAAGGTTAGTAGTTTTTATTTGTATGCTTGATTAAAACATTTGTAGGTATTGGCCCCGGCAGGTGTGAAAGGTCCTATTGAAGTTTTATCAGACTTTCTAGGAAGAGAACCATCAATCCAAGCCTACGTTGAGAACAAAGTAAAGTATGTTTTGTAAGGCTTTTCGACGAACATGTACATTGACAATTTTTTTTCTTGTCTATTGACAGCGGTTTTTTTTTTGTGGAGCATTAAATTTCAAGCTTAGTGAGACTCAGTGTAAAAATTCGTACATTTTATTTTTATTATATATAAAAATTAGTGAAAAATGTTATATATGTGTGTGTGTAAAATTTTTCACCTAATTAACTAAAGAATTTTGGTTGATTTCGAACATAGCTGCTATAATAATGCTTTTTTTAAAAAAATTATTTGAGATCATATTTAGTAACCACTGAAATTTTATTATACCGTGTCCAAGAGATTTAACTATGATAAAATAATGTATAACAGTTTTATTTTTAGAAAGTTCTTTTAAAATAAATGGGAGAATGTTATAGTTTAACTATTTTTTTTGGCTTATAGTTTAACTATTTTTGGAGATATGAACGTGTGCATGTGTATATATAAAAGGGGCATATTTAATAAGATGCAAGATGACTAAGATAAACAAATTTTAATCATATGATTATGTTGGTTAAGATTGATTTTATTCAATTTTTTTTATCATGAAAGTATGCTTTCACATAATACATAAGCACACATTTGCCCACAATGTTTCCAAATGTGTTAATTCTTGACTAATTTTCTAAAACTTGTATTTAAGGTCACATTTATGCACAATTTAAATAAAAAATGATATTATAAAATTTTATTTTATTTAGCTTTATTTTTTTAATATATCAACATTTTTAACACAGACAAACCAACCATAACTATATAGAAAGTGAACAAAATAAACATTATTAAAAGAAAGGGAACAAGGGTTACTCCGTCGCAACTCTCAACGTTTACCTCGGATTTTAGAACTTAGAAGTCAGAGCAGCATGGAATGATTCGCACAGTTAGGGAGGGCAGACAGCGATGGACGGACAATCTGCGTCAACAAAATGCAATAGTGTTCAGAGAAGTAGAACAGTCTTCACGTACATATTCATAGGTTCAGCAGTATTCTTCAGGCTCATCAAGGCTTTGATGTTCATGTATCCAAAATTCATACTTTAGAGAAGTGTGAATAGGAGAATGAGAAGGGTTCCCCATTTCCCCCAACTTCAGCATATGCATGATTGGTCTCCATCACTGCAAACCTGCCGAATCACACCACGTCGCACTCATTATTGTGCTTAGCTGATCTATTATGCTTACTTAGACCAGTTATCTAATCGGTGCACCAGTTGAACTGGTGAGTATAGTCGGAGTTTTATAATAATGCACATAGGTATATTTTTAGAGAAAGACGTCAAATAATTTACCTCTTACTGCACATAGGTCTAGATCCCAGACCTTATTGCGTTTGATGAAATAGTCCAAAGTAAAATTAACATAATTTCATGCAAAAGGATTAAAGCATATGACTGATCTTGTTAACAAGGGTAGACCAGTTGCTAACAAAATCCTTTCAAAGAGCGTTTTTAACTGTCAACTTTATTCATACGATAAGATTTGTCAAATCAAAACTTCCATTAGCAATATAACAAAACTTCTGTGCAAGGTCCGGCTTCTCTTCCACTAATTCAAAAGATGTTTAAAAAGGAAACCCTAATCCTAATCACACAACAAACCAATTCATATAAAGATTCAATCGAGGTCCTTGATGATCTTAATCCCCATGCTGTTGGTGGTTCCAATGATGGACTTAGAAAATGACTCGAGAGGCATGTTCTGGAGGTAAGGATCGGACTGTTTGGCCTTCGTGATCTTGTACACATGCTGAACCGACAAAGTGGACGAAGTCACGTGACCGGGGCGGCTGCTACCGGATTCCACACCGGCGGCTTTCTTGAGGTGCCACGAGATCGACGGCGACTTAACGGTGAACTCGAAGGTGTTGTCCTTAAACGCCGTTATCGTAACGGCCATGGGCGTGTCCGCCTTGTACTTCTGCGTCCGCGCATTGAAGTCCTTGCAAAACGCCATCAGGTTAAGCCGGTACTGACCTAGCGTCGGTCCAACCGGAGGCGCCGGCCGAGCCCCTCCGGCGGGCACCGTCAGCCGGATCGTCGCTACCACTGCCTTCGGGATGCTCATCGTGGTTGGCTGGGATTTCACACGAGCAGTGAGGGTTTAAGGTTTGTCACATGGGCCGGGCCAACTCTGTTTCATGGGCCATATCTAGAAACGAAAGGTACTACTTTTGTGGGCTATGGAGGTCTTGGGAAGATGGGTTAAGTTTGGTTAAGTTTACCCCTTATTTTGTTTGGTCTTTTTTTTTAACAAAAATATCCTTGACGGAAATACATTTTTGTCGTACAAAATACACAACGGAAGCGTACTTCTATTGTGTTAAGAGAGTGTGGCCTCAATACACAATGAAAATATATTTTCATTGATAAAGCAGTTGGACTTGGTAATGGGGCGAGGCGGGATAGGTTTTGCCATCCCTGCTCCTGACTTTGTAACCCATCCTTGCCCCCGCCCCCAATCCTCGTCAGAGCTAAAAGCTTGGTTCCCATCTCCAACCCCTAGATTATTATATCTTAAAATTTAAAATTAAAAAAAAGTAACAAAACAAAATTGGATGTGCTGACCAAAACTCCGTAAGATTTCATTCCAATTGACGATTTAATTACACAAATTTTCAGCACTTATATCCATTCTATTAACAAGGAAATCACGCAGGAGTTTCTATGCCTTCTTCCTTGGGAAGTTTAGCATAAGCCTATATATCAAATTATAACCAAAATCAATAAGATTGCTCAAAATCAAGGTGAAACTAGGACAAAATTGCAATGGTAGTTTGCAACTTTCTATGGTATTAGTAAATGATGATTGACACTGCATTTTGCACACAAGATATCACAAATTCCTACCTATGTAGACATAAAAAACAATTAACAAACTAGTGAGTCTATTTGATAGTTATAGCACTTCCAAGGATTTAGTAAATACCTGTGCCTCCAACTTATTTGGAATTGTTTCAAAGGCTATTAAATCAACACCTCGAATGATTAGGATGTAGGAATGATATATATATAAGGCTATTTTAGTAATTTTATTGTTAGTGGGGATGGGGGCAAGGTAGGTAGTAATATCCCGACCCTGATCTCTGGTCAAAGTTGGTTTTTTTTGTCAAAGTTGGAATGGGTTCAAGCGGGTACTCACAAATGTGGGTTTTGTTTATCATGCCTAAAAGTAGGGGGTGAGTGAGAAGGGGAGAGAGAGAGAAAGAGAGAGTAAAAAGAGAATGGGGACAAAATAGACTTTTCACTCTTTTTGGATAAACTAGGGGATGAAACTAACAAATTTTCATTGATGGCATTATTCATAACTAAAAATAAATTATACTCTTCTCCATGGAGAGATTAAAATTGGCAATAATTTAATTCAGTTTAACATATAGAAATTTCTTAATTTCTATTTTGTAACTCTCAATATTATCAACTATATATTGATTTTGAATTCTCATTATTGACTTGAAACATCAGAAAAAGAAATAAAAAGTGAGTAAAATTTTAAAGTCAATAATATGAGTGATCAAAATATTATTTCATTTACTAAAGATTAAAATTAATAATATAATATTTAAAATTAGTTGCTAATGGCTTTAGAAGTGGAAGAGAAAAGAAAATTAATGTTAAGATATTCATTCTTAGTTACTCATCAATATTAACAAATTCATTTACATTACAATATATTAAATTAAAGGGTAACACATATTGAACCTTTAGGAGTATAATTTTTAAAATAAGAAGGAACGATATTTTGCTATAATTATTTTTTTAATTATGGTATAATTCAAGAAGGTAGTGTATTTTTAGCATTTTTTTAGCGGAATAAAATTTATTTTACTATAATTAAATTTCTAAAATATAATAATCTAATTCTCATTATAAAATGAAATATATATATATTTTTTTTTCATATTTTCAATTTCTTATAATATTGATGAGTTTAATAAATAAGTCTAAGGATAAAAAGTTTTTATGTATATGTTTAATCAACAGTTTATTTAAATGTAATTTTAATATATATTTTAATTTTTAGTTCTCAAACTATGATCATGTCGTAGATATAATAAAAAATTAAAAATCATTTACAAAAAAAAATGGTAAGAGTTAAGTATAAAAACATGGTAAGAGGAGCACGTGTTTTAATTTTGAGGTTGGGTATATTTTAAATTTTTTGGTTGTAAAATTAATAATTCTTTAGAGTTACACTTAAACGTAATCCTTATGTCGTGTTTGAACGCGTTTTTGGTTGGTAAGAGTATCTTTTCAGCGAGTAGTTGATCGACTTCTACTGGTAAAGGGTTATGAAGTTCGGAAGATTATTCCAACTTTGTTCATAGGGAAAAGAAAAAAAAAAAAAAAAAGGAGTATCCTCAAACATTGATAAGAAATCAATGCTTAATAGAATAACACATATATGATTTATTATGTGTTCGCACATAATATTAGTTATTAATTTTTTTTATCAACGACTAAAGTAATTACTTTATTTTCTATAATAAGTTGTTTACTTTAGATACAAATAAAAAAGATAACAACAAAGTTCTAAATGACTTGAAATGAAACAGAAAATAAGATAGATAAAACATTTTACATTAAAACAGTGATTACAAAATTAATAATAAAAAGTTTTGATAATTTTTTTTATTAATACACTTTACTATAATTTATTTTTTGTTAAAGAAAATAATTATTTTTCTAATAAAGAAAATTATTGAATATGTTTAGTTAGGTCATGCTTGTTTCAAGGTATAATATTTCATTCTCAAAAATGATATTTTTAGGAATACTTTAACTAGAAATATTATTCATGAATAAATTTAAAATGTGTCTGGTTAGATTTTAGTATTTTTAGATTTGTTTTAAAAAGCTTCAAAATAATTAGATTAAAACGTAATAATAAAAATAAAAGTTATAATCGAGTTATCCAATATTCCTAGAGTTTAATAGTCATGCACTGTCAGTGTAAAAAGTTTTACACTATCAACAATCAGAAATCATCATTGATATGACTTTTAAAGTATTTATTATAAAAGTCAACAAACTTACAATAAATGGTGGTTTGTGATTAGATGACAGTGTAAAACTATTTTACACTATCAGTGCATGACCTGTTTTCTCATATTCCTATGGGAATATAACTTTTTCACCGTTCATTATGAGAAGAAAAATGAAGTTAAATAAAATATTATATTTTATGGGCATGAAGAATGCTCAAGAATGCTTTTTTAAAGCTTGTAATTAATATGAAAATATTACATTTCCAAGTTCACATTCTTGTGAATGAATTTTTAAACCTTGAAATAAACACACTTTTAGTGTTTTGAATAAATACATTTTTTTAATAATTAATATTTTAGAGTTGTATATATTTTTGTGGTGTGTTTATTGTTCGAATTGATTCTTCTAAAATAAAGAAAATGTATTTTAGGAGACAAAACTCATTAATTAAAAATTCAATAGTTGAGATTGTATTTAATTTAGCATTTGTTATACACATACTTCACTTTTATCCCGTTCTTAATTATCATTATTTTTTTATCAACGATTATAGCTGCACTTTATTCTTAATTACAATGTTATATGTATTTCAATTTTTGTTTGTGTGAGAAATTTTCGTATTCAAGAAAAAACATTTCTTTCATTTCTTTTTATCTATTGTTTAATATTTGTACACACAAACTAAAAAATATAATTAATATGTTAATTTTTTCATTTTTAAATATATCCTTAATATGTTAATATTGTGTCACAATATAAAATATTTATCATAAATCTAAAATATAATTTATATGTTCTAAAATATTTATTTATTAAAATTTTAATTATAATATATATATATATATTTAAAATATTTATTTATTATAAATTTTAATTATATAAAATAAACATTTGTTCTGTGTAATGTACAAACTAAAATACTAGTTGTTCAATATTTGTACACACAAGCTAAGAAATATAATTAATATGTTAATTTTTTTCATTTTTAGATATATCCTTAATTTATTTTATCTATTAACCCATAATTATTTTTTATTAATTAATAATAAAAATTAATGTGAAATTTTAGTATTTTAAAAAAATCTCTTTCTACTCCATAAGTCATTTTTAACAAGTTCATAGAGATTAAGAATGATTGTCAAAATTAGTTAATAATCTTGAATTTCTAAAAATTATTAAAACCTTTTAAACTTACCCTTATTTTAAAATTCGCCAATTCTTTTAATTTCTCTCTTCACCTTGTTTATATTTTTGATATCTAACTAATTTCATCCTACAAATATTTAGGCTTAATTACACTTTTGGTCCCTCAAGTATTATAATTGTGCGATTTTGGTCCCTCAGGTTTTAATTGAGCAAATTTGGTTTCTTAAATATCATAATTGTATGATTTTGGTCTTTCAGGTTCTAATTGAGCGAATTTGGTCCTCAAAGTATAGTAATTGTGTAATTTTGGTCCCTCTGTCAGTTTTTTAATAAATATTTAACATATTTTGTTGATATAATAGATGATGTGACATTGATGAATGACGTGACAGTTGACATGATGGTCTAACACATATATTGATGTGATGTTGACATGGCATGCTAATGTTGCATAAAAAAATAAGAGAGGAAATTTACAAAATATTTGTTGTGGGATTTGAAAAACCTACCCTTTCACCCTAACATTATCATTGGGCTAAAGTGTTGGTTTAACAAATAAATGAACATTATATTACATATAACTTAAATGTGAGATCAAAATTGCACATATGTTTATTATTACCTAATAAATTATTTTCACTATATATAACTTAATTTATATTTATTAATATAAATTTATTATTATTTACTAATAATATGATATATTAATAAATTAAATATTAAATACTAATAAATTATAAATTAAAATTTATTAAACACTATACATTAATAAATATATAATAATAATATTAAATTGAATATTAATTATTTAATACTAATAAATATAAAATAATTATTATAAATTAATTTATATTGATACTTTAATAAGTTTTACCAATAATATTGATTGATACTTTAATAATTTATACTTTTATTAACTTATATTTATTGATTTATATTTTTAATATGAAATTATTAATATTAATTTTAATATTGTTAGTATATATTTATTAATTTATATATATTAATACTAAAGATTTTTATAATTATTTATTTATCAATTTACTAGTATTTAATAAGATTTAATTTGTAATTTGTTAATATTTGATCTTTAATTTATTAATATTTAATATTATTATTATACGTTAACAAATTCATATTATTTAGTATAAATTAAGTTATATATAGTATAAATAATTTATTTAGTAGTAATAATTATATAGCTATTTTGGTGTCAAATTTAAGTAATATTTAATAGAATAAATTACACTTACATCTCTTGAGGTTTCATCAAATTTCTTCTAATACTCCTTCCTTTTTGCTCGTACACTAACTATCCTTAATTGTTCACACCCCTTAATAGTTTAAAAATATTATACCGTATACTCTTATAAGAGAGGTTGTTGTAAATATTAAAAAAATAGGGAGTTATGTGCAATCTGAAGAAATTTCAGGAAGTGTCAATGTAATTTACTCTATATAATATGTTTTTGATTTATATCTTGAATAAATACTTTGGCCTAGTGGTAATGGTGGTGGTGTTGGGGTGAAGGGTCAAACCTCATCACCAACATTTTGTAAACCTTTTTCTCCAATTTTTGCATTCCACATCAACATGCCATGTCACTTGCCATGCTAGCATGTCAGTGACACATTAGTATATGTGTTGGACCACCACTTCATCTGTCAATGTCACATCATTTGCCATGTCAGCACAATCTGTTAAATTTTTAACAGAAGACTAACGGAGGAACCAAAATCACATAGTTGCAATATTTGAGGAACTACATTCTCTCAAATAGAACTTAAGGAACAAAAATCGCACAATTACAATACTTGAAGGACCAAATGCGCTCAATTAAAACTTGGAAGACCAAATTGTATAATACTTAAGAGATTAAGAGTACAATTAAGCCTACTATATATTGATATAGTCTACTATTATTAGAATAATCAAAGAAAAGTATAGAGTAATTAAACATGGTGTATTGTTATTAGAGATTAAGAATAGACTTAAAAAAGTTATATATATTTAATACTTCAAAATTTTTATAAAGTAACATACATAAAAGAATAATAATAATAAATTAGAATTTAACTTATAAAAAGAAACGAAGGAGTAATAAAGTATTAATTATTTTCTTGAATTTTTTATCATTGTTTTTTTAGTATTTTTACCAAGTGAAGTCAAAGAGAGCATTAATAGAATAAAATTAAATTTATACAATATATTTATGTTTGTCTGAAGTTAAGGATATTATTTAGTGAATTTCTAAATTTTTATTTTAAATATTAGACGATAGTTATTTTAAAACACAGAAAATTATATCTTGATTTTAAAATATTTATCATTTAAGTTTTGAGACAGAGATTAAAAGAAGAAAGTAGTTGATTCATTGATTGTCTTTAATTTTGAAAAAGATATAACATAATTTTGTCAAATTACCTTTTTCTATTTTATTAATGCTGTTTCAATTTTATTAATAAAAATATTAAATAATAAGATTAAAATTAAAATAATAATTAATAGAGCTTAATGCCTATGCAATGTTAATATAAAAAGTTTTACACTGTTAACCAATAAAAAATCACCATTGATATGACAATGTAAAAGTGAACAAACTTACCATATATGGTAATTTGTGATTAGATGACAATGTAAACTATTTTACACTATTAGGGCATATCTTATTTTCTCTTTTATATAACTCACATAAAGTGATGGATAATTTATATTTTATTTGATAGAGATAAAAAAGATTAGTTTAAAGTTAAACGTAAATTAATAATATTTTCTCAATTTTATAAAATTATAAATAAAATAAAATTTCATCTATAATATTACTGATATTTAAAAGCTGATGAAATGATTTTTATAATAACTAACGTAATGATTAGGATCATTTATGAAGAAAATTTTACGTTAACGGTGAGAATTTATATCTTACGGGACAAAAACTTACGAATAAAGTATGTACAAAGTCTTTAATAATAATAAAAAAAGTATGTACAAAGCGTAACTCTTAGCTAGCTACTATGATCAAATTTAAAATGAAAAGTGAAAATCTTGGAAAGACGAGTGGAATTTTTTGGCTGTCAAATACTGTTGTGTGCTCAAATTCCTTACTGAAGGTTTATAGTATCAAGTGTGCAAATCAATTGGTGCAATGTTATTTTAATTTAATTAATAATTTTAAGTTTGAGTTTTAGATATTAAACTATGTTAAATACTAAGAGAAGGAACTTTGTTGAATATAATGGTCGTACCTATTCGAGCAGAATTGCTTTTTGCAGAGAATATATGTTATCTTTATTAAAAAGAAAAAAAAAGGAGAGAGAGAATGAAGGTTTACGATGTCGTTTAGGCATTTGACATATTCTGGTGTTAGCACGTATGGTTCGGGTGCCCCTTCCATCTTGCGTTTTTCTGCTGACTTCAAATTGGGCGAAAGTCAAACATTGTCCAGACTTGACTACTTCTTTAATCATAATCATAATTAAAAACACAAAATTCCCAGGTCAAAAAACAACAACCACGAAGACAACAAAACCGTGTTTGCTTCGTGTAATGCTTTTATTTTATCATAAGGGTTTTTGCTGCCCCTGATTAAAGATTTTTTTTCACTTTTAATTTTTTAATGAATACCTTTAAAATACTAGTTAACATTTATTTTATTATAATTATAATGATTTTAATAATCATTACCTTAAGTTTTATTAAATGATAGCACAAATTTTATAGGTTTGAATGTAATCTTTGTTAAAAAGGTAAAGTCTTAACTTCACCTATTTATTTGTGTAGAATTTTTTAAAGACTTGATCTAACCTACATAAAACTTGAGCTGATTTGTAAGTTTGTTTAAATGTCTATTTTATAATAAGGCTTATAAATGAGCTAATAAACTATTGGCTTACGTAGGTCCATTAGTAATTCTACATCTTTTATATTATCATGTATAATATATGTATTATATATGTATAATGTATAATATATACAATATAACATATAACACAATAATATTATATTATATTTGTATAGAAACAAATTGCTTTCTTAAAGGTGTAAGACTTTTATTTATTTAAACATTTTTTTTTAAATTTAAATTGGATCTTTGTAATAAACAAGCCAGACCTTATGCAGACTAGCCCGCAAGTCTTTGACTAGTTGTCTGGTCTATTCCCAGCTTTAATGATATGACAAAGATATTTTTTTTTGGTATAGATTACAATTATCCTTTACGGGAAACAATATTGTTTGAGTCAAGTGATATCATTATTGGCAACAAAACTCTCTCACCAAGTATTTAATGCAATTTCATACCCAATGTTCGAACTTGAAACTACTAATTAAGTTGAAATAATGTTGTGCTGGTTGATCCACACACTTGGTAATAAAAAATATGTTAGTTGTATTAATGTGAGTTTAGTTTTTATATAAAGATTTTTACATTATGAATTAATTAAAAGTTATTTAATTTTTTTAAATAAGACTTTAATTTAAACACAAAATAAAGATTTTGGTTTGAGTTATTCTAAAATGAGAAAGCACAAAATAAGTAATCTCGGTGGTTGATGAAAAAACTAATGGTTGATGTTTTAACGCATTTATGATTTCTTATGCATATGCACATAATATTAATCATTGAATTTCTCATTTGCAACTGAAATTATTTACATTATCCTATAAAGTAAGCTGCATATTTTAGAGGAATTAGATTCAAATATTTTTACATTGTCAATCAATTATAAATCACTTTGAATGACATTTAAAATAATTATTACAAAAAGTTATAATCTTAGCTTATTTGATAATGTGTAACTAAATGATAGAATAAAAAACTTTTATATTATCAATAAATTATAATTAAATTCTTAAAACAATTATCATAAAAGTTATACATGACAATCTATGATCAAATAAAAGTATAAATTTTATTAAATTATAAGTATGTTCTAATTAAATTTTATTAATGTTATTTTTTTAATAATTTTTATTCTTAGTATCTTATAAAATAAATATTAAATAAAAATAAAAATATTTAATATTTTAAAAGTAAAAACATTTAATAAATCTAAAATTTTATAAAAATTGTATTATGGAAAGATTTAAAGTTATTTATTGTAATTATAATTATAGGTTTATTTTTAGGCTTAAATATATTTTTAATTCCTTAAATTTAGAATAAATTTATTTTGGTTCCCAAATTTAAAATTAATCTTTTTAATCCTGTAATTTAAAAAAGTATACTTTAGTCCCCCATGACCACTTGCAACATCATTAATAGGGATAGATTGAGTCAAATGTGTAGCATCAACATGAATACTTCTTAAAAACGAAAAAAATCTGAGTAATGAATACGTATTCCGATTAAATTCTATAATTAATGTATTCTTTCTTAATATTGTGATTATTAATTCGCAGTCGGTATAGTTGCACCGCATGTGCTTCGTCCGACTTTTTCTTCATTTCCCAATTATTTTAAAATTTTAATTTTATATTATCTACAGATGGTCAGATGCTTCGAAGTTGAAATTCTCGTTTATTTGTTTTTTAAGTTAAAAGAATATATATATATATATATATATTTGTTACAAGAACATAAAAATAAACGAAAAAGGCAAATCTGCAGAACATTCTTCGTCTCGCTCTCACTTTTCAAGCCGAACAACGGAGAAGATTGTGTTTCCGATTTTGGAATTCATTCTGAAGAATTCTCAACACTCTGTTTCTGATCATCGACGCTGATCTCTGTTTCCCTCACCACTGTTTCTGATCGCAAAGGTTTTCCGCATCATCATCGAATTGGGTACGCTCCATCATCGTCACTATGGGTAGAATCACAGAACTGGGTTTTCTTCTTCTACCCAGATAAGTAAAAAGGGTTTCTTCTTTCTCTTTTCTTCTGACGCTATCGCCGACCCCATCATCGTATCAATAATCGGACAAGTGCACAAACAACAACATTTGTGTCTGGTCGGTTCTGGTTCCAATTGTGTGATTCCTCTTATCGTGTTGTGATTGTGAAGTTAACGAAGTTTCAGGGATCTATTTATTTTTTTTTAATTTTTTTTCAGATTAGAAGAAAACTAGAAAAGGGGTAAGGGTTGTTCCGTTTTCGTTTGATGAATTATGTTCAAACAGATATTCAGTAAACTCCCTCGAAAGTCATCGAAAGGTTCGGAACACGGTGGAAGTGGAAGAAGCCATGGCGTTACCACTTCGAAGAACAGCAGTGATTCTGTTAGTGTTACCCCAGGTGGCACCAAACCCGGGAATTCTTCTTCTGCGGGACAGAATCATGGTAACAGAGTTCCGTTACCGTTGGTTGTGAATGAGAACAACATTAACAACCCCAATAATGGGAATTTCGGTTCCTATGAGGCATTGCCTGCGTTCAGGGATGTTCCCTCTTCTGAGAAGCCAACCTTGTTCATCAAGAAGCTTAGGATGTGCAGTGTGGTGTTTGACTTCACTGACCCCGCCAAGCACCTCAAGGAGAAGGAGATTAAGAGACAGACCTTGGTGGAACTCGTGGATTATGTGACCTCTGCGAATGCTAAGTTTGCGGAGAATGTGATGCAGGAGGTTGTGAAAATGGTGTCTGCGAATATATTTAGGACTCTTAGTCCTCAGCCGCGCGAGAACAAGATTGTTGATGGTGTTGACGTGGAGGAGGAGGAGCCTTCGATGGATCCTGCTTGGCCTCATTTACAGATTGTGTATGAGCTTTTTCTGAGGTTTGTGGCATCACCTGAGCTGGATGCAAAGTTGGCCAAGAGATATGTTGATCAGTCCTTCGTTTTGAAGCTGCTGGATTTGTTTGACTCTGAAGATCCAAGAGAGAGGGAGTACTTGAAGATGACTCTGCACCGCATCTATGGCAAATTCATGGCGCATCGCCCTTTCATCAGGAAGGCCGTCAATAATACCTTTTATAATTTTATTTTTGAGACTGAGAAGCATAATGGGATTGCGGAGTTCTTGGAAATTCTTGGGAGCATCATTAATGGTTTTGCACTGCCGTTGAAGGAAGAGCATAAACTGTTTCTTGTTCGTATACTGATTCCACTGCACAAGCCAAAGTGCTTGGCAATGTATCATCAGCAGTTGTCTTATTGCATTACCCAATTTGTGGAGAAAGACTGCAAGCTTGCTGATACAATTATTAGGGGATTATTGAAGTACTGGCCTATAACAAATAGTTCAAAGGAAGTTATGTTCCTGGGTGAGTTGGAAGAAGTCTTAGAAGCAACTCAACCCCCAGAATTTCAGCGTTGTATGGTGCCATTATTTCGCCGCATTGCACGTTGTTTGAATAGCCCTCATTTTCAGGTATGAAATTTTCAATGCTTTCCTCTAGCTCCTTTTCTGTTTCCCCTCTTAATTTCATGTGGACACCTGACTTTCAAATTCAACTTCCTTCATACCGATTAATGAATACTATATCTCAATTCATTTCTTCTAGTTGAGAAGCTATTTTAACTAGCAAGAAAAGGATAAACATTTTTGCATCATCCTATAGCTAATGGATATTTTGTTTTATAGTTTTTAAAGATCTAATTTAATTTACTATAAATAGGGTAACTGGGAAACTATTGTATAGTTGATTCTTAGGGATTTTTTTGTTCTATTTCCTTTATTATTGTTATTCTATGATTATAAATAAACCAGCTTGTCTGTGCGTTTCATACACACAGTTTCTATAATTCTTCATGGTATCAGTGGGTTCGATCCCCTCTTTGCATTTCATGCGCAACGCTCTCTGTGGGCAAACAGTATTGCGCACTTCCTCTACCATTGTTTGGCAGCCTTCTTGTCGCCTTCTTGATGGCACCCACCCCTATTCGCCCCTCTTCAGCGACCTTTGTGCTGCTGACTGCTGCCACATGCGCCCCCACGCACATCCTGAATCCGGCGTGTAAACTTCACGCGTGGGCAGCAAATTTGCACTCACAGCTTTTTCGCTGCTACCCATTAGTCGGCGACACCCCTCAGTCCTCCGCTACCTCTAGCAACCTTCCCCAGCCTCTGTTTGGTTGCTTTTTCATGACCTCCACCGGCTCCTCCATTGACCTTGGCTCCACCGTGATGTTTATGAATATCCCTCTGATTCCCTGTGAAAAGTTAAGCGGAGCAGCCAATTACAGTACTTGGGTAGCCACTATCCAACTATGGTTCCATGGTCAAGGCCATGCTGACCACTTAACCACTAAAGCTGTGGATATTCCCGAAAAGGATCGCGCTTGTTGGCAGTAGATTGATGCCTCTTTATGTAGTGTCCTTTGGTTCTCTATTGCTCCCAACCTTCAACCTCAATACCGGGCATTCCCAACCTATAATGAGGTTTGGAACAAAGCCAAGAAAATCTACTCCAATGATGTCCATTGTCTCTATAGTGTGGTGACTGTTATGATATCTACCAAATTTGAGAATTTGGACATGCAGATGTATCTTGGTAAGCTTGATCGTTTGATTGCTGATTATAACAATCTAATACCTTTCACTAGTGATGCAGAGACTTTTTTATGGTAACGTAACTAGTTCTTCATGGTTCTTACTCTTGCTGGTCTCCCACCTGACCTTGACTCAATGCATAACCAAATCCTTAGGCCCTACTGTTCCTACTTATGACACGATTAGTGAACAACTGTTGCGTTTCTCCACTCCACATGCTTTTGGGCATCCCTTAGCCGCTTCTGCTGATTCCTTTGCTCTTGTCTCCCACTTTTCTCATTATGTTAGACGCGACGGGGGTTGTGGTGGCAAAAGTCTTCCCTGTTGCACTTATTGTCACTGCTATGGCCACATTGAAGTGGAATGTCGCACCAAAGTCAGGGAACAATTGAAATCGGCTAATGTGGCCCAAGTTGCCGAACCTGCCCCACCTGCGGATGTTATTATTTCTGCCGCTGAGTATCATGATTTCCTCTAGTTTTGGTTAGCCCAGCAACCTGCCTCTCATGTTATTGCCGTGGCTCAGTTTGGTAATCCTGTTGCCTTTGTCTCTCAGTCCTTCTCTCTTGGACGATGGGTCCTTGACTCTAGTGCCTCAAATCATATGGCTGGTAACAAATCTCTTTTCTCTCAGTTGTCTTTTTTGGACTCCTTGCCGTTTGTTACCCTCGCAAACGACTCTCAGATTAAAGTTTGTGGCATTAGTCAAACCCACCCACTTCCTAACCTTTCTTTAAATTCTGTTTTGTTTGTTCCTAGTTGTCCTTTCAATTAGCAAGCTCACCTTGTTCAGGATTGGCGTATCGGACGAATGATTGGAGCAGGACATGAGTCTTGAAGATTGTATCAACTTTCACCATCGATTGCTTGTGTTTTCACGACCTTTCCAAAACTTTCTCATTGGCGCCTTAGTCATCCTAGTTTGGAAAAATTATGCCTTTTGGTTCCTAATCTCTCTTCACTTAAGTCCTTACAATGTGAGTCATATCAGTTAGAAAAACATGTTCGTCATTCTTATTCTCGTGTCAATAAAAGTGCTTGCGTCACCTTTTACTTTGGTTCACTCTAATATTTGGCCTAGTCGAGTTTGTTCAACTTTAGGATATTATTATTTTGTCACATTTATTGATGATTTTTCTTGTTGTACTTGGGTTTTTTTAATGAAAAATTGTTTTGATGTTTTTCATGTATTTCAAGGATTCTTGCATGAAATTCAAAATCAATTTGAGACGTCCAATAAAATTTTACACACTGATAATGCTAGAAAATATTTGTCTTCCTAGTTTCAGTCATTTCTAATCTCGCAGGGAATTATTCATCAAACATCCTGTGCTCACACACCACAACAAAATGGTGTTGCTGAATGAAAAAATCATCACCTAATTGAAACACCTCGTACCCTACTCCTTCACTATCATGTTCCTCCCCGCTTCTGGGGGTAATGCACTTCTTACCACCTGTTATTTGATCAACTGCATGCCTTCATTTATCCTCAACAATCAGATTCTGTACTCCATTTTATACACTAAACACGACCTCTACCCTGTTTTGTCCATGATCTTACTCCAGATAAAAAAATAAACTCTTTGCTAAGTCCTTTAAATGTGTTTTTCTGGGTTGCTCTCACCTTCAGAAAGGATATCGTTGTTTTTGCCTTCAACTTCAATGGTATCTTGTTTCTGCTGATGCCACTTTCTTTGAGTCTACTCCATTCTTCTCTATGCCCACCGTTAGCGATGCTCCTTTGGATGTTCCACCTGTTGTTCCAACCCCGGTTGTAATCTCTAATCTACCACCGCTAATTACCTATTAGCGCCGCCCACGACTTCCCCCGACAGATCCACCTATTGATCCCCTAGCATCATCTCTTGCTCCAAACGCCCCTCCACCAATGTCTCTTGCACATGAGCTTCCTATTGCCGTGTGCAAAGGTATTTGGTCCTCTCGCAATCCTCACCCATTATATGCTTGTACTCTTCATTATGATCGCTTATCTCCTTCCTATTTCTCTTTTATCTCCTCTTTGGATTTTGTGTCTATTCCTAAGTCTACAGGTGAAGCCACGATTGATCCTCGTTGGCAACAGGCGATGTTGGACAAAATGGCTGCTTTAGAGGCAAGTGGAACCTGGGAGCTAGTTCCCTTGCCTCCTGACAAGATTATTGTTGATTGTCGTTGGATTTATACAGTGAAGGTTAGACTGAATGGCACTATTGATCGGTTCAAAGCTTACTTGGTGGCTAAGGACTATACTTAGAGCTTTGGCCTCGACTATGGGGACACCTTTTCCCTTGTGGCCAAGATCACTTTTGTTCGTTTGTTCATTGCTATGGCTATCATTGCCATTGGCTGCTTCACCAACTGGATATTAAAAATGTCTTCCTGCATGGTGAGTTGTAGGAAGATGTTTACATGGACCAGCCCCTGGTTTTACTGTTTCTGATGGATCTCACCTTGTTTGTCGCCTTCGACATTCTCTCTATGGCCTGAAGTAGTTTCCCCGTGCTTGGTTTGGCCGATTTAGTCCTGTCTTACTTCAGTTTGGCATGACTCGCTATGGCCTATGCATTTATTTGGTGGTCTATGTTGATAACATAGTCATCACTGGTGATGACTCTGATGGTATCTACCTACTCAAATATTACCTCCAGCATCAATTTCAGACAAAGGATCTAGGTCTGATTAAATACTTTTTAGGCATTGAGGTTGCTCAATCTGCCTTTGGCATTGCCATTTCCCAGAGGAAATATGCTCTAGATATTCTCATCGAGACAAGTATGCTTAGTTGTTGCCCCGGTGACACTCCTATGGACCCCAACGCCAAGCTTCTTTCGGGTCAGGGGGAGCCACTGGAAGACCTAGGAAGATATCGCAGACTTGTTAGTAGACTCAACTACCTCAATGTCACTAAGCCAAACATCACATTTGCAGTGAGTGTGGTAAGTCAGTTCCTCAATGCTCCTTGTGATAGTCATTGGGATGCTGTCATGCGCATCCTTAGATATATCAAGAATGCATCAGGCCTCAGACTCTTATATGAAGACAAGGCAATGCCAAAATTGTTTGTTACTCTTATGCTGATTGGGTTGGATCACCATCAGGCAGGAGGTCTACCTCTAGCTATTGTGTTCTCATTGGAGGGAATTTAATTTCATGGAGATGCAAGAAGCAAAATACAGTTGCTAGATCCAGTGTCGAAGCTGAATATCATGCCATGGCAGTAGTTGCATGCAAAATTAGATGGTTTAGGTAACTTCTCCAACAGTTACAGCTTGGAGACACTTAGGACACTGAGCTTATCTGTAACAATCAAGCCGCCCTTCACATTGCATCTAATTCGGTCTTCCATGATCGGACTAAACACAGAGATAGATTGTCATTTTGTGAGAGAGAAAGTGCTCTCAGAAGAAATCACCACTGATTTTGTCAGCTTTAGTGACCAACTGGCAGATATGTTCACTAAATCTCTTAAGGGGTCTTGCGTTGATTATATTTGTAACAAGCTTGGTGCATATGACATATATGCTCCAACTTGAAGGGGTGTGTTAAAGATTTGATTTGATTTACTGTAAATAGGGTAACTAGGAAACTATTGTATAGTTGATTCTTAGGGATTTTTTTGATTCTATTTCCTTTATTATTGTTATTCTATGATTATACATAAATCAGCTTGTGTGAGTTTCATACACACACATTTTTTGTAATTCTTCAATAGTTTTGAAGTAACATAACAACAATGACCAAAATAAAGAAACTTGAATCCATTTGTTTCCTTATGCCTTCTTAAAACATGGATATCTGTTGGAAAGGCGCCTTAGAGTTGGTTACCAATGCCTTGAAAAAGGCTACCTACGAAGGGGTTGACTAAAAAGGTTGAGTGACACATCATAGTGTCTTAGGGGGTTGAGATCTCATATTGACTAGAGATAAGGCCTAAGTAATGCTTATAAAGCTTGGGCAATCCTCATCGTACAAGTCGGTTTTGAGGGATTGAGTTAGGCCTTAAGCCCAAATTCTAAGATGATATTAGAGCCTATCCTAGATCCATTATTGGGCTATCTGCATTGCCACACTCCAGGCCCATAGCCCTGGGTGTGAGGGTGTGTGTTGAAATGTCGTCTTAATTGCGGTCACCCCTAGCTTGCCTTAATTGTGGCCTATCAGAGTTGGTTGCCAATGTCTCGGAAAGGGTTACCTACGACGGGGTTGGCCAAAAAGGCTGAGTGAAGTGTTGTAGTGTGCAACCGTCAGAACGTTGACTCTTAGGGGGTTGCGATCCCACATTGACTAGAGATAAGGCCTAAGTAATGCTTATAAAACTGGGGCAATCCTTACCGTACAAGTTGGTTTTATGGTTTGAGTTAAGCCCTAAGCCTAAATTCTAAGAAAATCATTCAAATATATGCTCTCTAATGACTTGGGCTTTAGAAGTAAATAATCATAGTATCAGGATGGAGTTTTTATGGTTAGCTTATGTTAGGATCCAATTGCAAGGTATGGGACTTGAGTATCACATTGGAAGTATGAGATTCTAATGTGGGCTTTAAAAGGTCTTGTGCTCTCCAACTATAACGGCTAGCTTTTGTGGTATAGTTCTCACAAGGTTCTTATCAATTGGTATCAGAGCTTTCTACCATTAGTGTTTGGCTAGAACTAGTCAAAGGGCTAGTGTACTGCTAGCTCGTGTGGGTGCAGGGGCTGTCGAGCATCATGAGATGTTAGGATCCGATTGCTTGATATGGGACTTGAATCCCGCATTTGAAGTATGAGATTCTAATATGGGTTTTAACTATAACAGCTAGCTTTTGTGTTGTTTATATCAAGGTTCTTATCAGCTTACCTGCGTAAGTAACCATTCCAACATGCAAAAATATACATCTGGTTACTTGCTGAATCAGAAGTTGCCACATGAAGAATTATCACATGCACATAAATAATTCAGTAAATCTGTGTTTTATGTCAATTATTCAATTGTCACTGCACTGTTGGACGGAGCATAGAATTATTAAGTGTATAATCATGTTCTACTCTGAATCCTGCCTGCAAAAGGTTTTGATCTTGCCTGCAAGTTTATATTCTTATATTGTACCTTCCATGTTTCTATTCAATCATAGATATCCCTTCCCTTCTCTCTCTCTCCCTCTCTGTTGGGAAAGGCCCAAGAATAGCTTATTAAATTTCTCTCATATTCCCTCTCACATTAAAGCTAAGCATGGAAGAAGCATACGTAAAATCTTGTGCTGAAATTACTTTTAATTGAGAGAATGGGGGTAGCAAGGATTGAACTCTTGACTAGTTGGTTGAAGACAATTCTCATACCATTTGAGTAGCTAAATAAAATATATTGAAAGGATGAGCTGTTTAGTGAAGGATCAAGAATTGGTTTTTATTCATATGTCTAACTGGTTTGGTATCACCTCTGCCATGTCACTCGCTGTTAGAGTACATCCTTTAATAATTCAGGAAGGTTTATGCTGGTGTCTTAAGATGTAAGCCTTGTGTCAGTTCTTTATTCTATACGAGTAAATGAATATATGTGACTGTCCTTTCCCTATGACGAAGAGATTGATTATATTATTCATGTGATGCAACAACCTGTTTCCTTTTTTATCTTTTACAACTTTTGCTGGCTGGCTGTTCATTATGGGTGTGTCTACTTGACCGGAATGAGAACAGATTTTTTTATATTTTCCCCCTTAGAAAATCTATTTGTGACTATAAATAATTTGGTGGACTACATTGTACTTGCAGATTATCTAATACTTTATGGCTAAATTTTGAATGTTGATGGTTTTATCTGAAGAGGTTATAGAGACCATAATCATCATCCAATAATTTGCAATTTAGTGCTGCCTACAATTTAAAAGATCATATGATGTGAATAGATGCAATCAGTAACAGTACTGTTTGGCAACATCAATGTCAATGATCATAAGTTGGCGCTTGTAAATTGTTATTAATTCTCCACAGTAGTCCACGCTTAAAATTTAAGTTGAAATCCACTGGTAATGGTATGTATCGGATTTGACTTTCCTTTATCAAATTTAGACTCTTAAAATTTTGCAGTCATTATTACGTAGTGCTTAACAAGTGGGCAGTGGGCTGTCAACAAGATGAAATAATTCTGATTAGATGAGGCTTATAATATTAGATCTCATCGTGCTTAACACTATGATGATGGCAACTGTCATCCAGCAAGTTGAATTTTTGGAGCTTCTATTTCATTCTTTGACTGGATTAACCAAGTCTTCAGGCATTTTCTCAGAGAACATAAATACAATTACTTCCGTTATGTTCATTAGAAAGGGAAGCTAAGGCCCTTTTTGTAGTCCAAAAGCTCAACATTTAATAGGGATCCATGCGGCCCTTATCCCACCCTCCCCCTAAACCTCGTAAATGAAAAGAAAGTGTGTGTAAAATGTTTAGATGGTGCTCATTTCATTTTAGAAGTGTTTGCATGAATGGGAAGTGCTCCATAGGTTTCTCACAATATTTTTTATTTGAGTGAATTTTTTGAATTGCCGTTACAATATCTACTGCCATTTGCAAGAGTTAGTTGACACTGGATAATTGCACTGCATGATGTTTCAATTGCTCACGTAATGCTTATAAATGATTATTATCTATGCATTGAATGATATAGTGTCATGTAAAAGTACCAAAATTGAGTCTATAAAACTACACAATGATCTGTTTAGGTTTACTTTGTCATGTTGTGTTGTACTTTAGGTGTTTTGTGATGCTGATCTCTAATCAAAATTAGAGGTTGACCTCAGTAACTCGCACTGGTTTTTAATACTGACCTTTAATATGTAGGTTACTTAGGTGAAACTTTAATTTTAATTGAAGAAACAACACCACAAACACATAAACTACTGCTCCTAAGTTTTGTCCTTTGTCTTAACCTGAATTAGAGTTGCAGTTGCAATATTCTATTTTCCCGTGAAAGTCTACAAACATGTATCTTGTGTCTCTTTGTTCCTCAGGTGGCCGAAAGAGCTTTGTTCTTGTGGAACAATGATCACATCATGAACTTAGTCAAACAAAACCGAAAAGTGATACTGCCCATCATCTTCCCTGCATTGGAGAGAAATGCTAGAAGTCATTGGAACCAAGCTGTCCATAGTTTGACTTTAAATGTGCGGAAGATTTTTAATGATGTCGACGCTGATCTATCTAAAGAATGTTTACAAAAGTTTGAGGAAAATGAGTCAAAGGAAAGTGAAGTCATAGCAGGGCGTGAAGCCACATGGAAACGCTTGGAGGAGCTTGCCGCAAAGAAAGCTGCAAGTGGCGAAGCAGTGCTTATTGCTAAAGCACCAACTCGCAGCTCTGCAGGTTAGGTAGAACCGGAATATATGTATTCTGCTCCAATAGCTTCATTTTTTTGAAAAAAGATTTTTATAGTATTTTTTTCCATGTGATGGGTTGGCCAAGAGGGGCAATTTCTTGAATACTTTCTTATTCACTTATAGGAATTGAAGGCTATGATTAGTAGCAAATATCTCATGCAAGGCAACATCCAAAGCTTAACTAGTATATAGCTTATATTTTTGTACCCAAAGTTGCCACAAAGCACATTTGGGCACTTCCCTTTTTAATGAATTTTAATGAACATTTCGTTTCAAAAGACTAGTAATCTGATAACAAAAGTCAAATAAAAAAGAAGACTAAATTACTAATTTGGTTCCTTAGTTTATTTATTTTATTCAATTAAGTCTTTTTATTATTAAAAGGTTCAATTAGGTCTATAATTTTCAGAAAAGTTCATTTAGATCTCATAATTTTCAAAAATGCTTCAATGTTAACTTTTTCGTCCAAAACGCCATCATTTTGCATTATGTTTTTTCACGCTGTTTAGTATAAAATTAGACGGAAAATGTCGTTTTGGATGAAAAAGGTAATATTTGAGCGTTTTTGAAAATTATGAAATCTAATTGAACTTTTTTGAAAATTATGTGACTGAATTGAATATTTTAAAAATAGAAGAACTCAATTAAATAAAATAAATAAATAAATTAAGAGATGACTATTGTATAAAGGAGAGAGATGAGAACACGCTACGCCAGCCTGAAGAGGCAGCCTAGTAACAAAACTGGGGGCTGCTAGGACTAGGAGTTTGCCATGCAAGGCTAGTTAAAAAAAAAAACAAAAACAGAGAAACAAGAAAGAGAGAAAGCTATTCTAACGTCGACTTTGTTTCAGTTTGACCTGTTGGGGCCCCCAGTACAATGTATGGGTTGAACTTGAATTGCGTGCTGGCCTTTCCAGTGGGGCGATTGTGGTTGTGTGCAGTTCCCACGTCTTGGATTGGATAGAGCAATAACATTTTTCAAGGGACAATCCCTTCTTCAAGGATTTGGATTTTGATATCTAAAATTTTAGGAGAAAGGATGATGTATCAATTCAAGATAAGAAAAATCTTTGGACTCAAATAATACTTATCGAAGACTTATATTTACTTCATTTCAAGTAGATGAGTGAGGACTTGAACCTGTAACCTTTAGATGCAAGATTTTGTTTTGTTCTATTTGATCAACTCCTTAGGGTTAAGGATTTCGATTTTCTCATCCTTCTATATGCGCGGATATCATGCAACAAATCTGGCGCAATACCAATTGTGCTACTTGAGACTAAATTGGTATTAAATAGAAACATTGGATAAGATTGATTTTAAGAAAAAAATAGTCAATATAATTTATTCATATTTGTTATAGTATCATTTAAATTGATTTGTTAGTAGCAGTAGCTATTTTACCAGGTCAAATCGTAAAAGTTGCTTCTATGGTGCAATTACATGATGTGGAACAAATCCATTTGAGCAAGTAAGCGTGTGTTTAGATACGCATTTCCACTTCAATTTCACGTCAAAAGGTGAGAATGAACACAAAAACTTCAAATAATTACTTCTGATTTGACACACGTCGCTTAAGAAAAATGTGAAACCAAAAATACTGTAAATAAACTAAAAAAAAAAAGAATGAAAAACAGTAAGCTCCCACCAGTGATTGCTATAGTCTTATATAATCCACGAGTCAATATGGTGATATGGTTTACAAATACAATTTAGCTATATTTCGTTTGAATAGTAAGAAAAAAGGAGAACTGTAGGATTTTTTTAAAAAAGAAGAAGAAAATTTCATTTATATTTATCAATTCTTGTTAATTCCCTTCAAGAAGAGTCCAACATTCATAATATGGTCATTAACAACTTTTATGATTTGACTGGTTTAGAAATAGTTATTGCCACTAACACCTGTCTGCAAAATGTACACATGGCCTCACCCCATTAAATCGCAACTACAACATCCAACTTGTGGTAATGTGACCGGTTTGAAAGTAGCTATTCTCACTAATACCTTTATGCAAAATGTACATGTGGCCACTAGTAGACGTGAGTTGACTGGTCTGAAACTAGCTATTCCCACTAACACCTTATTGCAAAATTTACACGTGACATTTTATCATAAATTCGTTAGTGAGGCTGCTATATTTAGTTGTCACATCAACTGTCAGTTAAACCGGCTATTTTGACCAACACTTTAAGTATTTTGCTACTCTGACTGGCAAGTTACACGTGGCATCATACATGTAATTTAAAAAAAAATAAAAAATTTGATGTGTACCGTAAACTCGCAAAATAACCTCATGCTGGTAATATGTCCAATAGAATCCCATTTTAATAAAATGTTTCTAAAGAGACCCCACATTTGTCAATCAGCCCCACTTATTTTTATAAAATTTTTCAAGCTACGGCTAATACACCGTTGTTACCATATGTACAATGCAATTAATCTGAACTTTGAAACTCTTTGTTTTATTCTTTAAATATCTTTATCACTGATGAATCAAAAAAATAAATATATGAATAAAAAAATATCTTTATCACTGACGTTGAGATTCCTTATTTTATTTTTTTAGTGTTCCAAAGTCAATAATAAAAGTTTAAAATTAATCGTTAATGATTCTGAGAGTTTCAGTAAAAGAGGAATTACCCTTAAGTGCTCATTTACCTTAATGTAGATAAAAGTATAATATATATTAATTTCCCAGTGAGAGAAATTGTTCAAAGTAGAAGAGAGAGCAGTGTAATTCGTCCGTCTCTCAATGAATAAGAGTAATTACTCAATTTATAAATTCAAATGAATATTTTTTTACATAAGATTTTTTTTTATGTACTTTTTTTATATGACACGATAATATTTTAAAATAGTTAATTTATTACAAAACACACATTATAACATATTTCATCATTTTAATTTTATGCTTTTTCAAAAATACATGATATAATTAGATATTTATATTTTATCTAGATATTAATATGTCAATTTTATTCTCAACCATTAATTAAACCACAACTAAATTGAATTCAAATTCAAAAAATAAGTTTAAACTAAATGTATAGTCGGATTTAAACCAAATTAAAACCAAACTTTTTTGGGCAGAGGAATCAAAACCCAACAATAACTGTGATATCACAGGTTTTTGGCCCAAAAGAAAGGATTATTTTCTGAGAAGGCAGGGACGGGCCAGCTATGCGATAGCCAGCCAAAGTTGGCCAACAGATGATCCAATCTTTTTTCCGCCTTTATTCATCAATTGTTTCAACTTTCAGGACACAGGACAAAAGAGGGAAAAATTATTAGGTGGTCTTGAACCATCATGGTCCCTATTAATCTACATATGATATGTAATTAAGTGTTATTAATTCTTTTTTGTGAATTGTAAAGTTGAATATGTGTTATACACACATTGGCTAGGACCATAGACACTTAGTAGTCCTGAACTATCTAATAATTTCTCCAAAAGAGAGGGGGAAAAAGGAAGAATGTAATAATAGAAAAACTCCTTCTTTTTTTGTTTGATAGGAGATAAAAACATATATATAGGAGGAGGAAAAAATTTCTGATGATTCTCACCAGAGTTTTTTTTCCCTCTCTGACAATTGGAGAGAGAAAAATGTTATTAATAACTATTAATAAAGAGGATACCCTAAATTGGTATCCACATTTATATAAACATTTTGTTCTTTAACTAATTTTACAAAGTATCTCACTACTTTTAGTTTTAACCTTTCATATCATTTACTTCTATTTAACTTTCGCTCTTTCTCTTATTTTTGTATTTTAAAAAAATTTAGAGTTTTCCCTAATACATTATAAATTTTGTAATGTCAATGACAAATGCATTATTTTATATTATAAATATTTCTTTTATCTCACTTTTTTCTTCAAATTAATAAGAAAATAAAGATTTCGTATTATCTTTCTTTTATTTTCCTCTTTTTTTTTTTTCCTACTCTTTGTTCAATCAAGTGTTACAATGTTAAGGACATATAATTTATTTTATGCCCCAA
The DNA here is from genome assembly GCA_004329165.1 of Spatholobus suberectus. NCBI lineage: Eukaryota > Viridiplantae > Streptophyta > Magnoliopsida > Fabales > Fabaceae > Spatholobus > Spatholobus suberectus. The sequence goes on along the minus strand of CM014737.1, from coordinate 55,091,698 downwards.
AAAATATTTTCATTCAAGTAACTTGTTATATCTTAATAAAAGAAGACTAGAGTAAAAAAGTATTCGTTGTCAATTTGAATTAAAATGTTTTACAAATTTAACATATGTTAAATTAATAATAAATTCACTTTTATTTTTCTTACTTACATATTTCTTTATTTAAAACCTTTATGTAGTTAAAAGGTTTGAATCTAGATAAAATACAATTTAAAGATCACCGTAGGCATATAATCAATTACCAATCTAAATTATATGGAGAACCAAACACTTAAAAAAAAAGGTTATGCATCCAAATTATAAAATAGTTTTACATTATTATCCAATTACAAACTATCATGTATGATAAGTTTGTTAACTTTTACAATAATTACCTTATGGGTGTGTTTGGTAGAAGAGAATTTTTTTCATGCCCTGAAATCATGCATGATTTCTTGGAATGACTAAAATTTGTTTGGTTCTTGAGAATATTTATATTTGTTATTTGAAAATTAAAGATTTTTACGTTTAATTTTAATAAAAAAATTTAGAAATTTTAATTATTTATCACATTAAATGATTTAATAAAAGTAACATGATATTTTTACTGTAGTAAAACTTTTCTTCCAACTTAGAAAAGTTAGATTCTCACATCCATGGGAATAATTTCATGAAAAACATAGGTAAAAAATATTTTTGAAAAACAATGTTTTCTAGGAATGTTATTTTTTAAATAATAAACTATACATGAAAAACAAACATTTTCAACTTTAGATTCATGAAAAACTAAATTTTTTTTTGTACCAAACGCTTTTTAAAAGTCATACCAACTGTAAAAAGTTAACTTTTTACACTGACATGTATAATCATTAAACTTAAAAAAAATAGTGTAGAATTGGTTAAACTTTTTTGAAATAAAAAATATTTTCAATCCGTGTTCTTGTTTTATTTTTTGTCAACTAATTCTTTTAAGGAAAAAAACAAAAATGCTTATATAATTAATAAATGAATTGCTATCATTTATTTTTATTATTAATGTTTTATTTTATCAAACTTATAATATGATTATTTTATGTTAAAATTTATTAAATTTAAAATCTTATAATTTTGTTTCAATGTATTATTTAATTCATTTATATCACTTCAGAGCTTATTCATAAGTTTGTTGATTCATTTTAATCTTCATAATTTTTATAATTTTTAAAATAGCGCTTATCATCACACTATGATATGATATACATTTAATTATACTAATCATATGTTGCTTTAGAATAATTATTAACACGGGACACAATTAGATATGTATCACGTTATTACCAAATAGTAATAAATGCTATTTTTAAAATTTATGAAGATCAAAATGAATAAAAAAGTTTAAAAATCAAAATTAAATGAAGCCATATTTATGAAAACTAAAAATATTGAAATTTTATTTTGATATTGAGAAGTGTGAGAATAAAATTTGAGAAGGAAACAATGAGGCATTTTTTATTTTTATTTTTTTGATAACGAAACAATGAGGCATTTGATAGGCTTGAGTTGCTCCGCAAAATTATTTATCGTTGAGAAACAAATAAGAATGAAGAATTTTCAAGGAGGACAAGGAGGAGGGTTTCTTATATTTTTGTTAAACGGTGTGTGCCTTTTCATCTGCCACGTGTATGGCCTCCTTTCCTCGCAATTATTATTTCAATTAAAAACAAAACAAAATTAAAAGAAAAGAAAAAGAAAAAGAAAAAGAAATTCATTCGGATAAGAAAAGCTCTCACACTCACAGTCTGATCTCCAAGCAAGGCTATCAATGGAGGTAGGAATGTCTCTGAACGCTCTCGTTCGTCTTCCTCTGTCGAGTTCACGCTTCCACGACGAGGCACCCGTGACGGTGAGGCACTCTTTGTTTTCGAGCCGGAGGCAGCAGAGTTGCAAGGCTCCGCAGCGTCACGTGTTTGTGGTTGAAGCCAAGGGCAAGAAAGGAATGATGGCTCGCCAATTTCAGCGCCCTCCTCCTCCTCCTTTACCCAAAATTGAAGACGATGGCAATCCCAAATTTGTCATCTTCATTCGCATGGCCAATGTAATCTTACCATACCCTTTCTTAATTGTCCTCAAATTAATTGAATTAAATTGCATCCTGTCTTATTCTATTATTACCCTTGCTTGCAGGTATACCTTTGGTACCCTCTTAGTATCGTAACAGGCGGCACCACAGCTAAAATCATGGTTGCAGCTAAAGATAATTTTCTCGGCAAGTATATCTACAAAGACACACTTGATAGAAATCTCGCTGCCGTTATCTACCGAGTAAGCTTTTTTCCCAATTTCTATCTCTCTGTGCTACTGCTATATATATTTTTCTATAATAGGAACTTTGGAGAATTTAATTCATTTGAGTACATGTTATTTCTGTCTACCTATTACGTTCATAATCGTGTTTTGTACTTTATTTTTGGGTTTTACTGCATTGGTACCAGAGGCAACTAATATGATAATGGATGGGAGAAGCCATTTTTTTTTTTTTAATGAAATTGATAGAAAGAAAAAAAAGGAAAAGGGGGCATTCCGAGAATTGAACTCGGGACCTCTCGCACCCTAAGCGAGAATCATACCACTAGACCAAATGCCCACCTTGGGAGAAGTGAATTGTTATAACAATCTGACGCATTTCTGACTGGAATATGTGCAGCCTTGTTAAAATTTACTACTGTCATTTTAAAATTAAAAATGAATAATGCTCGGTTTTTGTTAGCATCAAGCACAACATATCACATCCATATCTGTGAGATGGCAAAATTAGAGTGCGTTTGGGAGAGCATTTGCAAAATTGATTTTGGTTAAAATTGATTTAGAAGTAAAATGTTTTACTGATTAAGTGTTTTTATTCGAGAAGCAAGTTAGAAATAAAACTTTGTATTAAATTTTTCATTCAACGCATAGTCTACTTAAAGTTGCTTTAACTCAAAATCAATTCTTCAGCAAGAAACCAAACATGTGAATACTTATTTAAAATCATATTAGTTGATACTTCAATGTGATTTTGGATGATCCAAAGTGAATCCAAACATGCATAGAGAGTGTATGGGTGTGTAGGAAATGAGGTGAGAGCAGTGCAAAGATGAGGTGATGTGTTTATTCTTTAACAATTGATGTGTTGTGAGTCCTTTATTGCCACATTTAGATATTTTATTCAACAAGGATTTATCACATGAGAGCTCATTCATAAGCATGATCCTGAAGTCTACTAAAATAAGCTAAACAAAGTTTATTTTGTTAAATTTCACTGTAAAATTCATTGAAATAAACTAAAAAGAGCTAATAGTAAAGTCGTAAGCTGCTTTCATATGTCCAAATAAGCTCTTTGTAAGTCCTTCCAAATACACTCGAGATCTTCTGTAATCTCTATACGAGGCATTCTTTCTTAGTTTTGCATTGTCCTGTCTTAAGCTTTTTCCCCATTTTCTATCTCTGTGCTACTGCCTACTGCTATGTAATATTAGTTTTAAACTAATGTTTCTATAATAGGAACTTTGGAGAATTGAATTCATTTAAGTACATGCTTTTCTGTCTCCTTATTATGTTGATAAGCGTGTTTTATATTTTATTTGTGTTTGATTGGATTGTTCAGAGGCAACTAATATGTTAATGGAAGAAGATATATATATTTTTTAATGAAACTGAAAGGAAAAAAAAAGGATAAAGGGGCATTCCGAGAATTGAACTCGGGACCTCTCGCACCCTAAGCGAGAATCATACCACTAGACCAAATGCCCACCTGGAATAAAATGAATTGTTATAACAGTGTGACGAATGTTCTGACTGGAATATGTGCTTCGTTTATGAAATTTACTACTGTCATTTTAAAAATGAATAATGCTTGATTTGTGTTAGCATCAAGCACAACACATCACATCTATATCTATGTGACTTAGATGGCAGAATTAGAGTGTTGGGTGTGTAGGAAACGATGTTAGACACTTAGACCAACTGTACAGATATGAGGTGATGTGTTCTTAAACAATTGATGTTTGTTGAGTCCTTTATAAGCCACATTTGGGTATTTATTCAACGAGGATTTATCACATGAGAGCCCATTCATAAGCATGATCCTGAAGCTTACTAAAATTAGCTAAACAAAGTTTATTTTGTTAAATTTCACCATAAAACTCATTGAAATAAATTTAAAAAAAGAAGAAGAAGCCAATAGTAAGGTCATAAGCTACTTTCATATGTCCAAATAAACTCTCTGTAAGTTCTCCCAAACAAACACACTAGAGATCTTGTGTAATTACTAATTACTATGCTAGGCTGTGCTTTCTAATTTTCTCATTGTCCTGTTTTTGTTGCTGACTTCTTTGCTTCAACTCAAATAGGATGAGAAGGAGATACAGAAATCTGCATTCAAACAGTACCGTGTTTTGCGAACAGCTACTGATTTTAGATACGGCTACAAACTTGTTGTAATGCTTCTATACTTTCTTTTATGCTATACCTCAATAAATATTTTAAATCCAATTTCAGTTCTTACAAGTTGAAATTTTATACTCTACAGAAGTTAGAAGACCATTCCTACATTTTTTTTAACTTTTTTATGTGATGAATTTGCAGGAGAATGGCAATATAAGAGCTGCACTTTCTACCACTGATGTTATTGAGGTAACATTCTTGACATGTTCTTTGTTGTTATCATCATAGTGCTTTTTAAAGTTTTACACAGAATTTTAAACCTCTCAGCATTAGAGATGTATATGTTTTACAAATACAACAAAAAATTCTGGTTGTTTATACAAATTTTCCATTTGATAAATTTGCAGGAAAATAGCAACTTTCGTTATCTTTGGAATTTTTAGATTTAGATTTTTGACGCTTGTAGATTGATAATAGTCCACATTATAAAATGTATACTTTCGACTTAATTGTATGATTTTTATCCAAATATTCAGGAAGAATATTTTGGATACTTTCCCACTAATATATTGTTATGTTTTTCCAAATTGAAGCTCCCAACACAAGATCAACTAAAAACCGTGCTTGATAAAGTGAAAGACTTTTTTGGAGATGCGAAGGAATCTTTTGGAAAGATAACATCATTGGGCAACACTGCAACCGAGGAGTCAGAGGAAGATACAAACGAAAAGGCCAAGTGAGTTTTACGTCTCATTGCCTGAAGAAAAACTCTCAATTTTGATTGTCAGAGGGAAAGTTCATCTCTTTTTCATATTTTTCATCTACATCTTGCTCCACTTCATCTTTAGGATGCCACATTTGATGGAGTGTATCCGATTCTATGCATTTCTGTGATCATTATTCAATTATTATGGACATGGTAGGTACTTTTCAAACTTTCTGATGGTTTAGATTATTTTTGTCCCATGCCAGGGTTAAAGGATGAAACTATAGCTGGAAATGATTTGCTTGAATTGTTATGAGTAGCCTGTGGCCCTATGAGCTCAGAAAGCACCATTCTGGTTATGGATTGGTTAATGAGGAAACTTCTGTGCACGACAATGATACTCCAGGTTTTGTTCTTAGATCCGTAACCATCAAAATTGTTTTGTATATGTTCTGCAGAGTGAACACCACCTTTACGATACTGATCACTCATGTATGTTATAATCCATGATGCTTTGGAATACATAGCATGTAGGATGACCATGTAATGGCACGTTTATCAGTTCAAGAGATTCCTGGAACTGTTGTACAAATTACGGGTTGTAATATCAGAATCTATGCATTTTATTTGACAGGGAATTCACTTACTCAAAGATTGCATTATCAACTAGACCAATTTACAATTATGGCTATAGTATAAGTCACCTGTTTATGCAAAAAAAATATATTAATTTATCTAAACTCCATGAGAAACTAGTACCTGTTTATTTGTTGCCATTCGGTAGATTTCCTCCAATGACATAACTACGTAGTTTTTCCTCGTTTAACGCAGAATGCTTTTGGACTCAAACTACAAACTTCTATTTAAAAAAAAAAAAAAAAAAACTACGCTCTAATTATACTTTCATATAAAAAAAGTTTGGCTAAAATATAATGGATATTTGTTTCAAATATAATATTGCATTTTTGAGAATCATATTTCTAGAAATATTATGTCTAAGAATATTATTTTCATGAACATGTTTAGTTGACATGTAGTAATTTCAAAAAAATTAAAATTTATGTAATTAAAAAATTAAAAAAATAAATGTGAAAGAATGCAGTGAAGATAAATAAATAATCATTGTAGAATGTAACTGTCATTTTCATAAAAAATATAAGATATTCACCTTTCAACATAGAAATAAGAAGTAAAATAAATATGAATATTTTATATTATTGGAAATTAATAATATATGAGAATATGTTTTCAAAACTTGTACAAAAAATCAAGATGTGATATTCCGAAATTTACTTTTTTAGAAATAATTTGATATCTTACAATACACAGTACCTAATATTCATGTGTGCTTAACCCTAGAATTTTAAGAACGATTTATTTACTAATATAAAACTTATTGATGTTGCTGAAAACCTCTTAAACCAACTAAAATCAAAATGTCCTCCCTTTATCAGCCCCGACGAAAGAAGCAGATGTTTCCTTCATTTTATTTTATTTTGTTATATACATTTTATAACTATTATTTTTGTTGTTTTTTATGCTCTATATATCTTGCAGTTTTCAGATCTCTCCATGACGAGAAAGTAATCCCCAACCCAAAATTATTTTCCAGTTCTGATTATTACCAATTGAACCATGAACATGCGAAAATTTGCTCATTTGAAAGAACATACCTATACTAACAAAGAGTTTATTTCAAAACTTTTCTTATAGTTATTACTACCTAGAGGGACGAAAAATTATCTTCTTTGTTGGATCTTGTTCTTGAAAAGGAAACTATATAAGAAATTAGCATGTTTCTTGTACATTATATAAATATTTATTAAATTAAAATTAAAAAAATATGAGGTAAAATTAAAAACATCATCATTGCTAAATAAGGGTGGAATCATGTATTTTAGGAAAGATTTTTTAAGTTATTAAGATTTTATTTTATTAGATAAAAACTAAATTAAAGAGATAAGATTTTAAAAATAAAGAAAAGTTATGAAAATAAATTATTTGAATCAAAAACATATAATCTACATCTATCAATTTAAAATGTTATATTACGTTTGAAATTTTAAAATTTAATTCAAATTAAAATTAGCATCAACTAAATTGAAGTTATAGTATTAAAAAATAAAATGAGATACTTAATTTATGAGTAATTACGTGATTTAATGAAAAATTAATTTCTAAAAACATTTTATTTAAGAATGAATATTGAGATGTATTTATAATATAGAAATAGATTAATTTAGCGTGAAATAAACCTTTTAAGTCTTGAAAGTGAATATGCTAAGAAATGAATTCTTTTAGATAGGGGTGGCAAAGCGGGCCAACCCGCCCCGCCATCAACCCGCCAAAAGCGGGGCGAGGCAGGTTGACCCACTGGCAAGAAGTGGGTTGAAAAGTTGAACCCTCCCCTCCTAGTAGTGGGTTGGCGGGTTGGTCCATCAAAAAATAATGAGTAGGTTGGTGGGTTGTACAAAGGGCGGGTTGGCGAGTCGACCCGCTAAAAATAGGTTGGCGGGTTGAAAAATGTGGATTGGCAGGTTGACCCACCCCACTTTTTTTTTATAAAAAAAACTCAATTAAATTTAATTTTTTTTGTTATCATCTAATTGAATTGGATTAAATAATTTTTATTTTAATACACGTTATATCACTTTGAATCTTTGATTGTTTGACTTATAATTTTATTATTATTTTATTATACATTAAATATATGAAAGAGAAATTACATTTTTTCATTCAAAAGTTATAAAAATAATTTACTTGAAAATAAATAACACATCTCATTCAAAAGTATGAGGGATTATATTTTTTAGTATAGCATTTAATTGTATTTAATTACAAGTAGAACTAACCCCAAACGCATATGTTATTGTTATCATTATATTTTTTAGGATAACATTGCAAATGTGGAGTAGTGTGTGTAGAGCATCTTTTACTTCTTTTTTCTTAATTAATGTCTTTGGTACAATAACTAAGGAAGGAGAAATTTTTTTTTAAAAAAAGTAGCGGGTCACGGGTTGACCCGCCTAATCCACGGGTTGGCGGGTTTTATTGCCTTACTCGCCCTGCCAAAAATGGCAGGTTGACCCGGTGGGTTGAACCTGTTTTGCCACTCCTACTTTTAGAAATGATTCGGATTCTAATAGCTAGAAGAAATTTCTTGCAGAAAAAAGAGAGAATTTTTTTTTTTTCAGGGCACCGTTCATGATATGGGAGGTTTCGGTTTGTATCCGACTCTTGCAGATTGTGGCCAAATTATGTCAATCTTATTCGATTAAGTGAAGCTTGAAACACCTCATTTGTGGAAAGAATTATGGATAAATCTTATGTGGCACTGTATTACTGCACGTTTTCAAAATTTAAGTATTTAAATGTGTATGAGATAAAGTTTAATGAGGTAAATTATTTTTATACTTTAGTTATTTAAAAATAAAAAGAGAATATGTTGTGTACATATTTTTATTTTATTATCGTAAATTAAAAGTAGTGTAGACTTTAGTTTTTTTCTACAAAATTAATATTTTTATAAACTTGCTTTAAATTTTAAAAAATCATTACTTTTATATAATAAAGTAACCCAGCCATGCATTTAACTAACAAATTTCATTGTGATTAAATTTTAACTTTTTAAAAATGAGTGATTCACTTTAAAAAAGGAAATAAAAAAGAGAAAATCGGCTAGTAAAGTTGTTTTACACTCATCTAATCACAAACTACCATATATGGTAAGTTTGTTAATTTTTATAATAATTATTTTAAAAGTCAAACTAACAGTGATTTCTAATTAGTTGATAGTATAAAATTTTTTATATTGACAGTACATAATCATTAAACTCAATAAAAACACTCAACAAATAATAAGAAAAGTTAAAAAAATAAATTTTAACAAATTTATAATTTTTTTTTATCAACAGTTCATTTTTATAACAATAATTATAGAAAAAAAATATACACAATGTAAAGTTTTTTTATATTATTATTTAATCACAAACTATTATATATGACAAGTTTATTGACTTTTATAATAATTACCTTAAAAATTACACTAATATTGTTTTTTAATTAATTAACAGTATAAAAATTTTTATATTGACAATGTATATTTATTAAACTCCAATAATTATTGTTTTTTTTTTCCTCTTTAAATCACCCATCAATATTATATATACGTCACAATAAGTCATGAAATTATTATAATCTATTCCCTTAATTTTCTGATTCAATATCAGATTCTTATTTTTAAGTAAGATACTCACTCTGAGGAGTTTCATCCTAATATAACCAAACAGACATAAAAATCCGGTATAATATCGAGTGTGAAGATTGGACATGGAAGTGGAACGCCTCTCATTTCGCAGAAACGGGGTCAAAAGCTTATCTAAGAAGATTTGAAGTTGAAAAGGATCCGCTACAAGATATCTGGTTCTGGAAAATTCTGGAAAGGGAAATAACGGTGGAATCTCAATTCCCAGGACCCCACCGATGATGTCGTGCTTTCCAGAACCCTCTATCCCTCGTCCCCAAATTTCTATATATTTCACAAAACCCTTCTCCACATAGCACTCCCAATTCACGGAAACATTCACAACCTTAATTTCTTCTGGTTGTGGTCTCAATACACGAATGGCACACGCTCTATCCTCTAATCTGGCTCTTAACCTTCCCACACCGAGGTATGTTCGCCCCGCGAGATCAACCCAGTTGAAGCCCGTGAGGGTCATGATGGGAGATGCAAGAGAAAAGCTTGACCACGTGCCAAGACACAACAACAAGCACCGCCCCCTCCCCAAAAAGAAACTTGCCCCTACCGCACCCGTAGGTAATAATTAAGCTCAATCGCTGCTTCGGAAAAATCATTATATAGTCTCATATTATCATGTGACTATGATCTTGATTAATCTCTAGTTCAGTTATTTAATTTATAAGAAAAAATTAATAAAACTTAACTATGTGTAATGGGATTGTCTAACTTATTTTAAATAAAAATAAGGTTAAACAATCTCATTCAAAATAATTGGTGTAATTTTTTGATGTATTTTAAAAAGGTTGGTTGCAGGTATTAATTACACCAATCATTTTAAATGAGATCCCTTAACTCCATTTTTACTTGAGTTGTGCAATATAAAAATTGGTCTAAATTATAGTATTTCTGAACTATATAATAATTTCTTGTTCTTTTAGGTTTATATATGCTACTAATTGTGTTAGTGCAAATTTAATCACTTTTTTTTTTAATTTTTCTAGTTAGCACCAAATTTGTAAGGACAGAAGTTAGATGCAGTTTGTTAGGTGCTGTTGTTATTTTTCAATTATAATCTGTCTAATAAGAATTTGCATTAAAGAATTATACCAATTATTGAGATGAAATTTTAATTTTGATTGGAATATAACACAACATTTAAGAAATTATATCTAAGTTTTGTCTAATTTATAACTATATATGTATTAATTCAATTAAGATGGGACATTGTATAAAAGCAGGGTTGTGGGACCGGTTTCCTACGGCAAGGACAATGCAAGAGATGATGGAAACGATGGAGAGGATGATGGAGGACCCGTTTGCGTTTAGCACACTTGGGTGGCCTTCATCTCCCCTCCCAAGTGAGGGAGTGGGTGGGTATGGAAGAAGGGGAAGGGCACCGTGGGAGATTAAAGAGGGAGAGGGTGAGTACAAGATGAGGTTTGATATGCCTGGGATGAACAAGGAGGATGTGAAGGTGTGGGTCGAGGAGAAGATGCTTGTGGTCAAGGCTGAGAAGGTACCTAAGAAGAAGCAAGAGATGGTGGAACAACAAGAAGAACAAGAGGAAGAGGAATGGTCTGCTAAGAGTTATGGAAAGTATAGCAGTAGGATTGCTTTGCCGGATAATGTGCAGTTTGAGAATATTAAGGCAGAGGTTAAGGATGGTGTGCTCTACATAACCATACCCAAGTCTACAAGCTACTCAAACATCCTGGGAATCCAAGTTCAATAATTCATTTTGTTTGTGGTTTTTTTTTTTTAATTTCTTATTAGGTTTGGTCTTTGTTATTTCTTATTAGGCTTTGTTATTGAGAGCTTTCCTTAAAAAAATAGAAAAAAGTGTAAATATGTTTCTTATACTTTTTCATACATTTCTTGCGCAGAACAACAATGTCTGGTAAAATATGGAAAATCAAATTATTTATTTATTGTTATGATTGGTCAAACAAGATCGATAAGGTCAGGCTAATACGAGTGGACAACCTAAATATTGTTTTGAGGTGTTAATTACTTAACGAAAAGATGTTGATTTCAGTACGGGATAACTTAATTGTGAGTTGTGACACTGCCTAACTATTTCCTAGACTGGTTTAATCTTGTGCAGTTTGCGCGCGCAGGGCATATCATTAGCTAGGTAGTCGCTTAATCTAGCAAATTGAACAAAGTAAAACTTCTAATACATTTGTTCATTTTATGCCCGAGTGATCTGGGTGTATAATATTCTGATCCGCACCATTATTTTTTAGTTAATTGGATGTATTGTCATCCTTAAATCATTTATTGTCCAGTGATTTGGTTGTATGATAATGATATGGTTTAACTCATTCCAACGTCTAATGATGTGTTAAGATTATAAGTGGCAAATCGTGATTTGCTCCAATAAAGAAGTATTATTTTCCACTTCTATTCAAATTATGATTTAAAATTTAAAATCATGTTTAAAATAACTCAATTATAAATTATGTTATTTTTGCAAATAAGTTCAATTCGCATTTTCTAAATTAAGGTTACTATAATTTAAATATGTACTAACTCATTCTAACATCCTACGCTAATAAAAATAGCATATTTAGATGTAGGGATTACATTCCCTTTTACCGAATTTTAACTCGATCCAACTTATTTAGTGGTGTTTTATTTACGTAGCCTATGTTTGCATGTGATTCTATGATCGTAAGAAAAATGGTGTTCGCTTGTCAAAAATTAAATTTTTTTTGTTACTAGATAATAAGCATTTTATATGGGAGACAATCATGTGTGAGCAAGGACTTCGAGCATTGAACATAACTGCATATCCAGAGTTCAAATTTGAGACTATTAGTTAAGTTAAAACAACTTTATACTAATTGATCCACATATTCAGTGGTGTCAAAAATCAAATTTATTTACTCTTAAAAATATGTTAGATTAGTAATGTATCTCTAAATGAGTCTGGAATAGTTAGGAGAAAATCTCTATTCGAGATAAACACATTTTTAATATCATTTATCCTTAATCTTCTCGTTTCAAATCAATATTTGTCTAGTTATTTACTTTTTATGATTATATATTTGATTCCTAATTTGCTATATTCTGACTAGTCACTAATAATTAACAAGATCCTTATTAATTACTAAAGTGAAAATTTTCAATTGTACAAATAATAAGTTTTTTTTTTCTAATTTTGTTTTATATTTAAATCCCCTGATTTAGTTTTGTATTAGTCGAAATTATAAAGCGTATTTTGTTCTCATTTGTATGGAATCTATCAGTTTTCCAACAGTAAATATTAAAGATTATGATTGATATCTAAAATTTCCAACATAGCAGAATAATTAATAAAAAATTGTAACAGATGATTAGAATTTTTGAACCAAGAGCTACAGAGATACAGACAGAAAAATTGAATTAAAATAATTAATTAACACCCTATTTCACGTGGTTTTTAGTTTTAAATTTTTTAATTTTAAAAATAAAATTATTTTTCAGTTTTTAGTTTGTAGTTTTATTTATTTTTTGTTTCAAGTTTAAAAAATTTGTTGTTAATTTTATAATTTTTCTTTACAAGTAAGTTCACTAAAATGATGTGAGACTCTTTACATGAAGATGCAATAAGAGGATATATAGTGAGAACACAGTATAACAAAAAAAAAGTTTTTATAGACTTTTGCAAACTAAGTCCAATTGGGCCATGATAAGATCAGGGTAAAAAAGTCCAAATTTAATTTGTATTCAAAATTTAAAGTTGTAGCACTTCATTTCATTGGACTAGCTTGGGCCAGATCAATCATAGGCTTGATGCGAGTCATGAGCTATAGTAGGTCAGGTCAAAAGGCTCATATTCAATTCAAGCATATATAATGAGACTTAAGCCTGATGAAAGTCTAGTCTGTATTGGCTTTTTGCATGCTGAGTTCAGATTTGATTAAGCTAAAAAGGCTTAGATTTAATTTGTGCTCAAAATTTTTAGTTAAAACCCCACATTTCATCAACCGCGTTCGGATAAGGCTGATCGCGAGCTTTATGTGGGGTTGCAAGCTATAGTGGGTCAGGCCAAAAAAATCCAGATTCAGTTTGAGCTTAATCAACCATGATCAGATCAAGTTAAAAGGCTCAGATTTAATTTATGTTCAAAATAATTGAGAATTAGTCACATGGTTAACCCAAAAGGTTGAAGTTTGTAGAGATACTTTGAAGTCCCACTGGAGAGTTAAAAACCCTAATTACAAAGGTTAAAAAAATCAACAATTTGTATGCACCAACCCATCATTTAAGATGTATTTGGATAAAAATAAATAAATAAAGTGTTTATTGTAAATTCTTATGGCATCATTACTTATACCACAAATTTGATTAAGATTTTAATAAAAATAAATTAAAAGAATTTAGTTTAATAAGTTATGTAGAGAAATTTATTGAAATAAGGTAAAAAGAGTTTATAGGGGTTTTAAACTCTTTCATACACTCAAATAAGTTTTTCATAGACTCTTCTAAATACTCTTTCGACGTATATAGACTAATCAATTTTTACACAAATTTAAATATTTATTTAATTATATATAATTCTAAAGTCCTTTTACTACGATAATCACATAATAATTTGTCCATTTTTATTTTTTATTTATTACTTTATTTAGTTTCTTTTATTAACTCTGTTAATATTTTTTTTTTTACTTTTCATTTTCTTGCCTTTTGAAATTATTATAATTATTTTAAAATATTTTACTACAATAATCACATAATAATTACATTATTGTTATTGTTTATTTGTTACTTTATTTATTTTCTATTATTAACTTTTTCAACATCTTTTTTGACTTTTCATTTTCTTGCCCTTTGAATTTATTACAGTTATTAAATTTTTTAAAACAAATAGTAATAAAATATGCTATTTTTAATAATTTTAAAAAATGTTGTATATTTTATTACACATACTAATCCTAAATATGGAAAAAATATATTCATCATAAATAGAAAGAAATAAAAATTTACATGAATATAATACAAATATATATTGTATTAAAGATATACATTAATATAATATAAATATATGCTGTTTTATACTTTTATCCTTTGAAATCTATTTTTTATAGCCATTTTTTTTTCTAAACTTGTAAAAATAAGTAACTAAAAGTACATTAGCTCTTAATAAATCATAAACATGTATTTTATTAAATATATTTATCATAAATAGATAAAAATATAAATATAAACTAATATAGTATAAATAATTATGATTTTACCTTATTTGTAATGAACTCGCAACATAAAAGGTATGAAAATGTTTATAATTTGAGATTTTTTTAGAAAATATATAAACAAAGTATGTCGTGTGCCATAAAAGAAAAGGAATGTACAGAATAAAGTTTTTACAATTAAAAAAAAGAAAATTCAAATTTATAAGACAAAAAAGTTTTATTAAATCAATGGAAAATGTTGCATAGATCACTTGATGCTATTTAACATTTAGGGAGGAGTGAATAGTAAATTTAGTCTATGAAATTGTTACTCGCTGTCATTTTAGTCATTGAATATAACAAAATTCAAAAAAAATCTCCGAATCTGTAATTTGTCACTCATTTTAGTCCTTTCTTAAGTAAAGTATGTTATCTTTAACGAAAGTGTCATGTGACACACCTATATGACATATTGCACACACATGGATGACACGTGTCACATGAGTGCCACGTGTCACATGGGTGTAACTTGATGTCAATTTAGTCGTTGAAATTGTAACACGATGTCAATTTAATTCCTAAAATTGTAACTTGATGTTAATTTAGTCCCTAAAATTATAGTTCGATGTCACTTTAGTCCCTAAACATTATTATAATTTTGTTTTAATTAAGTAATTGTGTCTTGAATATTTACATGATAAAATAGATAATTAAGTTAATATTGTAAATAGGAGAACAAATATATTCAAATCATATTATAAAATTGGTAGATAATTAATAGTGAAAACTTTGTCTTAAACTTTGTTTTTATTTATATGTTATAAAAAATATAAAAATATAAATATATAAAATGAGAATGAATATTAAGTATCATTTTTATAGTATGTTGTTAAATATATTAGTCTTCCTATAAATAATATTAATTTAATTGTTTATTTTATTTTGCAATTATTCAAATCAAAACTAGAACACCAAATTTATAATATGATTTGAATTAACAATCATTTATTTTATTTTGCAATTATTCAACTCAAAATTAAAAAAACTAACAATTAGAAGAGGAGGTATACATACTTAAAATAAAGATACAATATTAAATACCAATTTTATAATATGATTTGAATATATTTATCATCCTATTTACAATATTAACTTAATTATCTACTTTATCATGTAAATATTTAAGTCACAATTACTTAGTTAAAAAAATTATAATAACCTTTAAGGACTAAAATAAAATCAAGTTACTATTTTAGAGACTAAAGTGACATCAAGTTGCAATTTTAGGAATTGAATTGACATCATGTTACAATTTTAGAGACTAAAGTGACTTCAAGTTATACTTATATGACACGTAGCACCCACGTGTATGCCATGTGTCATATAGGTGTTACGAGACACTTATAGTAAAGATAATAAATTTCACTTAACGAAATGACTAAAATGAGTGACAAATTATAGTTTCAATTTTTTTTTAATTTTGTTAAATTTAGGAACTAAAATGACAGTGAAGGACAATTTTAAGGACTAAATTGGCCATTAGAGAAAGAGAAGAAAGTGAAAGAAATATAATAAGTAATATAACATGAGGCAAAAAGAAAAACAAAAGGAAATGAAAATGTTTGTAAAATAGAGGTGTTTACCTATCTTTATTTTAAAATAATTTTGATAAGCATTTCTTAGAAGACAATGATTAAAAAATTAATAGATAAAAAGTTTTGATTAGAAAACTTAATAAAATTATATTAATAACATACCGTATTATAATTTGTAATAAAAAAATATACTTATCTTTGTCTTTAAAACAATGGTTAATCGTTATTAAAAAGCATGCATCAACCGGCACGTTGTTGGGCTGGCCTAGATGGAACAACAATAATTGCGGACATGGCCGTTGGACATTTTTATTTATCTCTATTTTTGGTTCAGATTTGGCCGCGCTTAAATTTCCATTGTCCAAATTCAAACCATAATAACAATCCCACTAAATTTAGCATAAAAAAACATTGGTTAATATGATATTATGAATTTTTTTTGTAGGATGCTAAATTATTGTTTGGATAGTGAAAAGTTATTTGTTTGTTTAGTCAATAATTTACAATAAATAAAAAATATATACCAAAAATTTTGTATACTACTACCTCCGGTCTTATATATAAGTAATAAATAAGAGTATCATTTTGATCCTAATTATAAACAACAATGACCTATTTTTAAATATATTAATTATTCATTTCCTTTAATACCCTTAATTTATTAATAAGACTATTTACAGGACACATCAATTTTCCATGCATTAAATATAGCTAACACTTAAAGTACTTTATTTCAAGGGTATTTTTGGAACAAAATTAAATTAATATAATTATTAATTAAAATTAACTAACTTAACTACTTTTATTGGTTTTGGTAATTTAGTTATTTGTTGCTTATATATAGACTGGAAGTAGTATTATTTAATCACAAACTATCGTATATAACAAGTTTGCTTATTTTTAAAATTATTACCTTAAAAATCATAACTAAAATTGGTTGACGATCTAAATTACTTTTACAAACACAATTATTAAACTCATATACAATTTAAGCTTTATTTAGTATAAGCAATGCTAACAACACAAGCTGAAATTTATTAAAAATTACAAAAACTCACTTTTTATTTAATGAGTCTTACTCCTCATTTTGTAACTTTTAATAAATTTTAATTAATAATAAAAATGTGTTATAATAAATGTGTTAAAAAAATATGTTATTAACACTTATATTCTCGATATTGATCAAAGTCCACATTTAATCATTCATATAAATTAGAATAGCTATATTATACAAGTGTGTTTTTAGTTGTTATTATTCAATGAGAGTGTTTTTAGTTGTTATTATTCAATGAGAGTGTTTTTAGGAAAAAAAAATTAAACCCTCATATCTTTTAATCTATCATTTTCAATATCTTTAATTCTAAATTAAAATTTAATATTTTTTAAAAGAAATTATCAATAATTAGAATGACATTGTATTACAATATAAATTATATATTATAAATTAAAATATAATTTATATATTTAAAAATATTTATTTATTATGAATTTTAATTATAATATAATTTATATTATATATTTAGAAGTATTTATTTATTATAAATTTATGTTATTTAAAATAAATATTTATTCTGTACAATACACATGTTAAAATACTAGTAATATTTTAAAAAGAATTCAATGGATATGTACTGTTAATGTTACACTGTCAACTAATTAGAAATCATATTTAGTATGACTTGTAAGGTAAATATTATTAAAGTCAATAAATTTACTATATATGATAATTTGTGATTAAATAATAGTTTAAAAAGCAACTTACACTCTCAAAGTATATCCTATTTTCTCTTTTAAAAAGGGAATACTATTAATGCAACAGGAAAAAAAAGAAATCTAACGGCCAAAATGAAAAAGAAAAGAAAATAAGGGAAACTAGACGTTAGGGGAAAGAGGATTAGCACAAATAATTTAATATTGTGGGCCAAATCCATAGTGGGATCCACCCCAAAAAAAAAAAGGGTCCTTTGTTTTCACAATGACACGAAGATTCATATTAGGACCAGAATCCATAAGGATCAACGTCGTGTCCCACCCAATCAGGAGCCATAGTGAGTTAGTATAAATGTCGAAGTAAAAAACCTGAACGTTACTCTAACAACATAACAAAGGAGCTTCCGTTTTTCTCCTCATGTCATTGAGATTTTGTGTATTGGGAATCATAGGTATTGGACCGTTTAATCTGTGATTCACATTAATTTCTGAAGCAACAGAGTTTGGGTTCACTCTCCTGAATGTGGTTATAGAGCGACAGAGAGAGAAAGAGGCAAAGGGTTTGGTTGTTCAGTAAGGATTCTGCGTTATGGGTGAATCATCGGCTTGTCTTGTGCGATCCTTCTCTACTCCCGCTGAGACCTGTTACGAGGTGAGTTTGCTCTCATAATCTCAACTTTCGCACGTTTCTGTTGTGTTTTTAGTGAGTCTGTTCGGTTTGTTACCGAGAAATGGTGATGTGATGTGCTGTGTTTGGTATTCGTTGTTGAGAGATTGGAGTGTCTGTAACCGCCTTTTGTTTCGATTTTAGTATTGCGTTTTATGCTGCAACTTAACTATTCGGTTAACGCGCTAATATAATTAACCTTATCGTGAAATGAACTTCTCGCCTTCTCATTTTTCTTCCCAATATCGGTTTATGGCTTCCTTTGCCGAAGTTCTGACAATTTATATTATTCAATCTCACGTTGTTTTTTTCGAGGATAGGAACCACGCATGGGTTTCGATGTCACTGGTAAATTCACGAATGTTATCCTTTATGGATACTCTCTTTTTTAAAAATTTATTTCAATATTTACAATTTTGCAATTTCTTTTCCAATGGTGACTTGTCATGTATATTGGTATTTATTATTTTGTTTTGATTGCAGGGTAATCCTATCCGTGCGCTTGGAGAATCTATCTCTTTTGGAAGGTTTATGTACAGAAGGCCTGGATTGGGAGAAATGGTCAGCATTCTCACACAATCGCTATGTAGAAGAAGCTGAAAAATATTCCAAGCCAGGTTCTGTTGCCGCAAAGAAAGCCTACTTTGAGGCTCATTACAAGAAAAAGGCTGCGGAGAGAGCGGCTGCATTGATCCAAGAAGCAAATGCTCAGGCTAATGGAACTTTTGAGTCAGAAGCTCAGGAAGGAAACTGCGCTGACTCATCATTTGAGACGAATTCAAACATGGAAAACGTTGTGGCCGCCAATGAACAGCTGGATAAAGAAACTGTTAATTACCAAGTTGTTGAATGTGCTGATAGAGACCAACATAAATGTGACACCGGAAAAAGTGATTTAGACATTTCCAATGTGGAAGGAGCAGAGGATGTGCTATATCCTCGCGTTGATACAAATCTTAACGTGGAAGGTTGCACACTTGTTGATAATTCTAATTCTGACCAGTTTCATCATGTTGAAGACAATGAGAGTATCGCTGTCCCTGCGGAAGAGAGGACGCTTGATCATGTAATTTATGCTTTCCTTCTTTGTTTATAGTGATTTCCTTCTGTTTCTTCTGATGAGTAAATCTGTAACTGTGGCCACTCTCCACATTCATCTTACTGATGCTGCAGGGCGCTGCTGGTCAGGAAGTTTTGGCTTTGCCTGTCAAGGGAAGAGAAGTAAATTCTTCTCCAAAATTATCAACCAAATCTATGGCTGCCAAACATGCTCATTCTCTTGATGAAAAGAAGCCTGCTGCAGCTGTGCCACCCAGAAGTGGAATAAACAGCGGTTCAAATGGTAAGAAGTCTGTTGGAGACTCAGTTGAGAAGAAGAGACTAACTGCACGGTCACTCCTTCCATCTGGCACTGGTGAAACACGCAAAAGAACTGCTGCAGCTTTGCAGTCCAGAAATGGCTTAAACAATTTTTCAACAAGCAAGAAGTCTGTTGGAGGCTCAGCTGAGACGAAAAGAATAACTGCACCATCACTTTACATGTCAATCAATCTCCCATCTGGTGCTGGTGTAACAAGCAAAGCAGCTACTGCAGCTACTAAACCCAGAAATGGAATAAACTTAGCTGCAAAAATTATGCAGTCTGTGGGAGACTCAGTGGAGAAGAGACCAACTACAAGGACACTCCACATGTCAATCAATCTGCCTTCTGGTGCAGGTGAAACAAGTAAGACAGCTTCAGTGTTGGAAGAGAACAGAATTAAAAAAATTCATTCTAATTTGCCCAAAAATAATCCAGTGGCGTTGTGGACATTGACTAAGGTATTAACTTATCCACCTTTTGTTTGTACCTACATTTACATCAGTGATTTATCTGAGGAAATACACAACATCTTGCCAGCAAGTTGTGCTGGTTGCTAAAGATTTTTTTCCCCTTTCTTTAGGCATCTCAGGGTTTGCTAAATCAAGCTTCAGCAAATCCAGCCTTCTCAGGGTATAAGGTATTTTGTCTTCTGAGCCTCCTTTTTTTAAGGTTATGTGTGTTCAAATATCTTCCTCATGAACTACAGCTTCAGCTGCGTGTATCATTAGAAAATTTTACTGACATGTTCATATTTGTCTATGTCAGGACTGAAAGACCACTTAACAAGTCTGTATCTGGAGGTGTTACAGCAAATGCAAAACCTTCCTCCTCCATTTCTTTTGGGTAAGAGCATTTTACTTGTTGCTATTTTTTATTTTTTTAGTGTGTACTTTTGTGGGTTGCTATATATAATGATCTCTGTTTGCTGCTCCATTTAGGAGTTACAAACTTTTCCTAATAAGCATGCTTTCACTGCCTTATTTTATAAATACGCTTCATGCATAAAAATATGTGAGGTCTCATATATACGTCTATTTTTTGTTGCATAAATTTGGGAACAGCTGTCTGAAATCTTCAAGCACCACCAAAAGCAATCCCCAATCAGCTACCATATCTATGCCTTTTAGATTCAGAAGTGAAGAAAGAGCAGTTAAACGCAAAGAGGCAAGTTCTTTTCCTTGCCCCTTACATTAGCTGTGCAATTTATGGCAGAACTATAGGTCACACTGACCTTCCCTTTTTGTATTTCAGTTCTTGCAGAGGATGGATGAAACTAAATCCAAGGATGAAGAGAAAGTTAAGTTGCAAAGGACTCTCAAGGTGAATAATTTTATAATAAAGGTTTTGCTGGTGCATGATTTACCTTGTTTCTTGGCAAAACTATTAGTGGTTCATAGAGCCAATAACTGATTGAAAAATCTCATAAAGCTGGAAGCACTGAATTTGATCTGATATATAAGCAGTAATGCTTAAATGCATGTTCCTTTTTCTTTTGTGCTGATGGCCCTCAGTGGCACTACAGTTTAGGAATAAAAAGGGTTGGTCAAGAGTCAAGACATGGCTTCATAATTCATTTTCAACTGCTCTTTTTTGCTTAATAAAAAGGTGATTCAAACATCTTTAATTTGATGTTCATCCAGGGTAAAACAGAGCACGATCACAAGAAGGTGTGGCGGAGCAGTGGCTTTATATCCAAACTAAATGAGGACACGCCTGGTGGATCACAATCACCAAGTAATCGGATTAGAAAGGTATATTTGCTAATTACTTCTGATGTTGAAAATGACACCATTTGACTAAGTGCTAAATAACAGCAACAGCAACCATAAATGCCCTTTTGTTGATCCATTTGGACGCTTCTGTGCTGGCTTAGCCATAAGTCTTGTTTGTGGCTTTTTTATTTATATTCTAAAGGATGTTGCTTGTCAATCAATTCTGTTCATTTTGCAAAGACTTTATGACCAGTGACCATCTCAGTCCCACATAATCTGTCAACCATTAATTTCTGTCGGTTCATTCCCACCTGGAGATGCTTTCAACTTGTGATTTATAATATTGTACTTGCATTTTCTTTGATTCTGGGAGATGTTCTTCTATTTTGACCTTCAATTTCATTTATTTATTTATTCTTTTCCAGATCTCACCTACACTGCCCCGGTCACCAAAACTTGGGAGGAAAGCAAGTTCTAGCACAGTCCAGGACAAAAGCTCAGGAAATTCATGGAAACCTTCTATCAGCACCAATAATTCCAAACGTACTACAGAAAAAATTAACCGAACAACAAGGCAATCTGTAACTTCATTATCAAATACCACAAGAGAAAATGCTTCACCAAATATTCAGCGTTGAGAACAAGAAAAGGAGTACCTGAGCCTGTGATTTGAAGAAAAAGCTGTCAAAGAGACTGAAACCACTTGAGTTTTGACAGCCTCACGTTCATATTATTAAACAGTGAAGAAAGATAATAATTTGCTTATAGTTTAATTCTAAGAGGATGATTAGGAGAGTTTATATCCCGATGTGTTTTCACATTTCGAAGGAAAATTTTGTAGTCTTTTTTGTTGTTAGTTATATCTAGGCTTCAATAAGTTTTGAGAACTAGGTTTGTAATTAAAACTGAGTTTGTAATGGAAAAAAAGGAGAAAAGGTTTAGGCTATATGCGTAAAGGTAAATAGGACTGTATTACCTTTAGTTGCATTACTTTGGATGGATAGACTTAGATTGGCCACGTTGTTACGAACCATTCAAATATTAAGCGTTGAGGACATGAATACTTTTATGGGAGCGTGTGTTTGAAGAATTTTACCCGTACATAAAAGAGTGCGGTTCATGGATGTGCGGCGTTCCCTTTTTCTCTTTTTTGTCCCCATAGACCAAAAGGTATTTCCTACCTAAAAGGAAGGAAGTGTTCATTCTTATAAATTTAAGAAAATAATGGTTCAAACTTGGAGCATTCAGTACCCTCACTGTTGAGAAATTTCTGTAAGCTTCTCTGTTTAACATTTTCTGCTTATTAAAACTACTCTACCAACCAAATAGCTTTAAAGCTAGTTCCCGTGATCTATGCACGTGGCTCCTATTTTCCAACTAGTACTAATATATGATTATCATAAGAAAAAGTACATGTCCAAGACTCTCCATGTGTTTAGTAGGAGGCAATCTATTGTTTACACTATAATATGCAATTAAATTATTCCTACTTCACACATTTTTTAAGAAAAATGTTAATATATTTTTACGCATTCTTTTCGCTACATTATTGGTAAATTTTATGAGTCATACTAAATAATTTGAGTCCATTTTATTGTAGTTAAAACTCAAATGAAATTCATTCAATGATAATATGTTCAGAGACATTTGTCAAATAATGCATGTTAGAATTTTTATCTTTTTACTTTAAGCAAGAATAAAACAAGAAAGAAGCAAGCTTATTAATTAAGCTCAATATTTGTCATCACCCATTTTTATACATACTGCAATATTCAAATCCTCTATGATTGGAAAAAGAATACGCCAACCCTTGAGGTTGAAATTCTCCAATAAAGATGTAGTTAGCTACAAGAAACATTAAATTGTCCTTTCATGCGTGAATTTTGATTTTTGCTGAAGATGCAGGAATGGCAAGGCAGATCATGCTATGAATAGACCTTGATCTATAACTGAGTAATCAGCTGAATCATATAAGTGGGTTGGAGCTTCTGTAATAAGCCCTGGATCATAATATTCAGACATCCCTATATTCTGCAGACCGAAGTTCATATTATGGCATTCACCTTGTAGCCAATAGAAATGCAAGTCCTCGTCCAAAGGTGCAGAAGCTGCCTCATCTCCCAAAAGTAGGTTTCTTTGGTAAACTTCCAGATCAGAAATGCAACTGAGATTATTATATCCCTGTGTTTTCAATCCTGAATTTGTAGTGGAAATGGGTTCTGAAGATTGATCATTCATCATAAGGCTTCCGGGTTGAATAAGAAAGGTGTCAACTGCATTCCCTATTGAACTCACAGAACTGGCATAATCATTCTTGTAATCTGCAAACAAAGGTTTTGCTTCTATACAAGCAGCAACCTCTTCCTCCGTTATAGAGGGAGTGGAACTAATTGAAGCAACTGATTGAGATTGATCTACTTGGATGTGATGCTGCTTACCATGTAATGGCAACTGACTGAAGCTATCCTCTAAATGAACAAGTGACTTGTGTTCTTCTTTGAGTTGCATGTGTGGAACTTCAGTCCAAGAGTACTGTGTTGGCATGGAGCAATCAAACACTGCATGCTTCACTTCTGACTCCAGAGCAAAAGGTTGATTAAGGCCTACCCTTAAACTCTCTCTCATATTTGTGTCAGTAATGTTACCAGTCAAAGCCTTTCCTTTTTTTGCTATGATGGATTGTGAAACAATTCCCTTGGGATCACCTTCATGACTTTTAGTTTCCACGTTCTGAAGTTGTAATGATCCATCCGAATAATTGTAGCCGTCAATTGAAACATCATTTTGTTGCTTGTTTACTGAGTTCTGAAAACCAAAACTTCCCAGATCTTTTGAAGATAAATCTGAATGCTTCATTCCACTTGAGGAAGATCTCTGGTCGTTTTCTTTCTGAATCCTACTCAAATAAAGTCGGTATTTCTGCACAACAAAAAAACTCTTATTAGGAACCTGAGTTTCAAACTTATGGAACATTATAGAAACATAACATTTTAACTATCCTATTTGTTTTGCTTTATTGAATTTACAAGAGGATATGCATCCAAGTTGTAATATTTCTGAGAAACATTTGTACAGGACCAATGGCTTGGAGGTCACTACTTACACCCTATTGTATTAAAGTGAAGCTTTGTTCTGATTCTAAGTCTACCAAAAAGAGCATATACATGAGACGTAATCATGCATACAATAAGAAATAATAAAAAACCTAGATGCTCATCTGAATGAAAGATAGTATACATGTTTCTTTCTCAATAGTCCAAGGATAACATTCAAGGAGTGAAATTATAGCATCACCTGCAAGTGGCTAGCGACATTCTCTCTAGTTAGCCATGGAACATTCATCAAATCTAGTATTTTCTTGGGCCCAACTTCTGCCAAACAGAAATTATTTGTTACAAATATTTTTGTGCGTGAAAGATATGTGACTACATGCACAAAAGATTATGCCTCGCAGTCACACTTTAATTCATCGAGAAAATGCTAGGCCAAGCATAACAAGAAGATTTATGGAAGTCACAGAGAACCTTGAGAAGAAACTTACTATCAAATCCAATCTGATTCACTGCTTTAACAAACTTCTGATGAAGATCAACAGACCAGACTACTCTAGCTTTCTTGGCGGAAGATGGATCCAAACATTCTTTGTCATCGTGTTTGTTATCTGCATCTTTCCTTTTCTTTGTTGAGGTCACGTCTTCTATGGCAAACAGGTTCCCATCATCTGACTGCTCTGATCCATTTCTCATTAAGTGAATGCTCTCAAAACTCTCAAGACTTTCAAATTCTCTAGCCTCATGTATCCTTTTTCTAAAGACATGTTGCCATATATTTCGCAGTTCTTTCATCCTTATAGGCTTCAGGAGATAATCACACGCTCCATGTTGAACGCCTTTCATCACCCTACTTGTTTCCCCATCAACTGACATCACTGAACAGCATTGTAAAGTGTGAGTTGTCAGAGCGTGGAGTTTCAATCAATGAGATCAAAGGATTACAATGATATCATACAACTAAAAACTTGAATATATTATTGATAGAGAACTGACTAATGACAGGAAGATCCATCTCAAGCCCAACATGCTCAAGAAGTTTAAAGCCATCCATGTCAGGCATGTTTACATCGCTGATCACTATATCATATCCATCCTTCCTTTCACGAAGCAAGTTTAGAGCATGCCTTGCTAAACAACATGTAGTCACTGAATCAAATGAAAGAAAAGAGTCAGAATGACGTTAAGAAATCAGGCATCATAATAGAGAGTAAATAAAGGTCATAAGATGCATGCTTGCTTTTCAAAATTTGCTAATCCTACCAAATCTCACTTATATGAACAGAGAGACACAAGAAAAAGTAAAAAGACTGGAAACCAGTAAAGATGTTGACATAACAAAAAGCTTTAAAAGTCTCCAGTTACTGATATCTCTCAAATTACCTAACTTCATTATCGGTGTTGCATGATGTGAAGACCACGTAGCCTGTGAGACATAAGCTCTTACTACTACCAATGCCATTAAGACTAACACTTGAGTGTCTTCATATATTACCCGTTCTTATTGCAATCATAATATCACTAATTTGGATTGTGTTTCAATTGGTGTTTTTATTTGTCTCATATATAAGCACTAAATTCTCTACCTTCCATTTATGACAATGAATTTTTACAATCTACCGAGGACAAATGCCCAATCTAAGTGAGTTTGTAGTGATGCACTAACGACCCGCATTTAAAAAACTCACAACAAGTACAGTTTCATTTATTCAGATTAATTCAGTTATATATATATATATATTTTAAGAACGAATCTGACATGCCACGGCTAGTGCACCAACTATCCTCTCATTAATATTTAGTCATTAGTGAATGTTATCAATGGATGAGAGAGTGGGATTACCAACGTGGCATATTAGTTCCTAAGATACCATAAATAAACAATGCCAAAAGACAGTAAATTTAGATTAGGAAGAATCAAAATCGACAAGAGAACTTCTTTATGCCCCTCTCTAGATGTTTTCTAATATTAACAGACGTGGCAACATAAAAGATAGAACCGGAGCTAATAATTTGATTATAACCTGGCCCATCTAATAATAACTTGGCAATCTGAACTTCTCTGCAACTCAAGTTTTTGCTTCTTGAAAAATGAAAAGGATCGTCCTTTAAAAAGTTGAGAGATCAATTTATCAAGTGAAAGCTAAAATTAACCCAAAATTTTAAAATATATAGCCATAAAAATGTTGCAAAAAGGTGAGTAATTAACATTAGCTAACTATTTAAATATCATCAATTTACATGCTTAATAGAAGGAATTTTGTTTCATTTTTATTTTTTTTGCATAAGAAAAAGAGGCACATTCCTTAGAAACTGATCCATGACAATATGACCACAACCCACCACACACTAAAGCTTCACAAAATTAAACCAAAACCCTGAAACTTTATATCTATTTATAGATCTTTAGTACATCAAACTAATACTGGTAACTAGGCACATGACAAAAGTGGCAGTGTGTAGAAAGAAAAAGGAACCACTCATAACTTAAACACACCAACCTTCATAATTGCACTTCTTAAGCATCTTTTCAAGGATCTTGAGCCACGTTGGATCATCATCCACAACGAGAACTCGCAGACCAGCAGGAAAATCGCGTCGAGGGGAAGAGAAACAACCATTATTGTCCATTTTTGTGAGAGACAAAGAGGGCCAAGCTAGGATCACTGCTTCAGTTAGTGCTGTGTTGTGAGTTCAAAAAAAGGTTGGGTTTGTTTGTTGGGTTATAATAAGGAGAGTTAAAAATATCAAAGGAAAGACAAACGCAAATGCACAAATAGAGAGAGAGAGAGAGAGAGCACCAACGAATATTGGCGCCGCACAGCTAACGGTCCCTGTGGCGTACGTTAGTATATATCCCTTTGGGTTTGTTTGGTCCTACCTAGCTACAACTTCTGTGCTACTTGTTAAAGAATACATATTTGTATAGGAACCAGGAACAGTGAAGCAGTTTTTTAAGTTTAATGCCGAAAGATAAGGGACACGTTGGGTGGCTTTAACAAATTTAGATTGAAAAAAAAGTGAACTGGGTGGTGGGAAGATTGTTCAGGCATCCCAGGGAAAGTGAGGCTTGTCAAAATGCAAACAAAGCTACCTCACCTCAGGTTTTGCAATGTACTGTGCTGATAACCTAGGGAAAACAAACAGTGTTTCTACTTTCTCTACTGTACTTCTGGAACCCGGGCTGTGCTGTTTCCGGTGCAGGTGCATTTCTAAAAGCAATTAGCCGACTCAACTATCCAAGTGGCACTTTATATTATTATTAAAGAAGTTTTATGTGTATTGGGTGTGGTTTTGTTGGTAATAAATGTTTGTTGAGTTTGTCGGAGTATTTGGGTTTGATTCTAACACATCATTGGAGAGACATGAGAAATTTTAAATATGATTATAATTTCCGGATCAAGAATTAGTTCTTTAGCCGATTCAAAGAATTCAAACTTGTAGAAATATTTTAAAATTTTAGTGTGAAACTAAAAACCCTAATTATGAAAAATTGTCAGGTATTCATAATTTGGGTCAATCTCTATATAATATGTATTTAAGTTTTTTTAATTTACAAGAAATATTAATAATATCTTATTACGTGTTATATGAAAATTAATTGAGATTATAATGCTCTAGACTAGTTAATTATTTCTCCCTAATTATAGTGGTTAAGAAAAAGAAATTTTACGTGCACAGGATTTTATTATGATAACAATGCGAGTGGTGTGAGGACAAAAATAAAAAATGAAAAATGTATTAATATTATTATGTGACGATGATGACGTAGGAGAGGTTGCAGATTATTTTATTAGTGGGGGAAATCTACGGTTTGCATTGCATAGCGTGGGGAGAAAAGAGAGAATGAAAACCAGGTTCTGTTTTGGAAAAATGCATGAGGCAGGAATTTATGAAGAAAAAGTAAGGGGACAAGAAATATAAATAAAGAGGCGAGACATCACCTCTGTTTTGGCAGCTAAGAATTCACTGAAGATGGCATCTTAATTTTTTTATAGAAATGGAAAATAAAAGGTGAGATGGACAAGGTGAAAATTCATTTCATGACTGACAAAGTTTTGGTGGAAAGGCACGTGGAATGCATTTCGCAGACATGATGGGAAAGTTGTTGGAGGGAAAAGCAATTGCTAGACATGCTCAATATCATTTGAACTTGGATCTCAAACCAATCCTATTGGGTCCAGACTTCAGAGAAACACACCCCCACCAGTAGTCTAGTCAAGTACCCTCCTTGGCAAATGTGTTTAAGCTATGCATTCAAGATCTCCGGACTGTACACACTCCATGCTTGTTTGAGAAAAAATAGATTGAAAAAAAGAAAAGAAAAAGAGGGAGATGGAATGGAATAGAAATATTAAATTTTTATTATTTATTTAAGAAAAAAATAAGAAAGAGAAAATTATTTTCATAAGACTTGCGAAAAAACATTTCTCTCAAATTGAAATGAAATGGGAGAGAATTTTTTTATGTTTTTGGTTTATTTTTTTAAAAAAAATTATAATATAAAAAATAAAAAATAATTTATGTTAAGAAAAATATTAGATTAAAAAATTATATTTTTTAATTATTATAAAAATATTTTTTATATAATTTATTTATTTCTTTCCACTCATTTAAATAAGCAAAAGGAAATTTCTTTATTTATTTTCAATTTTTATCTATCTAAATAATATATTTTTTCCATTCTATTTCTACTTTATTTCTGTCATTCATATTTCTTTTCTTTCCTCCCTATTTCACTCTTAATTCAAACAAAGCATTCGTGTTTAATGGTGTATTTAATTTAGGGAAGAATAAGAAAGGAAAAAAGAAAGAGAAAAGAAAAAAAGAATTAACAGTGAGATAATTTTATAAGTTGTTTAAAAAGAAAGAGAATAAAGTTAAATGTGTATATAAAATGGTATAAATATCTTTGATAAAAAAAAAAACTACACAAAAATAAAGGTATTTTGATAATTTGTTGTATAAGAACATCTTTCTCTCTTCCTTTGTTTTCCATATTGGATGGATTAGTAAATAGTAAACATGTGGGTCTCACCTAGGGGTGATAAAAAAAATCTGTACCTGCAAATACTCATGGATAAAACTTGTTATTAATTGGAAATGGATAACTTAATGGGTACTTATTTATTAATGGGGTGAGGGTAGGTCATAAGGTATATGTATCCTCGGGTAAGGCTGAAAATGAGTCGAATCAAGTTGAGTTGAACCCAATTCGACTCATCTCGATAAGAATTTTTTGGCTCGTAGCTCAACTCGAGTATGATATGAATCTTTTTTTTTTAACTTGAACTTGATTTGATTTAAGTTCACAAACAACTCTATCCAACTTGTTAACTCGATTCGATTCAAAATTTTGACTATGTTATATATTTTTATTTATATATTTATTTCATACAAAAAATAAAATTAATATGAAATTAATTAATATATATATATATATATATATATATATATATATATATATATATATATTTTCAACTGTACATAACTCTAGTTCAACTTATTTATTTAATGAGCTTAATTTTCAACTCAAATTTAGCTCATTTAGTTCATGAACTAAGTTCAATGAATCAATTATTGAAGCAAGTTTCACACTAATTTCAAGTTGGTTTGATTCATAGTCAGTCCTACCTGTGTGTACCCACAATTTAAAATTACTTAAATGTCTTTAATTGTATATAAGGTAAGTTTCTCTACTTTACCTTTTGTATAAATATATATTTCAAAATTATCTATTTTTATTATAAATATATGTTTTAAAATTATTTATTTTTATTATAAATATATGTTCAAAATTGTTTATTTTTATTTTTTGTTTAAAATTTATATTTTAATAAATATTTATGGATACTTGCAAATATTCTAGAAATCATGAATACCAGCTTAATAGATACCCATGTAATACAAAGTGGCTAACAAGAGGTTACTACCTATGCCCTCGTGCTGCATTGTCATCCATAGTCTCACCTATTTTAATAAGCAACCAAATGGAGGAAAGATGATGATTTTATTATCATCCTATCTTTTTTATTATTTGTCCCTTTCATATTTCGAGGGAATAATTTTTGACTATTGACTGAGAGATATCCTAAGATCACACACACACAAAAAGAGAATTTATAAGAAAATACAAATAATATTTTTTATTAAAAAATATATGACAATGTATTTTTAAATTTCTTCCAACCAAACGGAACTTAAATCTCATCCCCAGTTTCAGCAATTCGATCCAAAATATGTTTTTTTTTTTTTTTTTGGATAACCGATCCAAAATATCTTTGTTAACTTCTTATAATTAGAACAATTTTACGTATACTTACAACTTTCAGTGCTAAAATGAGTTTCATGTTTTAAAGGTTAATGGTACAATTTTATAAATTTTTTTTCTTGCTAACCAGTGCCTTTAAAATATTGGTTAAGAAATCAATAAATTATTTTTTTTTATTAAAAATGTTGCATTAAAAACTGTAAAAGAGTACACTGCAACACTTTTCAGTGCGTGTTTGGAAAATATTTTGAAACCAATTAGATGTGAATTTTCAGAAGCAACAAAGTTTAGCTTTTACATCAATTTAACAATTTTGACATGAAAATCAAAAGGTACGTGTGTTCAAAATGCCTTCCCAAGCACACAATTAATAAAAATTTTCTATTTTTAATTCTTTAACCAGTATTCTTAGGATATTGGTTAGCATTTTTTTTTTTTGGATGCATTGTATAGATGGTTTTGTTAATGTGAGGAAAACATAAATTAGGCAAAGGCAACCCCCTTAGGGGATAATGTTGCTTTCCGACGTGTTAATATTAAGTAATGGACCCAAAAAGGGGTAATTGAGCCAAGACAAAGCAAAAAGGCAGAGGGACAAAACATCAGTGTCAGGTCGAAAATAAAAAATACCTGAAGGTTCTGTCGCCGTACCATTGGTGCGTGTTTTCCACGCTTCGTTAATAAATGATAACCCTTTCAAAAAAGTAACGAAATGGGATTGTTGTTGGAAATTTCCAATTGACAATAATTAATTCATTCTCTCAACAATTTAAATTCTTAAATATTATGTATAGGTAAGAATCCAACTCTAAATAATTTAGTCAAATATAATGTCATTAATCAATTGTTACAAAAGTTTAAACGATTAAAAAAAGGCATATAAAGAGTCTTATATTCTATCTCTAGCTTTTTTTTTTGGTGAAATATTCTATCTCTAACTTTAACCAAACCTTTATAACTAGATAGTATTTGTGGAATTCAATAACCTATAAGAAAAAACAAATTGATCAGGCCAAACTCCACACACATGCACTTAGTTTAGGTTAAAATGGAATAAAAGAAAATAGAAAGATTATAAAAAAATTTATAAAGAAGGGAAATGAAATAAAAATATTAAATTTTTACCATTTATTTGAAAAAATAAAAAGAAATAAAGTTATTTCAGTAGGATTTATTAGAAAATACTTTTCACTCAAATTGGCATTGAATGAGAGGAAATGATTTCTCTCTTCTTTATTTTTTGTTTTGATTTCTTAAAAAATAAAAAAATAACAACATAATAATCAATAAATAATTAATGTTAAGAAAAAATAATAGACTAAAAAATCAAAATTTTAATTAGTATACAAATATTTTTCATATAATTTATTTATTTATTTATTCCATTCTTTTTTTCACTCATCCAAACAAATAGAAAAAAATTTCTTCACTTCTTTTCTTCATATTTTTATTCATCCAAAAACACTTTTTTTTTATAGTCTATCTCTCTTTTATTTATATAAATCCTATTACTTTTCTGTCTATTTCATTTCAATCCAACAAAGCATAAAAAAATTATATGTATTTATCTTTTCTTTAATTTTATCATTTAAATATTTTTCTCATAATAATTAAGGACCTATTTGATTTAGAAAATATTTTATATTTCTATTTCTTGTTTTTATATTCTATTAACTTTTATCTTTAAATTTTTAACATTTTTGAAAATATGTTCTTTTTAGTTTTTTTTTTTAAATGGTTGGCAAAGGAAAAGAAGCATTACAATTTGAAGGAGAAGGAGAACTACATGACCTTATTCATGGCCAGTGAGGATAAGAGGCATTGCAATTTAAAGTGGAACAAAAAAGGAGGAAGGGAATGAAGGAAAAGAGGCAACATAACTTGAAGCAAAGCCAAAAAGCAAGGGTGAGAGCTACAAAGGAGTCAAAGGAAACAAAAGTAAGGATAGCAATAGGGCAGGGCAGGGCGGGTTTGACTATCTCCTCCCCTGTTAAGGGCGAGGTGACTTTAAAAGAAGCAAGTATGAAAAATAAAACCCAATCTCATCTTTCTTGGGGTTGGGAAAAATCCGCAGGAAAATCACACTATTCATTATTTATTTATATATAATTTAAAATAAATCATATTCTAATCAATTATTAATTAGATTTTAATTCAAATAATATATAAAAAATAATAAACAACATGAATCTTAAAAATAAGAAATTCAAAAACTATTTATTTTTAATAAATTATATATTTTTAATTATATTATTTTAATATTATTATAATTTAAATTATTTAGTTATTGTAACAATTAATTTATTATTTTATATTTTTAATAATTTGTAAAAAAATTAGAGTGTAAAGCATATTATTAACTCTAATATAAACATGTACAAAAAGTTAGAATGTAAAAGTTAACGTGTAGAAAATATATGTATATAAATGGTGTGGGTTGGTTCGAGTACAAGGGTTTACATTCTTAAACCCAACCCCAACCCCAACCTCACTTTTACAAAGTGAGAAAAACTCGAACCCAAACCTAATTTTGGTTAAAGCAAATTTTCCTATCAAAGTCAAATTAAAGTTTAACAAATACCTGTGAATTCAAATTTAATGATCGTACTTAAAGGTAAGGCATGGGTCATAAAAGAAAAAGACAAGCATCCACATTTAAAAAATCACTAAATACTAAGTAAAAATTGTGGAAATGACCTTACATTGTTTTCAATATTTTCGAAAATGAGATATTTATTTCCTAAATTTAAAAATAAAAATAAAACTTAATTATATTTTTAGTCCCTGAAATTTGGGATAAATCTATTTTTGGTCTCTCAAATTTTAAAAAATTCTTTTTAGTCCCCATAATTTCAAAAAATTTGTTTTTAGTGCCTAACCACTAATGGTGTTAATGAAACTGCTGACGTGGCTAACGAAGGCCATGTCAGCAATTGCCACATGGATTTGAATATGACACATTAGCATCATTAGATATCTTTTTGATCCTTCAAATTTAGGTCAATTTTTTTTCTCCCTCAAATTTAAAAGTGATTTTTTTAGTCCCCTAAATTTAAAAATAATTTTTTGAGTTTAATGGTCATATATTGTTAGTGTAAAAAGTTTTACACTGTCAATTAATCAGAAATCATTATTGGTATGACTTTTAAAGTATTTATTATAAAAGTCAACAAACTTACAATAAATGATGGTTTGTGATTAGATAACAGTATAAAACTACTTTACATTGTCAATGCATGACCTATTTTCTCTAATTTTTTTAGTCCCCAAATTTAAAAGTTATTTTTTAGTCCCCTTAATTTGGAAATAACTTATTCTAGGAGTTTAAAAGTTATTTTTTTAGTCCCCTTAATTGGGGGATTTAAAATTAGCACAAACTTATTTTAAAACATTACTCATTAATCTAAATTTTGGGAGTTTAAAACTATCATAAATCATATTTTAAAATCTATTAGAAAATGTTAGCTATGTCAGTAGATTTTTTAACAACGTCAACTCTGAGGACCCAAATAAACTATTTCCAAATTAAGGGGACTAAAAAAATAGTTTTTAAATTGGGGACTAAAAAAATTATTTTTAAATTTGAGGAACTAAAAAAAAATCACTTTTAAATTTGGGAGACAAAAAAAAACTTGACCCAAATTTGAGAGACCAAAAAGATATTTAATGTCACTGTCGTGTCATATTCAAATCTATGTGACAATTGCTGATGTGGCCTATGTTAGCCACGTTAGCGGTTTCACTAACACTGTTAATGGTTAGGGACTAAAAATTGATTTTTTAAATTATAGGAACTAAAAAGATTGTTTTTTAATTTGGGGGACCAAAAATAGATTTATTCTAAATTTCAGGAACTAAAAATATAATTAAGCCTACAAGCAATTATTCAAACAAATTTTCTTCTTTAATTTTCAATTTTATTAAAAATGAAATCAGAAAAAGGTATTACCCTAAAAAATAATTTTATATATACATCCATGTATGTATTAACTCACTAGGGTCAACCTAGTGATAGGAAATTTGGATAGAATGCATAAGGTCTTAGGTTCAAATTTTGTTATTGCCATTATACAACAAAAAAAGTCTGTGTATGTATTAAGCTAAATATGTACATATGCTAACAATTTGATATAATTCTTGTAATTGTAGGAAAATATTTAGGATTAGTTATAGTGGGCAATAATTGAGAATGTTTATGAGTAATTGTAGGAGAATATTCAAAACTAATTGTGGGAGAAGATAATTGAGAATTTGTAGGAGCAATTGGCTGGGGGTTTACCCTAACTCATGGCAAGTAGAGTAGAATAACCAAAACTTGAAAAAATAAAAGAGCCAAAAACTGAATCCGTCACAATACGTGTAGGACACAGGCAAGGTAGCACAATATGTCTTAATACTGCACAGATTGCAGAAGTGAGAGTAGGTGCAAGTGCTGCAACATAAACTAATCTCAGATGTAGAAAAATTTGGCTTGATAAGTGTTGGTGATTAACAATGACAAACGTTATTTAAGTTGTTAAATAGTTGTAAGGATTTGTTTGGATAAATTTTTTCATAAATACTTATAGAAGAAGAAAAATAAGTTTCTCCATAAACTAAAATTAATTTATGCATAAGTTAAAAATAAGTTTTTAAAGAAGTTATGTGAGAGAAGTTCTACAATATAACTTATGCATAAGTTAATTTTAGTTTATGAAAAAACTTATTTTACTTTGTTTCTCTTATTTTCTTCTTCTATAAGTGTTTATGAAGAAATTTATCTAAACAAATTCTAAGTGAAGTACAAGAGAAAAGATGACTAGTAAGCACGAACATATTTCTTGGATCATTGTAACCGGGGCGTCAAACAATATGACAGGATTTGGAAATTATATAAAGGTAATAATTATTTTTTTTGTAGACGTTGAGATTATATCAATGGAAATTCACTTACACCCGTTAATGTGTGTGTCTGATGTTTTGGGTGAAAATTGGAAACTATAACTCACCGTAAATACTAATTAAATATTAATGCCATGGATGTTGCACTAAATAAAAAAAGGATGTGGGAACGCATAATTAAATCAAAATCAAAAGGTATCCAATTATGCCATCTTAATGATCTATGGAATCATATAGACCATTACGTGCACCATAATGACGTAAGATTACCCAATCAGTGTAAATTGTAACCCAAATTTTATTAGGAGTTATTTAACTTATTCCAAATAAAAATGAGGTTAAACAACTTCGTAAAAAATGATTGATATAATTTCTTATGTTGTACCAACCATATTTAAATACATAAAGAATTTCATCAATTATTTTTGATGAAATTATTTAACCTTATTTTTATTTAAAATAAGTTAGACAACCCCGTTTTATTAACATAAACTTGATAGAGGCCACGATACCCCTACCAATATAACATTTGAAGCCCAAAATAGCTCCATTTGCTGCGCGAAAGAAGGGATAAGGTGGCATCTGCTTTAAAACTCTATTAAACAATGGTTTATTTGAACCAATTATGACTAAAGTTCCATGATCAACAGAAGTAACGCCAACTTCGTTCCCTTATTTAATGTCACACCTTGGCAGTGCACATGCCGGTTCAGGTTCATTCAAAGAGGGACTACGATATTACCAAGCCAGCTTAACTAATTCTCTTTCTATCTCGAGAAAATTTAAAGTTGGTTTTGGTGATTTTCACTTCCAAGTTTTAACTACGGGGATTTAAAGGTATGACTCTGGTGTGTGGAGTACGAAAGGGATTTTCGGGATAGCAAAAGAACTATAGTGAGCAAAAACCAAATGACCCTAAAAGGAAATTCCCACTAAGAAATTCTTTTTGATAAGGGGAATTATTTTACATAAAGGAATGGGTAGTGAGCCCGGGCATGATTGGAAACTCACAACACAGAAAAAGGATCAACTCCATGCAACTTCAGCTAAGTGGAGCACAGCTTTTCATTAGTTTAATGAAAAGTTAAGAAAATGAGAGTGCCTTATTCCCCTTCCCCCCCCCCATGATGCTCCATCGATCAGTTGCTCTTTACCTGCTTATTCTTTTTTCTTTTTAACTTTTCATTGTTAAAATTTTCACTATTTTTCCTGTAAGTAGGAGCTGTGAAGTAATGCAATGAACGAGTTGTATGCGTCTGGAGAATATGCCTGCGCCTAATCATTTGAGCCACTTGCCAGAGCCAGACCCTTTTGTTGAGCCACAAAAGAAAACACGTTTGATATACCTCCGTAACGCATACATGGTTACCTTACGTACGCAGTGTTTGGTTGGGAGAAAAAAATAGAGGGAGAAGAAGTAGGTAAAAAAAAAGAGAAGTATGTAAAAAATAGAGTGAAAATAAAAGTTATTTGGTTGGAGAGAAATAAAAAAAAAATAAAATAAAAATTTATTTTTTGACTTTTGAAAATTTGCAATGAAAAAATAAAATTACTTTTATACTCTTAATTTTTTTATTAAATTATTTGTAGAAAAAAATCAAAATGCAATTATACTACATATATTCAAATGTTTAGTTACCATATTCAAATATATGTCAGACCATATATTGGAATATGGGATTATCATATTCGAATATATGGCATATATTCGAATATGGGTATATGGCATATATACCATATTTGAATATATGGCCATATATTCGAATATGGTACCCATATTCAAATATATGACATTGTTGGAGACAAATAAAATAAAAAAACTAGGAGCATTTAACAAAAAAAGATAACTTCTTTGCATTTCTTTGCAAAATTGAGGGGACCAAATTTGACGTGGGGCGCACACTAATTTTAAAAATTTCAATGCCACTTCTACTCTACCAAATGAATGGAAATATTATATTTTTTCGCACTTCTTTCTTCATCGTTGCACTTCTGCGCTACTTCTTGTGTACCAAACACAACGGTAAAGATATTTTGAACTTACACCAACATGGTATGGTATGACTGACAAATAATCATATTTCTTATGCATGTGGTCAAAGATTTAGTTCTTAGGCATGTGTGTATGAAAGAACATCTGTTGGGAGATATGATCCTTTCAAATGAATTTCAGTATTTCAAAAAAGATTAGTTTTTGATTTTCGGCTAAAAATACCTTGAGCAAACAAAAAAAAAAGATATATTGGGCTTTGTGAAGTAATGGCCTTACGCCTCAGTAACATTATTTCCAAAACGCGTTGGGTGATTCTATTTATATTTCTTTTATTTGAAAATTAGTTTTTAGTATTGTTTTACAGATTTTAGAAATTAATTTTTGAAATATAAAAAAAATGGTGCAGCAGGAAAAAAGGGATACAAAAAGAATTTCTCAAATACGTTGCAGCAATAGCCCAACATTAGCCTAGGTGTGTGTAATTGAACCATTTGAGCTGTGTTAATAAATCTTGGTCGTCTTTGACCAAAAACAACCTGGCCAGTTGAACATGGACCACAACTGCAAGATGGCTTCGACCCTTCGAGAAATAAAACCAGCTCAGCGTGACATCATCTCTCGTAAATTTCTTTTACTTATCTCATAGTAGCTACTGTTTATGATGGCTCCGTATAATTTAGCAGTTGATTGTTAGTGTGTACCAGAAGCCAGAACGTGTCAAAACTTTAGACTTCATAAGTAAAAAAATCAAAATATCTATGATGCCTTTTTTCTTTTTTTTTGGTCATTATCTATAATGCCTTTCTTTTTTTTTGGTAAAAATCTATGATGCCTTTCATAGTTTATGCTTTGTACCGTTTCGATATAATAATAAAGCATGAGGCTGCGGTATTACATTATCTGCCTACTCACACAGGAAAAGCAGATTTGTATAATCGTGTTCTTTCAATCGCATAATAGTTATAATTAACACCCTTTTTCTTCAAGTTATAGCATGTAATTGAATGTATATAAATGGGTATCCGGTATGATTGGAGGCAGAGTGTCAATGTAAAGGTACAGACGTCTTAAATTCTCCTTTGCAATGGTAATCCTGTCAACCACATCACTGTTGCCGATAACTACCCATAAATCTGTAGGAGTGATCCTCCTGAGGCTTCCGCGGCAAAATGGGCATGATTCTGACCTCATATACCTGAAAATTTCATATGTTACATTTTGCAATGCCAATAGAATTACTGTGTCCCACTACTCTTCTTATTAATCTCACTATAAATTAAAGAAAAAAGTATTAAATATTTTTTATGTTTCTCAGATATTAAATACATGTACATTTTTATTTAATACTTTCTATATGTATTAAAAGGATTAATAAGAGGTTATTATCAGAGAATATAACGTTTACTTGGAGAAATTATTACATGATCTTAAACCATCATATGTCAATGATCTCGATCAACTTTACGCTTCATATAATCGAAAATTTTAATTTATGAAAAAAGTTAAATAACATTTAATTATATGTCACATAAAAATTAGTTGGAACCATAATAGTCTTAAACTATGTAATAATTTCTCATTTACTCGTGGGAACGAGTCCCCCCGCTCCTGGTTATCATTACTGTAAGTCAAGAAATTTAACTAGGTGTGACATTTGACAGTACCAATCATGGAAGCATCTAATGCACAAAGAATGTCCACAATTAGGCAGAACCATCTTCATTCTGTTTTCCATACATATGCCACATTCCTCATCTCCCTCTAGATCTTTATTGAGAACCTTTTCAAGCCTCTTTCTGCTCACTTCTGCACAACTGTTGCTTTGATCACTATTAAACTCGCCTTGAAGTAACCTTAATGAAGGGTATATAACAGCTGCAAAAGCATGCCATCATCAAATTCAAAGTTGATTCAGGGTTGAAGAGAAAAAGGCAGCAAGAAAAGTAGATACATGTAAATATGTAACATTAAGACATACCATAAAATTCCTTTATAGTTGCTTTCCTTTCTCTTGAGGAAATAGATGGCATTCCATCAGCGTATACCTGAACAAGAGCAAACAAAGCATAACTAATTCATTTGCATTTCCACGGTAAAAGGTTGGGGCAAAATAGACAAAAGAGTGAAATAATTCGAAAACTGAACAAGGGTTGGAACATAAAAGAGAGAAGAAATTAACCAGAACTGATAGTGACTAACATTGAAAGTAAGTATGTGGAGTAAGCCCAAATACATGGGCAAAGTATCTGTACAACTAAAATCCAACCATTCAATCAAGTACAAGAAAAGAGGAGCAAAGGGGCTGTAAGATAATTTCATCTGAAAATAGTTCCCATCATAATCTCGAGGAAGTGCTGATGCCCTGCATTTATTTTAAATGACAACAATATATGTAAGTTCAGCCACAGCTAGCATAAGCATAGACTAGTCAAATATAAAATTTCATTTGAGCAACACACAGTCACTCTACCACTTTTACAACTCACCGACAAAATTGACCAAACCAAAGGAAAACTGACATAAGGAGGTGACACACACCTGGGGACTATATGGAAGAGTTTGAGGAATAATCTTCAGTATTAACCATACATATATATTCAAATTTGTCTTATTGAATTTAATCTTGATGGTTCATTTTTATTGTACAGTTAATAGTGGCTCCTCTCATGTTCTGAAACTCTAACCCAACGTCAACCATGTTAAACTCTCGTAAATTGTACATACACCAATCATACCATGCTGTTTCGGTGATATTGCAGCCCTTTGTCATCCATAAAACGAAAACGGGAAAACACGAGAGTCAAATTATTCTACCTTAAAAAGGGGAATGGGATAATATATCTATAAAATATACCCTTGAAAAAAAAGAAAAAAAAGGAACTTACAGGGTATTGGCATGTTGTATATCATCTTCGAGAGCCTTAACAGAATCACTGTAAGAAGAATTATTGGGCTGCTTTTGCCACATTATAAGTCTCCACAAGAAAAATGTAACAAAAAAAGGAAGAAAGTTTGAAAGAAGAAGAGTTTGAGCTTTTTAGAACCAGTTTGGTTTTTTGTATCAAATTCAAAGGGAATATTTGAAGCATGAAATTAGAAGGAAGGAAGGAAGGAAGTATTTCTTAAAAGGCAGCTGAGAGAGTAGGTTGCTTAATTTTCAAACTTTGCACACTGTAAGGAAAGAAAAGGATGCCTTCTGTCACATATCTTACTTTTCCTTTCCTTCTTCATTAATTTCATCGTCAACTGCACTACCCTGCTGCATGGTTTACCTTTACCATATTGACATTTGTATTGTGACAAAGTCCTATAAAATTGTACTCCAATCCTAGAGCTTGTGCTTTACACTGTTCCTTGGTGCCCTCCAATAAATGTTGTGCCTACTCTTCTTTACTTTTTCATTTCTCTTTCTGCTATAAGGAACATTAATGGTGCCGCTGCCAGCATTTTGTGGTGAATAAGTTAGCTATTCCAACCGTGGCTAACTGGCTTCATTTTCTTCCCATGAAAGGGACCAAAAGCTTAACCTAAACTACATCAGACAGTCCCTTTTGCATGTCCTCCAAACCATTTGCAGAGGTAAAACAATTCAGAAATTGCAAGTGGGAGGTCACGAGACTGCATGGCTGATGTTACTTGCCAAACTTTTCCAAGGCTTACGTACATATGTGAAGGGAAAAAGCACCAACAAAAAAAAAAAAATCACTAAAAATATCATCTGATTATATTTAAAAAATCAAACTCCATTGATTATATGACAATATAATAATTGATGAACACGAAAATTAATAAGAAAGTATCTATAAATTTAATTCTAATTATTTGAAATTGAAAATTTTGTATGCTGTCATCTAATTGATTATGTATTGATACATGATTGAAATATTATCGTCTTAATTATTTTTTTAACGACCATAATGTGATAGAAATAATTAAATAATAGGGCGAAACTTATATTAAAATAAAATTCTTAAAAAATAAAATAAATTACACGCTATCATATTGTAGTTTGAAAATTTTCTAACCTATTCTCCTATTTTGTTTTACCACCAAATATTATAGTCTTAGTTAAAATTATAGTTAATGAGTTTAAAACCATAACTAGAATATGTAAAAATAATAAAATTTAACCTTTTTATTTACTTTAACTTAAATTTTAGAAGAGTTTAGTAATAAAAAATTTTTGAAGAGATAAATTAACAAAATGTAAATTTGTGAAGACATAAAATATAATTTATCCTAAAAATTATTATAAATGATTATAGTACAAGCTTTTATGGACATTTTGGAAAGTATATTTGATTTAATAATTTTTTCGTCAAACACTAAAATTGGCTTGTTGAACTAACGTCTTCAATAAAAATACATCACATTAATCCCGTTATGGGCCAAGTCTTTGACGTTGGCAAAGGCCCAAATGTTACAAAGAAGCTAAATTGTCAGGTAGTAAAGTAACCATGATTGTATGAGGGAGGTGCGGGAATGCAACCATAGCATTTTGAGCGATAAGATTGCTGAAATGAGATTATGATACCAATAATATTTTATTTATGAATTCTACTATTGAGCTTTGTTGACTGCCTTTACTTAGAAAATGTCATGTTTGAACAATCATAATTTGCACAAGGCAATGCATCATGGCGCCACTGTACAGAAAATAGCACATGGCATGGGGGGAATGATGCATACAAGTGATACTACCTCGTACATACACCAAACAATTTCACATTGAATATGATACACAAGATAGTATCGGCTTTTTAAGTTTTGACTG
This sequence comes from Spatholobus suberectus, assembly GCA_004329165.1. Classification (NCBI taxonomy): domain Eukaryota; kingdom Viridiplantae; phylum Streptophyta; class Magnoliopsida; order Fabales; family Fabaceae; genus Spatholobus; species Spatholobus suberectus. The sequence goes on along the minus strand of CM014737.1, from coordinate 55,049,200 downwards.
AATGGCGTGCTGACACAAATTTCAATTGAAATTTGAAACAGAATAATAATGTGGAGATAGGAAAACGATGCCGTAACACCTCATTGAGATATTTATACCGTTAGAGAAAAAGATAGAAGAAAAAAGATAAAATAATAGATGATGCGATGAAAAAGAAGAGAGACAGAGATCAAGGGGTAAAGTAAGTAAAAAAAAAATGGCATGTAAAAAAATCATTGATGATAGAAGTAGAACAAATAAAGGTGAACATAGTTCGAATATGAGAAATTACCTTCTATTTTGATAAAGTTAAGAGGTATATCTTAATCTAAAAAAGAATTAGAGTCCTAGAAATTTCACCATAATAAAAACGCAGATATGAGCTATAATAGCACAAGAAAAAAAAATAGAATTTCGAAAATTTCTTGATAACAGCCCAGAAGAACTACTTTAGTCTAGCTACTTTAGTCTTTGAAATAGGCTAGTAAACTTATTTTGGATTCAATGTTTAATTTTATCCAGTTAACAAGTTATTGGATCAGAAAAGAAATTGTTGCCCCATTTAAAGATCCGGCCCATTGGTGAAGCCGAAGCCCCAAAATTTTTCTAAGAAACCAATTGTCATATGATAATCCATATCATGTCTTTATTTGGCATAAATGGAAATGGAAAAGGAAAGTGAGATGGATAAAGAATGAAATAAACATATATATTTTTTATTTTTGTTTTGAAGCAAAAATATAAAGGGTTAATCCACACGAATATTATTTCTCCTCGTATAAGGAGAAAATGGGAAAAAAAAGAAGAACTTTAATCAAAATGTAAAGTTAATCTATTTATTCATTGTTATGTTTAAAAATATAAATTTATTTTAACATAATTTTTACTATTTTTCTTTTCAATCAAATAAGAAGATAGGTTATTTTTATCTAAATAATAAAAAATAACCTTTTTTTCTTTTCAAACAAACATAAGTGTAAGATCTAGAGTCCGTTAAATTTAGCTTTAGATTCAATAAATAATAAATTTAGCTTTAGAGTCCGTTAAATAATAAAAAATAAAAACTTTTCTTCAAAACATATTAGATTTAATTTTTAAAATTAGAATCCGTTAAATTTAGCCTTAGATTGAGATGGTTAGCGTGACAAAATGAGTGACAAATACTACTTCCAATCCTTTATATAAGCATCATATGACTAATTCATCAAAACCAAAAAAAATAGTTAAGTTAGTTAATTTTAGGTTTAATACATCCATAGGTTTCTAAACTTTTTAGAAATTTTTAATTAGGTTCCTAAATTAAAAAAATTATAATTAGATCCCTAATCTTCCAAATTTTTGAAATTGGGTCCTAGAGTTAGTAAAACTGTCACAAATTATAAATTTTCTGGCCGTTCTATAAACTAAACTTTAGGAACTCAATTACAAAAATTTAGAAGATCAAAGGTTTGATTACAATTTTTTTTTTAGTTTAAGGACCTACTTAAAAATTCCTAAAAAGTTCAAGGATCTACGAATCTATTAAACCTTAATTTTAATTAATAATGTCATAAATTTAAATTTTATTCCAAAAATGCCCATAAAATTAAATAATTTAAGTGGTGGTTATATTTAACGATATTACTCATAATTTAAGAAATAATTTTCTCTACTAAGGAGTGTAATTTATATTGTTAATATGCCAACAAATGCATTCACTTGCATAGAAAATGAGTGAGTATTTCATTAATAAACTTTACAATAAATTAAGAATATAAAAGAAAGATAGCAATTAATACATCTTATATTTCTTATAATTAGAACAAAAAAAATACATCTATTTGTGACTTATATTAAGGACCGGAGGTAGTACTTCTTAGTACACAACAAATAGTTTGACACATAGACAAAATAGTTTTGTTTTGTTTTTTCATTTTACTATTTCTTGTTGAGATAAAATTACCATTTTTAACATTCATTTTCTGTTTTTTTTCTTATGTACAATGGCAGCATTGATGTTAGAATCTATGATCTCATACAAATTACTTTAACTTTCCACCAGTAGCCTGACCCTAGTGGGTCATTTATTTCGTGTTTTACTCTATTTTAAAGTGTATTAAATATAAAATAAAAGTCGTACATTATATTATGTCATGGATCTTTTTTTTTTGAGTTATATTATCTATAAATTTTATATAATATTTTCAATAACATAACTGTTTGTACTGCTCTTCATTACAATTTACATCAACTATTTTATCACGGGCTTTTCTTTTTCTTCTTCCCATTTCTCTTTTTGTTTTACAAATTTTATATAGAAAAAGTATATAAATACCACAGTGTTTTTTACTTGTCTCTTGTTGGTGGGGAGAGTTTTTGTCAAAAAGAAAAATAAAATGAATTGGATCTTTTTCCCTTTCTTTTTTTTTTTTAACTATTTTAGATGAGTTCACAACGAATAAGAGAAAAGTTAGTTTGTATAAACTTTATGAAAGGATCATTATTCTGATTTTATTCGTCTCAACGAAGATTGAAAAACACGGATTCTGTTTGTCCACTTATATGAATAGCGTTAAGCATCTCTTTCAACTGTCGATTTTATGTTTTCCATATTGTGGTCTGAGCCCAAGTTAGAATTTGATACTGCTTGCAAAGGAAAACAGGAGGAAGGATAATTGCATTTGAAGGACATAAATCAGTGCATATTGGACCATCGAAATTATTGCATCGAGATTAGAGTGGGGACCGCAATCTTTCACAGTCACAGCACAATATCTAAGTACTTTTTCATTTTCAAACTTCAAAAGGCAGAAAGACAACATGGTCTAAAGTTGCACCATTGATAAGATTATGCGGTCTGCCAAAGCACAAATTAATAAATTAATAACCCTTCCATTCTAATCATTCACTATTTTTCATCTTTTGGCTTTGGCCCCTCCTTTTGGTGCGGTTAAGGTTGTGTCTAACATAATTTTTACATTAGATGGCGTTTACATATTTCCTATCAACTTATGTTAATATATTAAAAGGGACGTTTCAAATTCAGTCCAAAACATTGCTAATACTTAATAACAAAGAAAAGAGGTGGATCTGACGATAATGTGGTGGTGCATGCAGGATTATTGATGCAACCTGTTTAGCAACCCGACAAATGGTTTCTGTTCATGTTGTCGTATAGCCACAAGACAGCTTATTATACCCAACTAACTAGTCCTGTATTGTAGCTTCTTCCAGTGAAAACAAACCAGTGGGCTCAGATATTAATTTCCTCATTTCTCCTTAGATTGACTGATTGAGTTTGTGCCTTGTGTGTCACTCTTTTTGTGAGGGAAAGAGAAAAAGAAAAGGAGAACATGAAGTCATATTTTCTTAAAGAAAAAGAAGATTCCAACATCAGATAAAGATACAACAAACGTGAATGAACAATCAACAAAACTCATCAATCAAAAAAGCTAAAGCTAATTGGGGAAAAGCTGGTTGAGATGCTGAACTCAAACAAGCAGTTGATTTTATCCATCACCCAAAATTCCTGATGCAAATTATTAGTTTCTCTTCCTCTATTCAATGGGTTTATGCTCTCTGTTTCTTGTTACACTTCTTCAGCTAACATCATATGCGGTTTGCCAACTTGGAGGTATGTTTCCTTTAGAAGACAACAACTCAGGCAATTAGTTCTGAATTCAATTTCAGTTCAAGCAACCATGCATCACAAAAACTTCAACTCATTTTTATCAACACAAAATTCCTAAGTAGAATATGTTTATTTTGCAAAATATCATGTCATTTATGATAGAAGGCAGAAAAGGGAAGGGCAATGTAGATGCAATTCCTTAGGTGTTTTTGGTGTTATTCTCCAATTAGAATTGGAGTTTTAACTCAATAATCTGCATAATAAAGGTTTGCATTAAAGATCAATGTAAGTCACTGAAGTGATACTCTAATTTTGATCGGAGAACAACACCAAAAATACCAATTTTGATTTGCTCTAAATGTGTGAGATAATTGATTTGGGATGCAGAATTTATCAGTATTGACTGTGGAGGGACAGGTAACTACACTGATAAAAGCACAGGGCTTCCATGGATATCAGACTCTGGGATCATGAAACATGGCCAGCCAATGGAGGTACAAAATCCAAGTGGAAACAAGGTTCAGTATCAGAGGCGCCGAGACTTTCCTATAGACAGCAGAAAATACTGTTATACACTTGGCACTGAGGAGAGAAGAAGGTATCTGGTAAGAGCAACGTTTCAGTATGGTAGCTTGGATGATGGAGACACATACCCTCAGTTTCAGCTCTATTTGGATGCAACCAAATTGGCTACCGTGTCAATATATGATGCCTCAAGAATTTATGTGAAGGAAATGATCTTCAGGGCACCCTCAAATTCAATTGATGTTTGCATGTGCTGTGCTACCACTGGCTCTCCCTTCATATCTACCCTTGAGCTGAGGCCCTTGAATCTTTCTATGTATGCCACAGATTTTGAGGGCAGTTTCTTCTTGAAAGTGGCTGCAAGAATTAACTTTGGTGCTCTGAGTGAGGATGCTGTCAGGTCTGGTACTCCCCCTCATAGTATTTTCTTTTCTACTTCTTCTAAAGTTTTTGGCACAAAAATGGGGAGTTTCAAATATTTGACATGAGAGAACAAAAACCAGTGGAATCTATATTTAAAATTTTGCATCATTGATAGCTTGATTGGAAAAAAAAAATCAATATATTTGGTGCCATTAGCTTGATTTATTTTTTTGTTTATTAACAAATATTTATCAGGTATCCAGATGACCCATATGATAGAATTTGGGAGTCTGATCTTATTAAAAGACAAAATTATCTTGTTGGGGTGGCACCAGGCACTGAAAGAATTAACACAACAAAGAAAATAGAAATAGAGACAAGAGAATACCCACCAGTTAAAGTGATGCAAACTGCGGTTGTTGGCACAAAAGGACTACTAAGCTATAGACTAAACCTGGAAGATTTCCCTGGCAATGCTAGAGCTTATGCATATTTTGCGGAGATTGAAGATCTGGGTAAGAATGAGACTAGAAAATTCAAGTTGGAGCAACCTTATATATCTGACTATAGCAATGCAGTGGTGAACATAGCTGAGAATGCCAATGGGAGCTATACTCTTTATGAACCTAGTTACATGAATGTGAGTCTGGAGTTTGTGCTTTCATTCTCCTTTGTTAAGACCCGGGATTCTACTCAAGGACCTCTTCTAAATGCAATGGAAATAAGCAAATACGTGCAAATTGCTTCAAAGACTGACAGGCAAGATTGTAAGTTCTTAATACCATTTAATATTTTGGAAAATTGATCTTGTACTGTATGTCCAAAATAGCTTATCTGGAAGGGTAATTACATCAAAGATCAAATAATTTGAGTTTGATGACTAACTTTCAACAATTGCATTGCTGTACTGACTGAACGGGTTGCTAACCATACTTTTATTTTACAGCAAATTTTGTAAATGCATTTCGCTTCTTATCCGCTGAAAGTGTTTTGAAGAATGAAGGTGATCCCTGTGTTCCAACTCCCTGGGAGTGGGTAAATTGTAGTACAACTACACCTCCAAGAATTACAAAGATGTAATATCTCCATACCATTTTGTTGACACTTCCGTTTTATGCTAACTTCTAGCCTAGTGAATTGTCATTCTGTGAATGAGTCATCTCTGACAGCAGTTTTTATATACACAAGAATGGTGAATTCCAAAAGTTGGTATTATAGAATGCCAGATACTGGGATGATTATATTTGTAGAAACAATTAGGCAGAAGCATGATGGAAAATTATTATCAAATATTTATATTGTTCGCATAACATTTTGCCATAGAAAATATTTACTGGTAGTTCAAGCAGCACAAATATTTACTAATTGTGATAAATTGAATTAGAAACCTGTCAAGAAGGAATTTGAAGGGTAAAATCCCAAGGGAGCTCAACAACATGGAAGCATTGACAGAACTGTAAGTAAATCACCTTCAGAATAGAAGTGTTTTTTAATTTTTTTAAATATGGTTTCTTTTGTAATTCATTGTTGTTTTCTTAGGTGGTTAGATGGCAACTTGCTTACAGGACAACTTCCTGACATGAGCAATCTTATCAATCTAAAGATTGTGTAAGTCCTGAAGTTTCACACGTACCCTTTTAGGGAAGAGTTGGGGTGGAATCAATTCTTATTTTCATTTCAACTATTGACATGCAGACATCTAGAGAACAACAAATTGACTGGTCAACTACCATCTTACTTGGGTAGCTTGCCAAGTTTACAAGCACTGTATGTAGCACTTAATCATCTGTATTTATCATCTCTACTTTTAGAACTTGAAGCATTTCCTAGTTAACCCTTAATTTCTCCAACTGAACATAATTGTTACCCCTCAGATATTTATGAATCATGCAGCATCTGTGGATCTATGACAGGTTCATACAGAATAACTCATTTAGTGGGGAAATACCAGCAGGATTGTTGTCTGGAAAAATCATTTTCAAGTAAGTATCCTCAGCAAAAACATATTTTTTCTTTTATTAGCCATTAGGTCAATTTAAGTGAAGATACTAAACACTCAACTGAATTTGAATCAACTTTGGTATGAATATAATAGGACGAGGATCTTTTTTATTAGTTTTGTACCTAGATTCAAGTAACAGATATCTGTTTTTTCTTCCAGCTATGATGATAATCCTGAACTACATAAAGGGAACAAGAAGCATTTTCAGTTGATGCTAGGAATTTCTATTGGAGTACTAGTGATTCTGTTAATATTGTTCTTAACAAGTTTGGTGCTCTTGCTTAATCTGCGGAGAAAGGCATCTCAACAGAAGCATGATGAAAAGGGTTCGTCCACCAAGTCAAATTTAATACTTTTAAATTGACAAATATCAAGTTCTACCATCAAATCATTCTTGTGCCCTGCAGGTATTTCTGGACGCAGCAGCACTAGACCTTTAACTGGATATTCATTTGGTCGGGGTGGGAATTTAATGGATGAAGGTACTGCTTACTATATTACACTTTCAGAGTTGAAAGAAGCTACTAATGATTTTTCAAAGAAAATTGGCAAAGGAAGCTTTGGATCTGTCTACTATGGGAAAATGAGAGATGGAAAAGAGGTGGCAGTTAAGACTATGACTGATCCATCCAGCTATGGGAACCAGCAATTTGTAAATGAGGTAGTATTTCCATATATGAATCCTGATTGAGAATTGGTTCTGTATAATCGGACTGTTAGTGTCCTACTATAGATTTTTAGCTGCAGTTCAATCAAAAAGATTGTATTCCTTGAATTTCGTTAGTATAGCATTCTTGGTATTATAGATACAACAATATCAATGCTCAAACAGTTTAAGAAATTGAAACAATGAAACCTTCTTTAACTGCAGAAGACTTACTTTAGAACATGAGTTTCTTCAATAGCTGAGGAGAACTAGAAGAACATGAGAAAACCTTAATTTTCAGCTCATTGATTGTAGAGTCACAACTGCAGGTAGCCCTCTTATCAAGAATTCATCACAGAAACTTGGTTCCTCTGATTGGATATTGTGAAGAAGAATATCAGCATATTCTGGTTTATGAGTATATGCACAATGGCACTTTAAGGGAGTACATTCATGGTCTAATTCCACACCCCTGTGTTCATTTTTTTACCTAGTTGTAAAATTGTGTCATGATATAAATCCTGATGTTTTGACAGAATGTTCGAGTCAGAAGCAATTAGATTGGTTAGCTCGCCTTCGAATTGCAGAAGATGCAGCCAAAGGTTAATTAATGACTACCTTCTTGGTCCACAAGTAATTTTAGTATTTCACTGCCAAGTTAACAGTTAAAGAGCAATTTTCTATTTCTGTAGGTCTTGAATACTTACACACAGGATGCAATCCTAGTATCATTCACCGCGATGTGAAGACAAGCAATATTCTCCTAGACATCAACATGAGAGCAAAAGTGTCAGACTTTGGACTCTCAAGACTAGCTGAAGAAGATTTAACCCACATATCAAGTGTTGCAAGGGGAACTGTAGGTTACCTGGATCCTGAGTAAGCCATGGTTCTCATGTGTCTATGATCAACAAAATATCATTTCTCCTTAACACATTGAACTCAGGTTTTTTGTACCCCTTAACAGGTACTATGCAAATCAGCAATTGACTGAAAAGAGTGACGTGTACAGTTTTGGAGTTGTTCTGCTGGAATTGATATCCGGAAAAAAACCTGTATCATCGGAAGACTATGGTCCCGAGATGAATATTGTTCACTGGGTATGTTAGCCTTTTCTCAACAATCCAAAGTTGAAAAAATGGCATCAGCAAAGTTTGCCAAACCAGAAGCTGAAACAACATGAACATGTGCAACAATAGCACGTGATTGTGAAGCAATTAATTTTGCCTAAAATACAGTCCCTAAGTTTAAAAGGTTTGGTCTCTTGCAGTGTCTCTGTTAGACCAAATTAATCATTCCATCAATTTTTGGTCACGTGTCATCAAGTTGATCAAGTTAGTACGGAGAAAGACTAACTTGGTCTAACCAAGACACTATAAAGGATCAAAGTGAAAATTTTTAAACTTAGGGACCAAACTGAAACCAAAAAATAAGATGAGAGATCAAAAGTATATTTTAGCTATTATTCTTGCTAGGAATGTACCTCTTAGAAATTTTGTTGCATACTTTAATGTCAATCCCACATGCAAATTTTACGTGTTTTGCAGGCAAGATCCTTAATTCGTAAAGGAGATGTGATAAGCATCATGGATCCTTCCCTTGTGGAGAATGTCAAAACTGAGTCAGTTTGGAGGGTTGCTGAAATTGCCATACAATGTGTAGAACAACATGGTGCCTCCAGGCCAAGGATGCAAGAGGTCATTTTGGCTATACAAGATGCTTCTAACATTGAAAAAGGGACAGAAAGTCAACTGAAGTTATCGTCTTCAGGTGGTTCAAAGCCACAGGCTTCACGTAAGACTTTACTTGCAAGCTTTCTTGAAATTGAGAGCCCTGACTTGTCAAATAATTTCCTCCCCTCAGCCAGATAATTTTTCTTGTCTCATATCAAGGTGGATTTTGTACATTATTATCATTATTTCCTTTTGTCTTTTGTCCATTGTCATAGCACTAATATGTTAATACCAGTGACACTCGTTGACTAGTGACGATATACCTTCAAATGTTAGAACCAACCAACAAAAGTGTAATATTCTTACTCTGTATTTGACTACTTGCAGGAGTTAACAAGTTATTTGGATTTCATTTGTTTATATGTAAACGAACGGACAAGGAAAGTAGGAAAGTGCCTTTTTTGGCGGTGTGCTGAGAAAACATGACAAGCCCAAAAGAAAATTGAGAGTAAATGAGAAATTTTTAAAAAAATGAAATTTACTAGATAAGGGAAATATAAAATTTTTAGTTCTTAAAAATGCTGCTCTTGTTGTTATTATCCTTAATAATTTTTATATATATTAACGTATGTTTGGAAACCATTGATTTTCCAAAAAAAAATCTCTTAATTTAAAGATTATCAAAAAATGGAAAAAATAAGAAATAATTTCTCTAAAATAAACTTAGTCAAACATGTACTATATTGGTTATTGTTGAGATAAATAAACGTGTTAACAAATTGATAATTCGAGAGATCAATTTGTCTAAAAAAATAAAAATTAGAGACCTGTTTAATTTGGCCTTAACTCAACAACACGGGTTGGTTTGCAAAGAATCAACTCAACCCGTGAGCTTAAAATAACATAATTAATTATTATACTTATATATTAAAATTTCTTTTCTTAAGTTTACCTTGTATTATTGTAAAAATATTTATTTGTTTCAAAAATAATTAATTATAAGTCTTCTAATCCAAGACATTTTATTTTTTCAATTTTAAATGATTTTTTGGAGTTTTAGTTTTAGCCTTTAATTATATAAATAAAAATTAAAATATGGGTCAACAAGTATCAAGCTAAATCAACAAGGGAGCTGTTATTCTCACGCTCCTATTTGCTATTCTCACACTCCAATTTTTATTTTATTTTATTTTCAAAAAAATACCGTCGATGGAAACATATTTTTGATATGTATCTATTTAATACAAAGCTAACAGATATGAAAAGTAACGAAAAACTCTTTTAACCAATCAGAGGTGAGTTACCATACCCAGCGGGGTCAAGAGGTTGAAAATTTATTTCCAATAAAACTTTTCCATTTATAATTCATGCAATTTGCCGTTAACTCATTCGTATTATTAGCCTGAATTGTACTCAATTTGATGTAGCCCAACCTGTAGCAAGAGAGCGTGAATTTGTTAAGTCTTGGTAAAAGTAGTTGAAAAGTTAACTAAAAGTTAAAAAATGAGGAAGGCTATGGTGGACCATTATATCAAATGGTTTATGGTGGTCTATGATCTGTTGACCACTTGACCTTTAGATTTATTGTTAAAATATTTAACGAGTAGGATGAGTTACTTGCTACCTATAGATATAGTTATTATTTTTTAATCTTTTTTTTAAGTTTACATGTAGTTTACAAATTTGACCCTATTACTTAAGTTAGGGTTCTAAACTCTCAGTTCATTATAAACTCTTCGACTAGGGCACATGCGATTCCTCTTTTCCTCTCCGATGAGGAGTTCGTGCGGTGCTCCAGTGACGTCGTCGCCATGGCCACAAAGACCGATGCCTTCATCCATGGCCTCTTCCACGAGCTCGACACCGTCTGTGCTAAGGCTGCTGCCGCCGCCGGGGTCGAACGCCTTCTTGAAACAAATGGCTTCTCCCTCAGATCATCTCTCATCTCCAAGCTTTAGTCCTCCGATTTCACCAGCATCCATGTCTTCCTCTCTCCTCCCCGAAGAGGACGAACCCTTGCCGAATGGTTTCTGGAAATTATTGTCGCACCGCTACAAATCTACCTTGGGAATCGTCGAAATCTCCCTCGCCACACTCTGATCGTGCATTCGAAGGTAGAGATCCTCCCTCGTCTTCCTAATCTCATCCTCGCTTTGTTCTCGGTCTTTCATCTCGCGCTTCAGCTCCTTGCGCTGGAGTGTCATCACGTTTGAGGAGCCTTTATCGACGACTTTGTCTAGATTTTGTAAATTTTTTTGTGAAGGATTGGCATTTCTTTGCTAGAGAGGTGTGGCTATTGAGATGTCTAATGATAACAAGCGAACCTATCTACTGGAGCAGAGGAGGGTGGAAGAGTTAGGTGGATTCATTGATGATAAACATCTCAATGATTATCTTTTAGTAACCCATGCCCTTGGGGATTGAGATTTGAAATTTCCACTCGGTGTTGCATCCCCTCTTATTGCTGAGCCAGATGTTCGATTGGTTACATTGACCGAGGATGATGAGTTCGTGATCATTGGGGATTGGGTATGAAGCATTGCGCCTAAATACATCAGATAATCTCACTGTGACTGTTATATGTTTGTTGTCCATTGAAAGCATTGTTGAATATGTCCACCCCAAAGGCGAAGATTCAAAGCTTACAGATTTGGCTTTGTAAAATTATATTAGGTTGTCTGGATTCTATAAAATCTGTTGTGAAGGCTTGCGCCGTGATTGACTTAATTTGTGTTTTATATGTGTGTATAACACCGAAATAACACAAGAAGAGGGAGTTGAATTGTATTATATCAAATTTTCGCAAAAAGCTTTTTAAGAACATTCCGTCTGAAGAATTAAACAAAGGATTTTTAAATAAAGACGAAAGAAAAAAATGCAAACCAGAGAAACACAAAGAAATTATACTAGTTTGTCTCACTCTGGAGATTACGTCCAATTTTTGGCAACAACCAAGTCCTACTAATTTAAACAAGTTATAAGTATTCTTTTAATCAAGTCTCTTCAGGTTCAACCCAAGTAGTCTTTAACTTGTCTCTCCAAGCAAAAACTTAAGTATTTTTTGAATCAAAGTCTTTTCAGGCTTCTACTAATTTCTTAGAGAAATGGTTGATTGTGAGTTATCTCACTTTATCTAACGTCTTATCAGACAAATATATGATGAAGCTCAGGGAAACATTTACAAGCAATGTATTCAGAGATTATAGATTGGGAGAGAGATATCCCAAGTTCCACACAGTTTTCTTCTTCTATTTATAGAATTCTTCCAAAAGTATCCATTGTGATGTCGTTGGAGCATTAAATGCAACATTTAATGTTTTTCACCAACTAGTCATTCTGATAAAATAAAGTAATCTGCTTATCTAGCCTTTCTCGTAGTCAATCTTATTGCAGTGGGCATAGCTGCTTTCTATACTGACATATGTACTCAAGTTCCTAGTTTTAAGCGTAAAATTGACTCTTATCAATGATAGGTATGTAGATGTCTTCTTTTTTCAAAAAAGCATGCACTTTTCAAATGAAATAAAAAGGTTATCGAATACCAAGGCTATAAAAAGACAAGTTTAGCGCGCACACACACACACACACACACACACACATATATATATATATATATCGTCTTGCGAAGTTAAGATGCATACATAGTTCGCGTAATAAGATGATAGCAAAAATATGTGAAAACGTGTGATCAGACGATTAACCATAAGACTATTTGAAAATGTGTAATCAGATGATTAAGCATAAGACTGCTTGTTATTATCAAAATACAATGAGGGTCATAGATTCGTCCTTTGTCTTAACAATGTGATTTTATTATATGTTGTGTTTGCTTGTTTGATGCTTATTTTATGAACCGTGTTTGATAAGAAAGAGCCTACTTGAGAGGAAACTAAAGAAAGAGGGAGAAAAATGGGAAAGAAGAAAAAGAGAGTAAAGGGGTGTTGATGTAGTGGGCGGTGCTGCCTTTCTCTTCCAACATGACACGAAAGCACTACCTTCCCCAACCAAGAATTCCCTTATCTTATTAAGGACAAAGATGTCAATTTATATTTAAAAATTTTGGACAAAAAAAAACTCTTATATCTAGTAAACAAAAGTTAAGGATGTCAAAATGAGTCTAACCTGACAGGTCAACCCATATAACCCACCTAAACGGGTTGGGTTTTTAACCCTCCAATTCACATAACCCAACCCACATAACTCGCCAACCCAACAAGTCAAATGGCGGGTTAGGTTGAGTTGACCCGTCAGGTTGCCTCCTCCTCCCCTCCCCCCCCTTCCCTTTTATGTTAAGGTTTTCGGTGGCATAACACACTCATATTCACCTAAGTTAGGGTTGAGTGATTGAGATTATAACTTCTCTTTGTTTAAATATGTGAAATCCTAATAAGACAAAATTTTGTGGTGATTAGAATAAGATAAATAAATACCATGGCTTAAAGTTTATGATCATCTCTTAAGTATTAAGTTGGTTCCTTGATTGATTAGTTTTATAACATTTTTTTTCTTTTTTTAATTATATTTGAACATAAAATTAGAAAAAAAATTTAGACAAATAAAATTATTAAATATTTCATAATTTTTTTAATGAATTGGCAGGTAACCCACCACCAGTTGGGTTGGGATTTTCAACCCAATGCAAAAATGGGTTCAAACCAACCCAACCAGTTTTTAGCTAGTTGGGTTGGATTGACCCGTTTTTCATCCCTAATAAAATTGGTCTACTATGAACCATATGGACAAGTGATCCACGGGAAAAGCTATCCTAAACAATTAGTTAGTAGTTAAAAGTTGGTAGCTAGTAGGTAAGAGTTGTTAGGATAGCTTATTAAATTATAAGTATTTGGTAAAATTATCTGTTAAAGTAACTGATAAATGTAAAATGATAAAAATAGACATGTTTATGTCATATTTTAATATAAATTTTAATTTTATTTTATTGATAAAATATATTTTGGATATTTATAATTTTAGTTTTTTAATTAATTTTAAACTTTTGTAATGCTTTATTTGTAGATCAATTATTTTAATTATACTTTTTTTAGTTTCAACTATTATATTTTTTTCAAATTGTGTATTCTACTATTAATTTTATACTATATCTTTAAATATTTTCAATCAAGTTTAAAATGAAGTAAAAATAATATACACTTAAGTAGATATCATACTTTTATTATGTTAATTAGTGTAATGGTTAAAATATCTTGAAATATAATGCTAAAAATAATAGAATAAATAATGTAAATAGTATAATCATTAAAATAAATAGCATAATATAAAAAATATTCAAAAAATAAAATAAACCTATCATCTATCTATATTATTATCTTGAAATATAATACTGAATAATAAAATAAATATTGTAAATAGTATAATAGTTAAAATAAATAGTGTAATATAAAAATGTCTAAATAATAATAATAATAATAAAATAAACTTATTATCTACCATTATCAATATCCTATATAATAGAAGGGTGAAAATAAGAAAATCATACCTTATGTAAAAAAAGGTAAAAATAATAAAACCCTACCTTATGAGTGAAAGAAGAGAAACAATTTATATATATATATATACAATCTTACCTTATGTGGAAAAGGATAAAAAGAAAAATTAATAAATATTTTAAGGACAAAAGAAGAATAAAATGTAAGAAAGTAAAAGCTAAAAGGTAACGTTTTAAAGAATGTTATTTGAAGTAGCATATCAAAAAACACTATAAGCTGCTAAAAAATATTTATTTACCAAACATTACTAATAAAGTCAAATAAAATTTTTAACTAGTAAAAAAAAACTAAAAACTAACACTACTAATAAAGATTAGACTGCATAGAAGGCTTAAGGATTTGTATGAAAAATATAGGATGAACTTTTAGCCATATGGCAATGTATGATGAAAGGAACAAATTCACGTGACTTCTTGTATAAGGTGTCATGTGAATTTGTATTTTTTCACTAGGTGCTAATATTTGCATGTTTGTTTTCGCTTTTATACAAAATTTACGCGTATCCATCTGGAAGCTAGACAATGCAGCTTCTGCGTAAAAGATCAAATTTGACATGATTTTTCTCAAGAAATGTGCATATTGGATGAGATTTCAAACACGCTATACATATACGAAGAGTGGCATAAACTTGCATTTTTATTGACACGATAAATAATTTAAAATAAATTAAATGGTCACATGAAAATCAACATATTGTTGGTCTAAATGAAACTAAACTTGATTATTTTAAATAATGTCTTAAGTTTCAGCTTTGTAGATGAAAAAAAGATGTAGTTGGGTGGAGTGATCCCATTAAAAGTGACTAGTTAGGTTCTTTGACGAAAATTATTCGTTGACAAAGTCGGTTAATACTTCATACACGGTGACTCAAAAATGGTCACATGACAAAAAAAAATACTCATAATTGATAATTTATTTTTAAATATCTTAATTGATTAATTAATATCTAAATAATTACTTTACAAGTAAACAATTCATGTTATAATAGATGTGTAGTGACATTTCTTAATAAAAATGTAAATGGTTCAGAATTTGATCAATTCAACTGGATTCAAAGCAGATAATAAAAACGACTTCAAATTGATTCATTAGTTTATCTCAATTAAAAAAAAAAAAACAGTTATGTTTTACAGAGTTTTGAGTTAGAAAATTTTAAAATCAACAAAACTCAACATAGAACTTTAAAAATAATAATAATACTTTTTTTTTTTACTTTTTATATCTTGAAAATTGTTTTAAAACTAGTATTTTAGTTTGTACAATGTGTAAATGTTTATTTTATACAACTAAAATTTATAATAAATAAATAAATAAATACTTTTTAATAGATAGATTATATTATAGTTAAAACTAATAATGAATAAATATTTTTAAACATATAAATTGTATTTTAAATTATGATAAATAATTTATATTATGATATAAAGTTATTTTTAATTATTGATAATTTTTTTAAAAAATATTAAAATTTAATTTACAAAAAAAGATGAAAATGATAAATTGAAAGAGGTAAGAAATTAAAAAAATCCTTAAAAATGCCATCATTAAAGAAAAATTCTTAAAAATACTTTAGTTCAAAATAGTTATTTTAATATCTATAGTCTGTAATCTATAACAACTAATAATGATGGTACCTTGATTTGATCTCCACATTTATTTAGATATTTTTGTCTTTCAACTAATTCTACAATCCACCCTACTACATTCAATTTCAATCTCTCGTATCAATTACTTTTATTTAACTTTAACTCTCTCTTTTTCTTTTTATTTTATTTTTATTTAAAAAAAATTGAGAGGCAAAGTCTGTCTCACTTTCCCATAATTTATATAGAGAGGATATAACCATAACCCAATAATTTAAACCCAAATCAACTCAAAATTAATCAGGTTTGATTGAATTCCGGTTACTAAAATTAGGGAGCTGATCCAAAGCAAAAATTTTAATTGATTTAAATGTATTTTTTTTCTCAGACTTCAGCTTGTAAAATAAGGGTGTATTTAGTTAGGTTACCTTATTTTCCGATTCCCAGTTGTCACTTGTCAGTTTCTCGCGTTCTCCATTTTGGGGCCGAAACTTTACATGATTTGAACCGTTTGAATAACTTGACTACTTGAAGGTTGAAACATTACCAATAATTCTCCTTCGCCGCTGTCGCATTAATTCAGCATATTATAGCTTAGCTATAGTAAGAGCAATCTGCTTAATATATCAGATTAACAATACGAGTGTTCATTTGAAGAAGCCGTGAATATTATAGCGTATACTCATCTTTATATTATAGATTCTAGAATAAAATAAAATAAAATAAAATTTGAGTGGATTTGACCTTATTTTAATGAATTATAGTACATCACACAAACCCAATTCGGGCACTTAAATAAAATAAAATAATAATGTAATGTAATATAACACCTGTTCCCTAGAATATTCATTAACATGTGGTAGCGTAATGTTTTCTTTGAGCAGCCAACCCATGCCGTGTTTTACAAAAAGATGAGGATAAGACACATAAATATTATATATGAAAAGAAAAAGATAATTTGAAGATTTATTCAACTTGTTTTCAAAACCTCGTCCTTTACCTTGGGAAGTATTTAATGGATTTTTATTATAATTTGAATTTTCATCCATGGCAAAGCGAAACTGATCTTTATTTTATCTTCACCACCAAACCTGTCTCTGCAGTCACATTTTTACATATTCAACCTTGTATTAATGGCTAAATTTTTTTATTCTTATATTTTATTAATTTTGTAAAGATTGAAAATAAAATTAAGGATTCAGATTGAAGTTTTCTTCTTTCTCTGACGGCAGAGAATCCTCATTCATAAATGTTTACTCATACTTAATTTATATATTTTTTATTTAGTTTTTTTTTTTTTAGAAGTGCAAATATAAGCGCTTCATTATGTAAGAGTGATAGGTGATTAGGTGGTGATGAAGAATGAAAATGATTGACTTAAGCTAAGTTTTATAAAGTTTACGTTTAATTTATTTCTTCAATTTAAGATATAAGATTAATTTATGTATTAGATATAGGTTTCTTTTAGAACTAATTCAATTTTTTAAAAGATTAATTTGACTTAAAAAGTTGTTTAAAAATAAATTTTATAATAAAACTATTTTAATAAGCCAAAAAAATTATCTCTAAATATATTAATAAATTTAAACTTTTATATGAATTAATAGGTTCAAGTCTTTAAATAAATTAACAAAATATCATTTCAAAACATTACAGTAAAAATTTAACACAATAATAATAATAATAATAATAATAATAATAATAGTAATTATTATTATAGGTATACATATTATTATTTACTTAAATAGTTATGTATGTTAATTTTGAAAAGTTTTTAAATGATGTAAATTATGCCAATTTTAATTAAATAGAATTTTGAAAAAAATTCAATTTAACTTATCTACACTTTCAATAAGTAACGTGACTTTTTTTTATTGGATTTGAATATTTTAAAGTGAAGGGTGCACTTTAGAAAATAAAGTACAATAATAACTATTAATTAAAAAAGTAATGGTTGAGATTATAATTAATTTTAAATTTTATTATATATGTATTTGGCTTTATCACAATTCTTAACCATTAATTTAATTAACAATTGTGAATCTTTATTATTTAAAGTGTGTTCCTTCACTTTAGAAGAGTTTAATCCTTTTTTATAGTAACTAGTATTCTAGTCTGAGCATTGTATAGGTCAAATTCACTATGTAAATTTTATAATTATAAGTTTTTATCAAGTAAAAAATCATTCATACCATTCATGGTTCTAAATTGTGGTTTGCAACCGCAATTGCGGCTGCAACATAAAGGTTTTTCAATTCACCGTAACTGTAATTGCGGCCGCATCAGTTGCATTTTCCCGCAATTTGCTGCAATGTCAAGGATCGTGACAAAACCGCAACCGCGACTGCAAACGCAATTTAGAACGATGATACCATTTAATAAATTTGTTTACAGAAAAATATTAAATATATATAAATAGAGTAATTGTCAACATAATAAATTAAAATTCAATAATAATATTAGTTTTTGCAATTCTATTTAATGATGAACAGCGAAGTGGGAGAAATTTAAATAGAAAATTAATAGTTTGTTATTTTCATAATAGGAGAAAAAATAATAATAAATCATTATCCCTAAAAGAACGAAAAAATTTATCTCCACAAAATCAGATATGAGAGAGGCAATATAGTTTTTTTTTTTTTTTAAGAATAGGCAAGATAGTTAAGATGAGGTAAGAGATAAAAGAATTTAAATCAATATGCAAGTTAGAAGAGATAAGGACAATTTATTCCCATGACATCAAAGATGAGATGGACAAATTACTTTAAATTAGGAAAGAGACAAGTGAATGAGAGAAGAAGAGATGAAGGAATAAAATAAGAGATAAAGAAATTTAAATTATGAGATAAAAGGAAGAAAAATCTTAAGAGAAGAACTTTTGAAAATGAATAATATTTGCATAGTTCACCTATGCTTGAGAGAAGAAAATTTAAACGAAATTGAATATAAGAAAGTAGAAAATAAAACTCTAACAAGTTAGATAACTATTATAATTTATATATAAAGAGGATAAATTAGAAAACATTTCAATCATTTTCACTTTAAAAGTGAACACTACTTGAGCATTCAAATTGCAATCTCATTATTTAAAAAACAAACAAAATCATTAAAAAAAGTCCATACCAAAGTGACGATGAACACATTAAAGATTTCAGAAAGTGAGAAAACTTTCACTATCGTGTTTTTATAGCTACTATTTTTATAATAATTATTTAAAAGCCATACTTAAAATAATTTTTAATTTACTAATACTTAAAAAAATTACTAAAAATATATGAATTAAACTCATAAATAAATAAATGGTCACCTTGTGCATATTTGATTTTTTTAATTATTTTATAAAATATAATTCACCCAAACATTCTTATTATGTTGTATTAATTAAATTAAAGAGATGTAAGCTAATACCAAAAATAAAAAAAGATAGAAGCCTCATTTTTTCCACCGTAATTAATGATATTATTCCCATCCATATAACACTACAATTTATAGCAAAATTAGGTGTTTTGACATGGTTAAGTGCCTCTTTTGCTTAGTAAAGTAATACAAATTCTATTCATTCACAACTTGTGTGTCCAACTGATCCAAAGAGAATCAAATTGAAGTATAAATTTAAGCAAATGATTTCTTAACATAATAATTAAACTAACACTTATTAATATATATATATATATATATATATATATATATATATATATATATATATATATATAATTATTATGTATGCCAATATTTCCTCAAGTGTTATAACATAATAGCTAAGATTCTTAAGAATAAAGATTATTTTTTTCCCAAGGTCAACAAATATGCACAGGAATGAGAAGCAAATTTTGCAGCAAGTAGTTTAATTTCTCTTTTGGTATTTGATTTACTTGAAACTGGGAAAAAGTGTAGCTAATCAACCATCTTAAAAGAATAAAAAATAACAACTCATGTAGCACAACAACCAAATTCTTAAAAATATTAAAATTACATGATCATAAAATTTCAAAGAAAACCAAAAATAAAGAGGACATAACATTGTATCGGTCACTCACAACTCTTCACAAATCAATTTAGGGCTTATTGATACCTTAATTTTATAAGGAATAGTTGAAGATAATAAAAAATTAAAGAAATAAAGAAAATCAAAACCCATACCAAAGTGACAATGAAAACAAGAAGAAAAATTATAGGAAGTAGAAGATGTGAATACAATTTGTTAGTACCTTGTTTTTATAGCCAATCATGTTCTTAAAATTACTATCTGCCATTTACAATTTGAAATGTGAGAGATAAAGATTGATAAAGATAAAAATTGAGGGTTTGTTTTGATCTTGGAAGGAGGGTTGATAAATAAGAAAAATATGAATAGATGAATAGAGATAGATAATGAATTACAAAGATGATTTTATAGACAAGGATTTAAAATAAGAAAATAGAGTAATAGATGAATGGAGATAAGTCAAAAATGTAAAAAAAGATCAGAGAATATGATATGAGATTTTTTATTGCTAATTTTGTTGAGAGTGAGAGAGGGAAAAGGAGTGGTTAGGAGAAGAAAGAAAAAATAAAAATAGAAGCATTATAGAGAGAGTAAATTACACCATTTTACCGCAGAAGAGTATTCAAACAAAAATAAATGCGAGGGAGAGTCGGGAGAGCGGGTTCTCTTAGTAATAGATAGATATTATCATTTAATATATAGGATGAATAATAAAAAAATTCTTTAAACTAACCTCTTTTTTTTTTTTTTAATTTTAAACACTTGATGTCAAAGAGTCCTATTTAAGCACTCTTCTATTAAATTTAAGGGTTAGTTTGTTACAAATTAAAAAAAAAGTGATATGTAAAATAATTTAGTAATTAATTTTTAGAGATTTTATAAAAAGCATAAATTAATTTATATTTTTTAACAATTATAAAAATTACTTTTTTTTAAAGAAGCAAATGGTTTAATGAGAAACTATTCAAAATAACTTCTAATTTTAATCAAATTTTATTAGAAACGCTTAAACAAACGTATGAAATTTTTTTAAAAAAGTGATTATTTTATAAAAAGAATTAATTCTTTTACGAAAAACTGTAAGTAACGGACCCTAAACAAGCTTCATTAGATATCAATTATTCAAATTCTGAAGATTTTAATAGAGGAGTGAATACACTCTTTTTAAAACACATTTTATTATTAGTTGAAAAATATTAAAAACTACAAAATCATAAGTGAAACTTAATAAATAAAAAGTGAGAACTAAACAATTTTGTGATTCCTAACAAATTTTAATTAATAATAAAGAGTATATTTAAAAAAGTATGTTAGATAATATATTACTAGTATTTCCCATTTTAATGTTAATATTATAACTTTGTTGGATCTCTCGTGAAAAAATTAAAACAATAGATTTTTTTTTTGGTACAGAAATTAAAACAATAGATAGTACAATATTTAAATTTAAATAAATAAACTAGAATATACGATACAATACGACAACGGAAATCCTAGATAAGTTAGCCGGGGCCATGCTAGGATGAGAGAGAAAGAATAATATTTCTTCCGTTTTTTTTTAACTGTCATTTAAAATTTTTATATTTGAATCAAAAAATACAATAAATTTTTTCATTTTTTATAAAATAGTTTTGAAGTTTTTTATTATATTCTTTTTTATTTTTACTCTATAATAAATACATACTAGTTATAAATGTGTAAATTAGGTAAGAGGTAAAGGTATAATTGAGAAAAAAGTAATTAATATTATCTTGAACTTTGAAAATAACAGATAAATAGAAATTTTTTTTTTTTAAAACCAACAAATAAAAAAGAACGGAGGAAATACATAACACAATTGACAAAAATTATTCAACACGGTGAGTTTCTTGGCATGGACAGACACAATTTTTTAACTTTTATTATCATTAAAATTTACGAAATAATATGAAATGTATTTTTCATTAAATATATAATGAAATTTTTTTATAATTTTTTATTTTTTTATAATTTAAACGAATAGTAAAAATGGTATAAAATATATATTAAAAATGTGTTATTAATATTTCTTAGGTTTAATTATCTTTTTAGTCTTTATAATTGCACAAACTTTATCTTTGGGTTTTTATAATTAAAAACAATTCGTTTTAGTCTCTATACGTGCACTTTCAATATCGATTTGGTCCTTGCCGTTTTAAATCACCATAAATTGAATAAAAAGGCTAAAAAATGCCAATTTGTGATATTTTATACCACCAATTTTTATTTCGTAACGATTTTATTTTACTAAATTAAGACACACTTGACGGCAGAGACCAAATTGATATCGAAAGTGTATGTATAAAGACTAAAACAGATTTTTAACTATAAAAACTAAAAAATAAAGTTTACACAACTATAAAAACTAAAAAATTAATTAAACCTATTTCTTTTTTTTTTTTCCTTACAAAGTACAAACACAACTTGTCTGTCTTGTATGTCTCGTATATCGTATGATTCTCGTCGACTCGTATTCGTAGTCGTAGGTATCGTCATCTCATCATGGGAAAAAACGCAATACGCAACGCATCGTTTGTCATACGGCATTCCTTACCTCACCCACCGCAACACCCAAAAACCAAAACCCAACCACACTCATATATACTCCCAATCCCAAAAGCTTGAAACTTTGTGACACAACCATCAAAAGCCAAGCCCTACTTTTTCTTCTCTTCCTTTCATCGCTCTTAATTGCTCACTCCTTTCTCCGTTTTCCTTTTCGGTGGAAATTAGGACAAGGGTCCTCAACTCAAAATTGATCACCTTCACCGAATGCACTTGAGGCTTCACTGAGTCTCTTAGACGTTTCTCTCTCTCTTTCTCTCTGTTCTGTGACCCTGTTGAGTTGATTCTGTGCTTCAGCTTTCCACAAAGTAAAGGCAAAGAGGGAAAGATGGCAATGATTCCGTACCACCTTTCCCGTTTACCTTACCACGATTCCCTCAAAGCACTGGAGGCTGATATACAGCACGCCAATGCTTTGTGAGTTTAATTATTATTTTTTCACCAATTTATTAAGTTTCCTTTTTTATATATAATATGTTTTTGGGTACTAGGAATTGTTGATTATTGCCTTTAATTGTTTTCTAGTTGATTAATTTTATAAAAGGAACATAATCAACTTATGAAAATTTGTTACTCATAATAGGAATAGGTATTTGCTTATTACTTATGAATTTGATTGTGATTTTGAGATTATTCCCCCCTCTGAATTTGGATTGTGTGTTGTGGCCTCTAGGGCTGCTGCAATTCCCGGAGCCAAGGGTGGGACTCTTCTTCAAATGAAATTGGTTTACAATCACTTGGCTCCTCTCTTCCTGTTATTTCTACAGTGGATAGATTGTTCTTGTGCAGGCTTTCTCCATAGATATCTCAACCTCTTCCACATACTTATATACAAGGTATCTATCTATTTCTTTTTTTGTTTTTTCTTTTCTGTTTGACCAGTTTGGCCAATAATATTACCTATAGACTGTATAATTGATTCATGTTTTGTTTTGATGTTGTTGCTTTCATAATTTACCAAAGGTGCACAATGATGGTAGATCAATCATGTCTACTCATGGAAGGAAGGCTACCATTGCGGACTTTTATGGTGCGTGAATGTGAATGTTTGACTTGCAGGAAAAACCTTTATTATTATTATTATTATTATTATTATTTGAATAGAAAGTGTAATGAATTTGTGGCTGCCATAACTGACTAGTCTTCACATTGTTTATGCCATCATAAATTGAACGTTTAGCCGTTATATTGCCCTCTCTCCAGCGGCTTCATGGTAGTTTGGAGAAGCTAGAGGTTGCTGAAGAAGGGACATCTTCAAGTTATGGCAAGAAGGTGATTGAAGAAGGTGGGAAACTGACCAATGTTGATTTGCAAAGAGAAGATGAATGTGGGATTTGCTTAGAGCCTTGCACCAAAATGGTTTTACCTGGTTGCTGCCATGCCATGTGTATTAAATGCTACCGCAAGTGGTAATCAATAACATTTGTTCATATCCCATATTTTCACCCTTCAAATTTATATGCCACTGCAAATGGTTTATTGTGTTGACACTTGTGCTGGACATTTTTGACTTGCAGGAACCGAAAGTCAGAGTCTTGTCCTTTTTGCCGTGGTAGCTTGAGGAGAGTTAATTCGGAGGATCTATGGGTATTAACTTGTAATGATGATGTTGTTGATGCTGAAACAGTTTCTAAGGAGGACTTGTTGCGTTTTTATCTCTATATCAACAAGCTGCCTAAAGATCACCCAGATGCACTTTTCCTAATGTATTATGAATACCTCATTTAATTTTCTACTAAATAAGGAGAAAAAGAATGTACAGATAGGAAATTCCGGACTGCAAATGTGAATAGAGTCTGGTAAAAAAAGAAAAATACTCTGGTCATTTAATCACAATTCTGGTAAGAGAAATTTCTGGATTTTTGACCCAGAAAAACCATTCTTCTTACTCCTGTGATATATCTCCATTGTAGACATTGTTCTTGCAATTAACTTGGAATTCCTTTTATGAGGATCCATTAAGCTAAACTTCTTGTATGTTACCTGTTGACACAGATTGATATTGAGAAGATGTATCTGTTCTATTTGATTGTATATTAGTATGATTTTGTTTTATATACTTTAAAATATTATCTGTATGGATAGCAGCACGGCTGGCTGTGATGAATAACTGTTTTTTTTTTGTGAAGGATATGAATAAACTGTTGGAAAAGGTTAAGGAGATGAATAAAGATAAATGTACGATTTTATTATATCTTTGATATTTATGTCACGAATTAATAGTCTTAAAAGCTTAAGCATTTAGGTGTTGAAAGTATGTGAATTCTTTTATATCTAATGACGTGTTGTCTTTGAATTTTTGCATAGAAGTTTGAATCTAGATTTATATTGTGCTTAAATACATAGCTGTTTTTATTTTTAATTTCACCTACCCATTTTTGTTCCTACTCCTACCACAGTACCACGGCATTCTTGTTAGTCTTGGTGGAAGGTTGAAATGCTTCTAACTTTTCAAGTCATATCGACTTTCTATATGAATTTGTTCCTTAATTTTCTAGTCTTCAACTTAATCTATATTTTTAAATGGCTTACATCATAAAGGAGATAAAAAATTTTGGCCTTGAACTTTAATATATTTGACACGGGAGCTAACTAACACGGCTACGTTTTGAGGAAGGACAATTTGCTTGTAATTGTCGAATAGGAGCATAAATAGTGAACAGTGGCTTCGATGTATTCAAGATGCAATATTAATAAGAGACATTCAAGATGCAACATTAATGAGAGGAGATTTTTCATTATCTAAGCGGGTCGTATAGGGTCATATATTATTATATATTATAATAGGTGGCTTATTATTATCTGATCGGATTGAATCATATTTTATACTAGTCGGCTAATTAATTAAAATCAAACAAGTATGCCATACCAGTCAGTCCAATCCATTGAAAGCATAGTAAAAAGACATGGCTACCGACCAGTTACCAAAAACGCCAAAAGGAAAAAAGATGGAAAAAGTCAGAAGAAAGTGTGTAACAATAAATGACAAGAGAGCAAACGTAGCCTTGGCCAACAATACGCTTGTTTGATTTATTTTTAAAATTAATTTTAACAAAATTAATTTACTCAACTTTAATGAGTTTAATGATCATATATTTACAGTGTAAAGTAATTTTATATTATCATTTAATTATAAATTACTATTTATTATAAATTTATTAACTTTTATAATAAATACTTTATTATTTATTATAAATTTGTTGATTTTTATAACAAATACTTTAAAAATTATATTAATAGTAAATTTTGATTGAATAATAGTGTAAATTTTTTTACTGTATGAACATTAAATTCTAACTTTAATTTAACACAACCCAATTCTAATTCTAATTCATACGAAGTGACGTATTACCTCCTCCAAATCCAAAGGATATCGCATTTGAGTATGAAAGCCACAGAACGGTCAACGACGAGTCTCGCAACGTTACCGTTTATACCACAAGCAGCTTCAGGATCTGCAGTACCAATCCAAAACCATAATAACTAAATAAAAATAAAAAATAAAATAAAATCTCCTTCTAAATTTAACCTTTCTTACAATCCGAATTCCGTCGTCTTAACAGGTGCGCATTTACAGTCTGTTTGGCTCTCACTCTGCTATTTCAGATTTTCGAAGTAAATTTCATTTTAGGGTTTCTCTAAATTCTGGCTCGTGTGCTTGATTTTAGATTGAATTGATTTGGGATTTAATTGGTTTCAATGCTTTTTATCATTTGTGTATTGTAATTTTTTAAAAAAGAAACAGAAATTGCAGATCCAAATCTTGTTTGGGAGGGAGGAATTTGAATGTTGAGATGTCTGTGAATCACGTAGCAGAGCAGCTTTCGGATTCGGGTCATCGTGTGGGGCACGACCAATCAAATGTGGATACCGAATCAAACACTGATGCTCATCAAGATCAGGTACTTACCGGCTACCAATTATTAATTACCTAAGCCACGAAAATTGGGACAATGCCAGGTTTTGCTTTTCAATTAATGCGAGTGAGTGAAGCAGGGAGAGCGTGCTGATCTCAAAGATCCTGAAGATGGAAAATCTACAGAGGATACTGCCAGAGATGACATGTTTGTTGATTGCCCTGATGAGTTAACCACATTTGATGGAAGGCAAAAGGAAGAAGAAGTTGCAGCTGTGGAAAATGAAGATGACAGGGCGGAGGAAAATCAAGTTATGCATCAACAGCACAGTCATTTTGTTGAATTGGGCAATGGAGTGGGAGATGCTTACTCCCCAGGCCAGCTGGAGAAAGCTGTTGCTGACAAAGAAATTATTGTGCAGGAATACCAGGTTTGTGGTTTGTATTAAGGATAGTTTTGGCTAGCATAGATTGAATTTGTCGTCAAGTACTCATGTTTTTGTTTTTGGGTGGGGCAGGAAGAAAGACAAGCTGTTACTCAAGGAGTGCTTGATCTTCATTGTCAGCTAAAGACTCTCACTGGTCAACAGAATGAAGCTGAGGTTGGAGATAGGGAAGTGACTGATGTTCCATTGAGGGAGATGATAAAAGAATGTTTGGAGTTTGTGAAAACTGCCTCAGATGAATGGTCAAACAGTGAAACCACTATAAGTAATCTTCGTGAACATCTATCTATGAAGGATCGTGAGATAGAGGATCTTAATGCAAAGCTTGCCCGATTAACAGTATCTAATGAAAGTTTGCAGGTTTCATCTGAAGCTCAGCTTGAAAAGGATCGTAATGTTGAGATTGCGATAGATAAGACTATATCCTCTCTTGCAACAGTTGTTACTCGAGGACAAGTATTGGATGATTCTATTAGCGGGAAAATAGTTTATATTGAGGAAGGCACTACACATTTAATTGAAAAGTATAATCAGATTCTTTCTGAAATTTATCAACTTGGGCAATCTTTCTCTGAGGTAGGCTTGGATACTAAAGATCAGGAATATGGGAACATACTTGCTGATGCTCATGGTGGGTTACTGGAGCTCAAAAGAAAGGAAACAGAATTGGTTGAAAAACTGGCTCAGTTAGAAGATGAAAACCGGAAACTGGTTGACGAGCTTGACAAGGAAAAGGCAATGATAGGGACATTAAATACTGAACTTGGAAATCTGAAAATAGAACTTGAGCAGGAAAAGGTTAAATGTGCTAATACCAAAGAAAAGCTTAGTATGGCTGTGACAAAAGGAAAGGCATTGGTACAGCAGCGAGATTCATTAAAGATGTCTCTGGCTGATAAATCCAGTGAGCTTGAGAAATGTTCGATTGAATTGCAAGAGAAGTTAGTTGCACTACAAGCTGCTGAACTTGCTAAGGAGGAGCTGGCCCAAAGTGAAAATATGGTTACATCCCTGCATAACTCATTACAGGAAAAGAATGCAATTTTTGATCAAGTGGAAGAAATCTTGTCTCATGCCAAACCTGATGAACATGAAATTTTTGATATGCCAGAGAGACTAAGATGGCTTGTGGATGAAAGAAATACACTGAAGGATGCCTTCCTAGAGTTATGCAAGTTGAAGGAAGTTCTATCTCTAGTGGACCTACCAGAGCCTGTTTCATCATCTGATTTGGAATCACAAATGAATTGGCTTACGGATTCTTTTCTTAGGGTCCGGGATGATATGCATACTCTACAGGAAGAAATTTCCACAATCAAGGAAGCATCTGATAATTATATTGATCGGCTGAGTGTTTCTCTTTTGCTGGAATTGCAGGAAAAAGATTACCTTCTGTCAGAATTATCTGATTTGAGGTTCGAATATGATGAGCTTGTTGGCAAGAACAATCAGATTTCTTTGGAGAAGGATCAGATAGTGAATATGTTAGTCGATCTTTGTGGCCTGAAGATGGAAGATGAAGGGATTGATCAAATCTCTTCCAGCACTTCTACAATCATCGATTTATGCTTTCAAATTATAAAAGGACAGAGTGGTCCCTTCTCTAGAGCATCCCATATTGATGCTGAGTTGCTTGAAAGGATTCAAAGTCTCTTGTATGTTAGAGATCAGGGATTAATGCTCTATGAAGATATACTGGAAGAAGAGATGCTAATTAGATCAGATGTGAGTAAGCTGTCAAATGAGTTGAAAGTTACATCTGAGGAAATTATAGCACTGAAAGAAGAAAGGAGTTCTCTGCTGCAAGATCTTGAACGATCTGAGGAGAAGACTGCCATGCTTAGGGATAAGTTGTCCATGGCAGTTAAAAAAGGAAAGGGGCTGGTTCAAGATAGGGACAATCTAAAAGGTCTTCTTAATGAAAAGAACTCAGAGATTGAGCAGTTAAAGGTTGATTTGCAGAAGCAAGAATCTGCAGTTTCTGAATACAGGGATGAGATCAACAGATTGTCCAGTGATGTGCAAAGCATGCCGAAGCTGGAGGCTGATCTTCTGGAAATGAAAATGGAGAGGAATCAGTTTGAGCAGTTCTTAATGGAGAGCAATAACATGTTACAGAAAGTGATGGAGTGTATTGATGGTATCATTCTTCCAGTTGATCCAGTTTTTGATGAACCAATAGAAAAGGTGAAGTGGCTTGCTGGTTATGTCGGTGAATGCCAAGATGCTAAGGTACATGTAGAACAAGAGTTGCAGCTAGTGAAGGAGAAGATCAGTGTACTTGAAATTAAATTGGCAGAAGCCCAAGCAACTGTAAAATCCCTTGAACAGGAATTATCATCTTCAGATGACAATGTTTCTCAACTTGCTGAAGAAAAAACAGAGTTAGAACGTGGGAAAGCAAAAGTTGAGGAAGAGTTACATAAAGTTAAAGAAAAAGTTGCTGAGGTTTGCAGTACTACTAAGTCACTTGAAGATGCCTTATCACAAGCAGAGAAAGATGTTTCTATTCTTTCCAAAGAGAAAGAGCAGGCTCAAGTTAGTAGAGTTGCTGCAGAGAGAGAGTTAGAGAGTGTTAAAGATGAAGCTGCCAAGCAAACAAGCAAACTGGCAGAGGCCAGCAGGACCATAAAGGATCTAGAAGATAAACTATCTAAGGTTGAGGGTAATGTCAATTTATTGACTGAAAAGTATAATGCTGATCAAGTTGTGAAGATTGACATGGAAAATGAATTGGAGAAGCTGCAAGATGAAGCTGCAAATCATGCTAGCAAATTGGCAGGTGCCTCTGCAACTATAAAATCACTGGAGGATGCATTATCAAAGGCGCAAGATGATATTTCTGCCTTAGAAGATGCAAATAAAATTGCAAAACAGGAGATATCTTCACTTGGTTTAAAGTTAAATTCATGCATGGACGAGTTAGCTGGAAAGAATGGAAGCTTAGAAAACAGGTCCTTACAGCTCATTGGACTCCTTAATGATCTTCAGGTGCTCATGAAAGACACTACTCTATTTCCTAGAATAAAACAATGCTTTAAGAGGAAAGGTGAGACCCTGAAGAAAATGAATCTCATTCTGAACAAAGTAAGAGATAACGTTGCCATGACTGCAAGTGATTCAAAAGTACAGCTTGTGATAGAGGTAATATTGTTACCACCCTCTTTTGGTTGTTTATTATTTCATCCTGTTCTGTGCATTCAATACTGAATTAATCTATGCATATATGCTGCCCAAGTCTTCTGACCAGTAAGATATATGTATCCACATATAATTGGAAAAATTGATGATTTTATGGTGATTAATGCATAATGCTTTAACTTGTGTACTGACTAGAAAATTACACAGGGATTTTGATATCAGATGTGTTGTTTCAAATCTTTTTGATCTGTTAGGTCATTCTGTGTGTGTATCTCTATTGGTGTTTTGTTAATAAGGATTTGTCTATTTTTTCTATTGTATGTATTTTTCTTAACAGGTGGGGTTGTTTGTTCCAGGAAAATCCACTTGTGAGAAAAACATTCTTGGATGGCCCTGAAAATTTTGAAGTTGAACTGGACAATACAGAGATTGATGATGCTGATATTGACACCATAATCTCATCATTTGGAAAGATTGTGAAAGGATTTCAGTTGAGAAACAAACACATTGCAGATAAGTTTGATGAATTTTCGGATTGTATGGATGAGTTAATTTCTCCTCTCCATGAAAAACTACTGGAAACTGAGGCCATCTCAACTACTGCTGTTGAGAACATGGAAATTATGAAAGAAGAAGCAAATACCATGGAAAAGTTGAAAGAACAACAGGAAAATATTATTGCCACTTTAGAAAACAATATCAGTGTATTGCTATCTGCATGCACTGATTCTACCATTGCACTTGAGAGTGAAGTTGACAAGAATCTTGGGCGGCCAGGTTCTACTTCTGAGGTTGAAAAGTTAAACCTTGAAGCAGGTGCACAAGCAGAGCATCATAAGAACAGCAAATACGGGGAAGCCACACATAACTTGATGAATGCTTCTAGAAAAGCCCAAACTTTGATTAGACAGTTCGAATGTAGAAGTGAGGAGGTAGCTGCGACAATTGAAGATTTGCAGAATAAATTGAAAGAAACAACAGTTGCTTTTGAATTAGTCACAGATGAGAGAGACTTAAATAAAAACAGAGTTTTGCAACTGGAGTCTGATATTCAATCACTGCAAAGTGCTTGCAGTGAGTTTAAGGATAAGTTAGAGGGTTATCATGCCCTAGAAGAAAAATTGGAGAAAAAAGAGGCTGAGATTTCATCAATGCACAGTGCTTTGTTGGCAAAAGAAGGTAAAAAAATTTGAATTCTTTCTTGAGTTAACCATATTGGATTTGATTTAACTTGCATATATTGATTTACTTGTATATGTCTTTATGACTTGATTTCCTTTTTCCGTCGGCAGAAAGCTCCCTCCTTCCAGCGTCTCAGATGAGAGATCTCTTTGACAAGATAGATAGGATCAAAATCCCAATTGTAGAGTCTGAAGAAGATGATTTGGAGCCACATACTTCAGCCCCTATGAGAAAACTCTTTTACATTATTGATAGTGTTACTAGGTTGCATAATCAAATAAACTCTCTGTCTCATGATAAAGAACAGCTGCAATCAATCCTTGAAAGCAAGGATCTTGAAATTAAGGATCTGAAGGAGAAAGTCAAACAACTCAATAGAAACTATGAAGACTCAAAAATGATCAAGAATGAATTGTCTGAGCTCTCCTATGTGTTAGAAAAAATTATGGATATTTTGGGAGCCAGTGAATGGGTTGTAGATAGAAAATCTAAAGGTGTGAAGGAATTAATATCAGCATTGGAAAAGCATATCATTGCCATTCTTTCAGAATCTGAAAATTCAAAATCCAAGGCCCAGGAACTTGATATTAAGTTAGTTGGAAGTCAGAAGGTTATTGATGAATTAACAACCAAGGTTAAAGTACTTGAAGATTCACTCCAAGATAGGACTTCTCAGCCAGACATTGTCCAGGAGAGGAGCATATATGAAGCACCCTCATTACCTGCTGGGTCTGAGATAATTGAAGTTGAAGAGGTGGTAAATTTTAACTTAGTTTTCTAAGCTTAAATTTCTTACATGATGCGATATCAGTAGTGGGTCTGCAGGGCTATTTAAGTTCAAATGTTTATTCAATGATTCATAATTTTTTTAAATGAAAAACATATTTCCTGTGATCCCTTTTCCTGACATAATATAGATGGTTTCATGTATCTTTGACAGTTGACACTTGCCTTTGTCTTTATGAATCAATTCCTTCTGAAATATGACAAACAGATATGTCTACTGGTGCTTTATTTTTTTCTTGAACTAAACGCAGATGAACTAGAATTTCGTTTTGAAGGGTTATTTTTCACCTATACGTATTGGAACTTTATTTGATT
Organism: Spatholobus suberectus; assembly: GCA_004329165.1. Classification (NCBI taxonomy): domain Eukaryota; kingdom Viridiplantae; phylum Streptophyta; class Magnoliopsida; order Fabales; family Fabaceae; genus Spatholobus; species Spatholobus suberectus. Next base: position 55,017,018 of record CM014737.1, on the reverse strand, counting down.
TCTGGTTGATCATATCTTGTTTTATGTTTTATTATTTCATTATGATGCATTCGCAAAATAAGTAAAGTGATTAAGGAAATGCATATGTAAAGTGTTTGCTTCTTTACACAGGGATCATCACTTGGCAAGAAAGCAATATCTCCTGTCCCACCGGCTGCTCACGTGAGGAATATGAGAAAAGGATCTGCTGATCATCTTGCACTTGATATTGATGTGGAGTCTGATAATTTGATTAACAGGGCAGATACGGATGATGATAAAGGTAATTATGAGTTTCTCATTATTGTGAATTTCTTGATTTGAAAATATGAAGACTTAATTCTAGATTACTTTGCAGGTCATGTATTCAAGTCTCTGAACACTTCTGGATTTGTACCGAAACAAGGAAAGCTCATTGCAGATCGTATTGATGGACTCTGGTAAATTGCTATTTTATTATACTTTTTTTTTAACAATGGTAAAGAATGAGTATTAGAAATTGCTTGTTTCAGCTTTTTAACATGTAAGCACTCGTAGAATTTACATGATAAAATTGATGGCCATACGTTGAAATGTTGAAAGCAGAAGACCTAAAATTCTTAAGATGATATTTTGCGTAGAATCTCAATCAACGCCATGCTGTGTTGAGTGGTACGGCCTAGAGGATGCTAAAGATACATGGTTTGGAGAGCTTTAAATGAAGCATTTACTAGACGGTTAAAATAGTTTCATTCTATGGGAAAAAATTAAATGCTACATATATTTGGAGTTATTTAGGGAAAAACTTATCTTTCTCATAGTATCAAATCACCATACTCCTAATGACTTTTTCCTTGGAATAAATGTGTTAAAGATTTGTTTAAAAACTCAATTTCAGTATGGAAGGTGATTCATCCCTGAATAATTGAAATTGATTTGTTGGTGTTGTTTAATTTGTTTAAGGATTAGGCTGCTGAAATCATTTAACATGAGAGGTAACTAAATGTATTCAGTAGTATTGTAGCAACCATTTTTTAATAAATCATCAAATGGTAATTTAGTAAATTCGTTAAATGGTAATTTAGTAAATTCATCTCTATTATATTCATGCTAGTAGTTCCTTTTAATTGAATTTCAATACTTCAAATGAAAGCATTTTCAGACATTGCAAATTCGATGTTTTTATTTTTTATCATTGAGAATTCAACACTAAATTTTTACTGCTGAAAATTTTCATTTATTTTTAATTTTATTAAACTCTTAAATTGGAATTTGATTTCCCTATGCAGGGTATCTGGTGGTCGGGTTCTCATGAGTCGTCCTAGAGCAAGATTAGGACTTATTGGTTATTTGCTTATCTTGCATATATGGCTACTGGGGACGATCTTGTAGAAAAGTTGTGATCAAACCTACCTGGACTGCTCAACAGTGAATGTCACGCGTCTGCAAATTGTATTATAGATATAAAATTTTCCCTTTTTATTCACGTCCTTCTTTTTGCTTCTTAATGAAGCCTAACCTGTTTTTCTTTAGTCTCGTCAAATTCACTATTTGTTCTCTGCAATCACATTTTAGGGATTCAGAGATTCTGGTCTTCAATGTTTGGGCTCATTTTTTGACAGCCTTCTTTTTTCCAAAACGAAGCCCCTCCATTATATTGGCCTACAATTGTTTCAATATTAAAGGATGTGGTGGGTAGAAAATAGGTAGATGAATTTTTTCGCATGTTAATGTAATAAAAATGTAGAAATATTTTAAGAATGACCATTTATATCTCAAGCAGTGAATGAGAATGAAGATACAGAGACCAATTGAAGGATAACTCATTTCACTCTCTTTTTGAAGGAAAACTCAAATTGGTGTTTCTGTTGTTTTCATTTTATGGATAACCGTCTAAATTTATTTACTGTAAATAGTTAGCTGTGATTTTGCAACGGATAGAGGGTTATTGGAGAGGAACGAGTGTGCGCGTAAGAGTTTGATTTATACTTACGTAAGTTCATTCCTTTATATATGGGTCATATATAACGAAAATAGTTCTTATTTTAAAAATGTGGAAATAATAAATTTTGATTATATAAAGCATATGTAGATTGTTAAGAGTAAGAGATGATTAGTGAAAAAGATTATAGATATTTATTTTTTAGTTTTACTCTTTCAAATAATATTGAATGATCAATATTTATTAGTCTTATTTTTCATAATAAAGTAATTTTACCTAATATATATCACTAGTATTTTGGGCGAGTTGTTAGTTGATATATTTCTTCATATTTTGTTCTTAGGCATTTATTTATTGGGTTAAATATGTTTTTAGTCTTCCAAAAATTGACCTTTTTTGGTTTTAGTCCAAAAAAAAAAAATCATTGAAACTGATCTCCAAACTTTTCAAATTATCTCTTTTAAGTCTTTCTGTTAAGTTTCTTAATAGATGCTGTTAAAATTGGGCTACATCAGTATCCCAATCAGCTTTGTTGATCTGATGTAGCCATCCATTTCACTTTTTTTTTACCAAGTCAGATTGTAATTAAAAATTGAAAAAATAAAAAAGACAAAAATAGAGCTCGGTTAAAAACCCGCTGGGTGGCTTTTTGGAAAAAAAAACCAGCTCCAAGCTCGCGCCAGGCGACCCTCAGTACCCGCCGAGCAGCCTATACGAGCTGCCAGGCGAGTGCGACCTTGGCAGGTCTGAAACACATTCTTGGGTCCCTTTTTTGAATTTCATCTAATTGTGGTATGACAGATTCAAATAGTTCATCAGAATATTGAAGCAAACTTAACACCAATATACTCAACTCAAACACAGCCAAAAATAGCATTGTGTATTGTTGCACGATTGGTCTGATATTCAGTCTAATTTGTATAGTCTGTTAGATACAGTCTGTTGCAGCGAGCTGTATAGTCTGTTTTGTATAGTCTGTTAGATAAAGTCTGAGCATGATTGGTTTGATATTTAGTCTGAGCATGCAACAAACACAGCCAAAAAATAGCACCTTGTATTGTTGCATGATTGGTCTGATATTCAGTCCGTTAAATACAGTCTATTGCAGTGAGCTGCATAGTCTGTTTTGTATAGTCTGTTAGATACAGTCTGAGCATGATTGGTCTGATATTCAGTTTGCTCAGATTGAATATCAGACCAATCATGCAACAATACAGAGTGCTATTTTTTGGCTGTGTTTGTTGCATGCTCAGACTGAATATTAGACTAATCATGCTTAGACTGTATCTAACAGACTATACAAAACAGACTATGCAGCTCATTGCAATAGATTGTATCTAACAGACTATACAAATCAAACTGAATATCAGACCAATCATGCAACAATACATAGTACTATTTTTTGGCTGTGTTTGAGTTGAGTATATTGGTGTTAAGTTTGCTTTAATATTCTGATGAACTATTTGAATCTGTCATACCACAATTAGATGAAATTCAAAAAAGAGATCCAGAAATGTGTTTCAGACTTGACAAGGTCGCACCCGCCCGGCGGCTCGTATAGGCTGCCCGGCAGGTCACACCCATGACTACCCCGCCCGGTGGGTACTATGGGCCGCTCGGAGCTGGTTTTTTCCAAAAAAGCCGCCTAGTGGGTTTTTAACGGAGTTCGGTTTTTGTCTTTTTTATTTTTTCAATTTTTAATTACAATCTGACTTGGTAAAAAAAAAAAGTGAAATGGATGGCTATATCAGACCAACAAAGCTGATTGGGATGCTGATGTGGCCCACTTTTAACAGCATCTATTAAGAAACTTAACAGAAGGACTTAAAAGGGATAATTTGAAAAGTTTGGGAATCAGTTTCAATGATTTTTTTTTCTGGGAACTAAAACAAAAAATAGTTAATTTTTGGAAGACTAAAAACATATTTAACCCTTATTTATTTTACTAATTTTTTAGTTTTGCCGAATAGTACAAAACTTCATTATCATAGCTTCAGTATGCATGATCTTTTTGGATATCCATCTTCATCTTCTCAATTAGCATGCGATACAATACATGTAAGCTTTGGGTTGTGTCATTTCTTAAATTCAGATTTTCTTTTTTTATAGAACAAAATAGCATGTTACAAAGGATTAAAAAAAAGAAAAGACAAGCTTCCAATCTTATAGGAAAAATGCTAACTAATGCCCTTAGGCCACTAGTTAAAGAATTAAAAATAGAAAAATTTTATTGAAAAGTGTTGTAGTATACTTTTTCATGATTTCCAATGCAACACTTTCAATAAAATTTTTCTATTTATTGATTCATTAACCAATGCTTTAAGGGCACTGGTTAGCAAAACCCATCTTATAGACTCTATCAAGCATCTAACTTCTTTTAGAAAAATGATAGAATGTAAATATTTTTTTTAATGTTATAAATTACAAAAAAAAAGTTTAAATTTTGATAAAGCTTAAATATTTACGTTTTTGTTTTGTCGTTTTAATGTGGATGGCTACGTCAATTTATTTTCTGTAAATAGTTAGCTGTTATTTTGTAACGGAAAGGGGTCATGGGAGAGGGACTCAGCATTTGGCTTATGCTATTGTTAACAAAAAAAATGTACACAATTAAATAACCCGTGTTTTGGATGAGTTGGCCACGCAAACCAAACAGCTAATTTGCGCTGCACTTCGTTTCCTCTTCCTGTAGCTTTTATAAAGTGATGCATTCCGTTTTTTTTCACATTCAATTTCACGTCTTCCCTTGTGTTTCATCTTCTTAGGTGCTATTTATTTTCCTCAGAATTTCCGGGTTTGTTGAATATTATCACAAAACTTCAATCTCATGGCTTCGGTATGATCTTCTTGTTCTTCTCTACCTTCTCAATTGCTATGATTTGCAATGCAAGTAGGCTTTTTTTGGTTATGTCATTTCTAAGGTTTAGATTCTCTTCTTTTCTTTAAAAGCAAAATAGCTTGTCACAAATGATAAAAGAAGACAAACTTGCAATTATATAGACTCAATTGATAGAATGCAAATGTCTGGATAGAATTTATCTGGATTCAATGATAGATTGTCTGATGAAATAAAGGAGTAAGAATCAATATTTGTCCATAACCAATTTTTTTTTTTCTTTAAACAACTCTTTATGTAAAAATTTGGCCAAAAAGTTCTAGCTATCTAACATTTTTCATAAGAAAATTTAAAATTTTATGTTTTTGTACTTTCTAAAAAATCTAGACAGAAATGAACTTTAGATATATATATACTTCTCTTTGTTGCCTAAAGTTAAAGATGATGTGCAATATAGCAAAAACTTTCACCAATTAATCATTTGTTTGGTATATATACACATACATTTGTACGTGCAGTATGATGAGCAACAAGGGAAGCCCTTACCCAAGTTTGGGGAATGGGATGTGAATGATCCTGCCTCGGCTGAAGGATTCACTGTTATATTCAACAAGGCCAGAGATGAGAAGAAAATTGCCTCAGCATCTGGACGATTCCCTTCTCAGCGAAAATCTGATTCTCGCAACCGCAAGGGTCAACAAAAATGCAAGAGCGCCTCAAAGGTACCTCTTAATGTACCACAAATTATAATATAGTCGAGGAGCACTACATATTCATGATTCCGATTAATCTCTATATGATCGTAACCAGATTTTTTAATTTACGTGAAAGAAAACTCAGATATGTGTCAGGTGGAAATTGTCTAGGACCATGATAATCCTGGACCATGTAGTAATTTTACCTTAATTAATGTACACCATTTGTATTGATGATGATATTTGTGTTCATTGTGAGCTGAATTATATATACATGGTTTTGGTCGCAGAAAAAATGGTTTTGCTTTGGCCCTTAGAGAAGGATAAGGACGTGTTTCTTGATGCCACAAGTACTAATTCAATCTCATCACTTTTCTTCTGAGGACACGGGTGAAGTAGAACGAAAAGAAACTAGTGCAGCCTGATCAACTCTTCGTTTAGCTGCTAGTTGTTTCATGTATCGTGCTAATGCAACATCCGAAAATTAATGTAAATACATGAATCCTTTTTGCAAATGGAGAAAGCACATTTCCCCCCTAATTTTGCTGATGATATGGTGTGTTATTGGTATTCAACTAGGAAGCTTTGTCAATCTTTACTTTTTAATTTGTACGTATAAGATATCTTTATTAAGGCGTCTTCCATTAATTTATATGTCACAATCACGACTATATCGTTCTGGTTGAACAAAAGACAAAATGGGATTCTATTTGCACCAGAATATTGCTGACCAAGTTTGGTTGAAAGTTAAAAGTGATGATGGTTTGATTTGGAATTTTGGATACCATACCATGACCACATGACGTATAAACTATAAACTAGCTAGACTTGGCGATGCTGTAATTAAATGCTGAACGAGTGCGCTTCTAGATGAAACATGGCCCTTCTTTTTCTTACTCGCCCTTATTATTCAGCTTTTGTGAATAATTTGATATAAGACAAAACTACTTAGGTACAATGTATTACGTATTTTTAATATTATTTTCTAGTTAAAATTAAAATTTTATCTTGTGAACTTTTATTGTATGTTTTATTAAAGCAAAACTTTAATTACTATCAAGCACATGGATAGGTTGTTAACTGCATTAAATATTCAGAGAAAAACTTTGTTGCTCGATCCTATCTAGTTCAAGTTGAATTGCTTCACAAAGAAGATTTATACCACAAAAAAGTAAAACTCTAATTTTAATTAAAAATGAGATTAAAATTAAAAAAAAATTACTACCTTCTTCTCATTACTATTCATGTTTAAGGGTATAATGCCCATGGATAGTGTGATTTTCAAAGTCATTGTGTAATAAGGTGTGATTTTCAAGTGATTACTCCAGTTGTGATTTTCTGTGCTCTTTGGATTGTATATTCCATCTACTCGTAAAAATAAGATATAATTAATTTATTCTTTTTTATTTAATTTAAAATAATTATTATAATAGTAATTAAATAAGGGTATAACTGAGAAAAAAATTAATTAGACTTTGAATTTTTAAAACATCAAATATTTTGAGATAAAAAAAAGAAGGCTAAAACATTAATAATTATGTGGTTGTTTAACTATTGATGTTTTGTTTAACATAAAAAAGAAGATAGTAAAATATTTTACCTAAGTTTTGTCATTGTTTAATACATGATATCATGTCTCTTGACAATTTTGACACCGGTTTGACGAGATTCGCTTACAAATTACTGAAACAAATAATGGAGCAGACCGGAGGATATTGAAATGGAAAAAAAAAAATTACATTAAGTTCTTTATTCTTTGTATATGGAACATTTATTCATTTAATAGCTAGCGTTTCTGTAAAAAAATATAGACAACATTAAATTTTCTTTTATCTTATAAATTATAAGTAGTGTAAGAAGTTAAAAAAAGAAGAAGAATATTTAGGTGGTTAATCTAAAGAGAACGGTGAAAGAGAACATCCAGGTTGAGAAATATACATAATGAGCGTAAATAGTTTGAAGACAATGAAAATCTTGACTCGTTAGTTAAGGACATAATATAGCCTTGAGTTTATAGGTGAATTAGGATAAATTTGTCTCTTTTTTCTTTTTATCTTTTTAATCTCTTATTAACTTTGTTGAAATATTGAATTGAGTTTTTGTCTTTTCAAGAAAGTTGTTTAAGCTTAAATATATTTTTCATCCCTGCAATTTAACACTTTTTTGTTTTTAGTCCTTGTTGAAAAAAATTAACTTTCCTTAGAAATTTCAATCTGTTTGGCTTTTATCCCTACAATGAGTCTCCGTTACAAAAAAAAATTAACATGACTAATGGACTTGATGATGTCATCAAGACACGTCGTCACCTTGATGTCATCATGCCATGTCAGCAAGGATGCCATATCATTAATAATTTACAAGGACTAGAAATAAAACAAAAATAAATTATAGGTACTAAAACAAAAAATTAACATATTTGCAAGGATAAAAAAAATTTAAGTCTTAAAATAAAATAAAGACTTAAATATTAATTTTCTCCCTTCTCCGTCTCTATACCCTTTTTGCCTTTAAACTCTTTTTCTTCTCCCCTTTTCCTTTCCTCCTCCAAGCTTCACCTTTTCCTCCTAAACTTGGTTTAAGGGTGGCACCACAAGTCATGTAACACCCCTACTTTTGTATATTAAATTATTCTGTATGTTTAAAAATTGTTTTTAAGTCATCAATGTATTTAGAACAATTAATAATAATTTTAGAAAATTTTCTAGAATTTATTGAGATAATTTTTATAAAATGACAAAAATACCCCTAGTTGACTGTTGGAATCAATCGGAGACTTTTTGACCTCAAAATATTTTGAAAATTTTATATTAAGTATCTCTCATTATAAAAACTTTATTTTGAGAAAAAAGTAGTGAAAAATATAATAATCCTATTTTAATTCTTCCACTGTTTTTTATATACAATTCTGAAAAATCGGAAATGAATTTTAAAATTCTGACTCCCACCATTTTGCTCAAAATCTCAAGAGCTATTTAATCATGATTTTTAATAATTTTTTCGAGCCGGAGTCTGGAGAAATTAGAAAATGACAATTTTATCCCTATTTCTCAACATTAAGAACTGACATGAGGAAAAGATTCAATTGATATTAAAATGTCAATTTGAGCTTGGAATTATGTTATATATATTAAATTATATTTTTGGAAATTTTTGGGAATTTTTTGGAATTTCTGTGTAAAATGACCAAAATGCCCTTGCATGTCTAATAAGCCAGCCAGTACTGGTTTAACATTCAAAAAGGGTGGAAATAGTAATTTTAGTTTAATTATGGGTAAAGTATTTAATTTTAGAATTTTCATACAAATTTTGGTATTTATTGAATTAAAATGGATTTTCTATGAATTTTCTAGCTAAAAAATACAAAATAAAAACATATAATTTGAAATAAATTAATAAAAATTAAAATTTATTATTAGAAATTTATTTTTGATGAAAATTAATGTATTTATCCAGTTTTTCATTAAAATACATTATTTTGATATTAAAAGCTAAATTTTTCAAGTTTAAACGTTTTTGTCGGTTCCGGTTAATTCACCTACAGATAAAATTTGACACATGGAGGCTTGGGACAGCTGGTGGAGCACGTCCCCAACCCTAAAATAGGTGATTCACCACCTATTTGAGATATGTGTCCCTAAATTGGATTAAAAATAAATAAAAATTGGATTTATGACATAATGGTGACATAATGGATGATGTAAATATTTGGACACCTAACCCCCCTCCTTCTTCTATAAATAGGCCTCAAAGTTTTCAGGTTTTCACTCATCCTTTCCTCTCCCAAGCTAGAGAGCTTCTCTTTCTAAAGTTTTCTCTCTCTAAAATATTTTTTTATCTAGTTTTTATGTTAAAATTTTGCTAGTTTTCAACTAGTAGAATTTCTCCTCTTAGAAGCTTTGCACCAACAATTCCATCCTCTTCATCAACTATCTTAGAGGTAATGGGGGGAGTGGGGTTGGTTCTAAATTACTGCCACTTTGCATGTTGGTAGGAAGGGTTTTCCCCTAAACCCGTTTAGGCTTAAATTTTAGTATTGTTATTATTGTTTAAAGTTAAACTTTAATTTTTACTAAGTTGTTACTCTGCCCAAATTTAGATTATTAAATCATAATTACTAAATTGTTACTCTGCTCAAATTTTAATTATTAAATTATACTTGCTAAGCTGTTACTCTGTTCAATTTTAGAAAATTAAAATGCGCTTGCTAAGCTGTTACTCTGCTCAATTTTAGAAAATTAAAATGTATTTATTTAGTTTTTATTCTGCCAAAATTTTAGTAATTATACTATAATTGCTATGTCGTTATTCTGTTAAAATTCTGGTATTGTGCAATTTCTGCAAAATAAGGCAGAAATGTTGATTGTACTGGTGCTCAAGTTAAATGAGACCAGGGAAACCTCTGCTTGAGAAGTTAGGAATTGATAGTTTAGTGAGTAATGTAAAGCAAGTGACATGTAGTGACATGGCACCCTGCTAGGGAAGTCACAGTTTGGTACGCTGAGGAATGAAAGGCAGAGACCCACTTGCGGAGGTCTTGGGGGTAGGCATCGAGTGGTGAAGGTCCCAATGGCCAGGGTAGCCCCCTTGAGCCGGGATATTCGCCTGACCAAACTCGATAACCCCGACAACTGCTCAGCATTCCAAGATTGGTTTGAGAGTATACTTCTATAAATAGATCTCCTAAATTGTTATTTTGTTCCTCAATGATGACGAGGACTGTACCATGTGATGGTGTTGAGAGAGGTATATGTACTCCCAGTCACTTCCCAGGTTTTGTTGAGAACTATTACCCACTAATGGGAAGTATGGATCCATACCTAGTCAAGGGTAGTCGGATACAACTTAGAATGAATCTTAGGATCTCTTGTGTTGTCAGTTGTGTTTTGTCTTTGTTTTATGGTAGATTTCCTACCGCACATGTAAAAGTGATTTTAGAACAAAACACCTCACTCCATTATTTTCTTTTGTGTATGATTGGTCGTGATTATTGAAGATGACATTAACGCTTTGTGATGCTGAGTACGAGATAGAGAACGTCTCAACGAAGGAGGACCTGAAGACCTATAGTATTTTCTTTTTGTATAAGGGATAGGGTAGATAAATACCGCTCTGTATAGGATCTCTTTTGATGTATATAGTGGGCTAGGTAGTATATGTATTTCGATGTACTTTTGTTTCTGACTGTTATGTATTACTCAAACCATGATGTACAGTTTTATGAAATATATGTATATATCTTTCATATTTTATTACCATTTCCAAATTCTGTTAAGTTTGGAATTTCTTTTAAAACTGGAAAAATTTTACACACATTTTTATTTACTTAAACTTAATAACTAAATTAATATGAATTATATTTAAAATTAAATGGGTGTTACAGGTCAAGTCTATGGTGGGAAATATAGAAGTTTGATGTTATAGTTTTCATAACAGTGGCAGTGGTGATGACAGTGATAGTAGTGGTGGTGTGATCCATTGTATTTTATACCATGTTTGCATGATAGTTAAGTTATGTTGCATATTTATGCCTTCTTTGGTTCTATTGCTTGTCATTTTTCGTTGTTTTTGCTTTTTGTTGGACTTATCACGATTTAGGTCATGTCTTTGTTTCAAGAGTAGATTTTCTTTCAATTTAGAGCATGGAGCGTGTGATAGGATTAATGAGAAACTCTTATGTTGAGTCTTGATGATGGCATCAAGTTGGTTTGGAGCTTGAATTGAAAGGAATTGGAGCAAAAAGCCAGGAAGATGAATCTTTTCATCAAAGGTAGCAAGGATCACGAGCAGCCCATGAAATACACTACTTCCTGTGAACCAATTTGTTGGGTGCACCAGAGTCAAAATAGCAAGGATCACGGGGCAACCTGTGATCAACCTTGTTGCCTATGAACCAATCTATTGGATGCATCAGAGTCAAAACAACGAGGATCACGGGCTGCTCATGACCTATCTATCATCTATGAATTATTTTAAGTATTTTTGCATTTTTATTTTGCTTGGGCTTAGACTTCCATTAGCCGAAGGTTTTAAATAGACCTATTGGATTAATTTAGGCATCTTGAACCTTGGCATTGACGGCTTAAAACAAGAGCATGGGATTGTTATCTTCACCTCTTTCTCTTTTTTGGTTTGATCTTCTATTTCCTTATTTTTTGTTTTCTATGGTTATGTGTGAGTAGTCACTTCTATTCTAGGATTGGGGCTTAGCCCTAGACAATTATTGATTCTAATTGAATAATCTTGATGTTCTTTAGTATCTCTTTTTGATTTTTCTTTTATTGAATTTCCTATGCGAAATGTCCAAATTGTGTTTTTCATAATCGTGGATTCTTAGGAAAGAACTAAAAGGTGAACCTAGGTGTCAAAAATACAAGGGAGAAACTTAGGTCTAAACCACGAAAGTAGGTTAAAACATTCAAGGAACAATTGAATTAACAAAGAACCTAAAGGGCCTACTTGAACATAACTATCACAAAAATAGGAATCAATTCAATTAGGTACATCTTCGTGTCTTGAAAGGAAACAGAGGTCACATTATGTTAATTCACCTTCAAAGAGAACCAACAAGAGCATTAAAATACAGAGATTAGGTCAATAAGAAGTCTAGGTATGAACCCTCAATCCTAGAAGTCTTGCAATTATTGAATTTTTCCTCAATTTTAAATACCTTCTCATTTTAATTTTTAATTGTAATTTCTTTTAAATCATTCAAAACCCAAATTCTCTAAATCAATTCCTTTTGTTTAATTTTAATTAAACAATGATAATCATTAAACCTAATGTGCAGTCTTTGTGTACAGAACGATATTTTTATTACTCGACGATACCGTACACTTGCGATACCGCATCATGATGGTGATGACAATGGCAATGGTATTGATGGTAATGGTGACAGTGGTGTTGGTAGTGGCAGTGGCGACAACAAGCGTTAGTGAAGGTAGCAGTGATGGTGGTGGTAGCGACAATGACAATAGTGGTAGTAGTAACGACTACAATAGTGGTGGTGATAGCAACGACAATGGTAATGATGGTGGCAATAGCAATGACAATGGTGTTGTTGGTGATAGTGGCAATGATAGTGATGGTGAAGGTAGCGACAGTAATGGTAGTGGCGATGGAGACAATGGTAATGGTGACAACGACAATAGTGGTGGTGATGGCAATGGTAACGACGGTGGTAATGGATCTCTTTTCACAATAGGAATTTATAAAAAGTTGAGGGTGCTAAATGTGTCAAAGTATTAAGTGTGCGAAAATAGAGAGGAAGAATGTTTTAATATTTAAAATTTTATTTTATTTTAATATTTAATTTAAGGCTTAAATATCTTTTTCGTTCTTACAAATATGTCAAGTTTTGGTTTTAGTCCCTACAATTTATTTTTGTTTTATTTGTAGTTCTTGTAAATTATTGATGATGTGGCACCCCTGTTAACATGACATGATTACATCATCATTCTGTTAATCATGTCATATTTTTTGTAATGGGGAACAACGATAGAAATCAAAAACAAACAAGTTGAAATTTCTAAGGACTAAAGCCAAAAAAAAAAAAATACAAGGACTAAAATTAAAAAAGCGCTAAATTGCAAGGACGAAAAATATATTTAAACCAAGTTGTTTATAATAGTGATTTCTAAAACATTTTAATGTAAATTTATTATCTAAGCATGTCACATGCTTGTTCTTGAAAAAGTTCTTTATAATAATGTTTTCTAAAATGTTTTATAACAAACTTATCGTTTGAGCAAGTCAAATGCTTGTTTAACAAAGTTTTTAAAGATCTTTTTTGCTTTAACAAATTTTTTCACAAAAGTTTTAAAAAGGAAGAAAAATTCAATTTAATTCTCATTCTTTTATTTTTCTACCCTCCTTTTTATTAATATTATAGACAAGAGTATCATAATCTAGAACATAAAGCTCATTAAACATTTTTGTTTTATACAAACCATAGCAATGCTTAATGTTCTAGATTATGATATACTATATGGGTGCTCTCCGAGTATTTAATATAACAGCAATGCTATACTATATGAATTTTTTTATGCACAAACGAGATGAAATCAGGTGAGAAATGTTTTCATTGGTTTCTTAATAAAATAAGGAAAAAATAATAATTATGGGATGGGATAGAAATCAGCCATGTCTCTTCGTGCATAATTTCGTCTCATATATATCGTACTATTAAGTTTCTGTTAATATAATTGCATACTCAAAATTCAAACTCGAAACCACTAGTTAAGTTGAAACAACCTTACACGAATTGATCCACACGCTCGGTAGTAGCGTATTAAACATTTGAGTACAAGCATAAAACACGATGTTTAAATAAATGGAACATTATTCTTTACTATAAATGAAAAACATTTCTTTGCCATATAGGAAGCATAGATTATTGAAGGATTGGAGGATTTCATATATCGTAGTATGAATACCAAAAATACAATTATACTTAAGAATAAATAACTTTCACATGAAAAAAGTTCATGTATTTAATAGTTAACAATTTACTTTTTTCTATGTACACAATTCAATTTCGTTTTAGTTAAAGATATTGATTATTCAGACTAATAAACATTAATTGCTGTTCTAAATTCTTCAAAAATTAAAAAAATATAAATACTATAGTCAATCAACCAAACTAACTCCATATTAATAAAGTTGGTTTAGTTTAGATTTTGACAAAACACTATTATAAGACTAAACCAGATTAATTTATTTTAATACATCATTAAAAAATTAAATGATTTTTTTAAACACTGGAAAAATCTATTTATTTACTCATGTATACAAATAAAAAATATTATGATTATTAAAAGCTCAACTAGACGTCTATGGACCATCTAAAATTAGATTTATTTGCTAATTAATTGTGCTTTAATTATTGTAAAGCAATGCATCGTATAACAATTTTACATTATCATCTAATCACAAATCACCATATATGGTAAATTTGTTAATCTTTATAATAATTATCTTAAAAGTCATATTATTTTCTTTTTTTTTTGTACAAAATATTAAATACATTTTTTTTTGTTACAAAATTTAAACACATTCTATTAACTACTCTTATTGATTATGAAAGTGTATTAAATAATTTTTATATTTGATCTAAAAAAAAAATCTATATTCATCATAATAAATACCTTTTGAATAACACATTACTACTAATTATGAGGCAGATTCTAGCGTGGGGGGCCAAATCAATTCTCCCACGGTGGGAGAATTGTTCTGGACCATGTGATTTAATTTGATGGATAGGATTCTAAATGGTGGAATTGGATGTTGTTAGTAAATGTGGGGTTAGGCCCCTTCTAGAAGCACATGTGCGATCAGTCTTCTAATCCCTTTTTTTCCATTTGTAGGTAGGGCAATGCTCCTTTGCGAAGCTTTGGCCACTTGAAACGACAACACCTCGCACCTCCGTTTAACCTCTGTCATCACCGAACCTCCACTCATGGGCATTCCATTTAAATTCAACGTCGATCACCACACTGATCAACTCTCAAAGTTTGATTTCAATGAGTTAGATATCAAAGAAGACGAGGCATTGGCTATTAACTACATCAACACCTTGCATTTGATCATTGCCATGGGGAATCACTGTGACACAGTGATATCCTCGTTATGGAGGCTGTAATTAAGGATCATGACGGTGGCGAAGGAGGAGGCTAATTTGGACGTGGGATTGGAGGGGTTTGAATTTGTGAAAGAGTTCTAAGA